>VXBT01004407.1:0-34635 GCA_013400235.1 Oriolus oriolus
TGAACAGCAAGGCAACAATCTTCCTCTGCCCCATTCCCTGAGGCTGGAGTTGCAGAGCATTTATACCAGCTTGATTCTCTCTCTCTAAGGCTGAAGATTCCTGGTGAATATTTCAAGTAGTAAATAAAGTAATTATCAAGCAATGTATACATAGGTATTTCTCTGCTCATGGAAATTGTTAGCCACCATTTCAGAAAATGGCTTATTCAATTTTCTTACCTTAATGGAATCAGCCTTTCTATCAACAAAGCTAATGACAGAACATCTCCTGCTCCGGACACTGTTAGAAAGAATCCAGCCTTTTCCAGAGGCTTACAGCCAATTGTAAATGTAAATTAAACCCGTGTGTCACTGCTCTGAAAGCCACAGAGACCACAGTTTGAGGGCCATTTCCTTTATTTTCATAAAAGCATTTCAATGTGCATCTGCAGCAGCTCCCTGCTAGACCCATAAAAGCTCCTCTTTAGGCACCAGGCCAGACCCTGCCAAGGGTGTTGGGAGGTACCAGCTGGGCACTGCCTGGCTTGCTGCAGTCATGACAAACTGGAGAGGTTTGGGAAAGAAATATTCCCGGAGGAAAGTGAAGAAAAAACTATTTAACAAACACGCGGGAAAAAAAAGAAGAAGAATGCCAAAGAATAAAATCTCTCGCTGCGGAGAGAAAACCTGGAAGATTTTTCAAGTCCTTCTGTGGGTGCAGTCTCTCTCCTCCTCCTCGGAGCTGTGTCAGCGTGGGGGCCCCCCTCTGGACCGGGGTAAGGTCTCCCAGTGAGGTTGTGATGTTCTGATGTTCTGAACAAGTCCAGAAGAGAAGTAGAAGAAACCAAAGTCCCAGGAAAACAAAGTTTAACTCTCTGTCTCTCTCTCTGAAGAAACAGAGCCGAAAAAGCCAGCCGAGAAAGCCAGAAGCAGGGTGCTTCCTCTCCGCTCCCCTCCCCACAGAAGCACACACACACCAGGATAACAGTGTCCTTGGAGCACAGAACTGCTTTGAAAAAAGTTCATCTGTCTTTTTTCTCTCGCATCCAGTTTTAAAGGCACAGAAAGGCACAGGATTCATATCTGGGCGATAGGGGATACGATGCCATAAAGTCACCCCAAGGCAGTAGTGTTCACAGTCGAGTTAGAGATGCCCACACAAGGAATCAGGAACACAGTGGTGACTGCTCCTATTCAATGCTTGAATAATTATGCACTGAGAACCAAATGGGTAAACATTCATCCATCCACTTTTCTTTAATTCAGTGAAGACCAGATGATAATGACATTAGAAATCTATTAAATGTAGGTACCAACCCACAGAAACTCAGACATCTGTGATCATTTACCATGCTGAACCATTGATGATTCCGCCAAGGAACTAAAGTAGCACCACATCAACATCTGTCTGGAGCAGCTGAAGACACACAATCTGGAATACCCACATTTTTTCAGATGTTGATTCCCATTTTAGTCTCCTGCAGATGAGTACAATATTCTGTACTCAAATGTCTGTTTTAAAAACAAAACCAGGATTTGCGTAATAGCAAAGATGCACATTGCACATGGAAATCTTACAGGGAAATAAGTCACGAAACAACTTCAAGTAAGACATGAGCCAATTTGGTGTACATGCACAGAAAGTCATGTGACAGGAAATAAAGATCTTCAATAGTCAAAACACCACCCACACTGTGATAGGAGATGTCACAGGTAGATGCATTCATGTAGTACTGCATATTTAAAGTGTCTCAGAGTGGTTTTCAATTAACTACAAAGATGTTAAAACACAGATGCTGCTTCCATTGGGAAATGAGGCAGAACCTCTCGCTGGAAACTGAGAAGCCCAAACACATTTGGCTACTGGGAGTTACGAAAAACCTGTCTCAGGAGGAGTACATAAACAAAGGTGAGTGGGCAAAGTACTTCCAGAGCAGCACCAAAAAGTCACTTCTGTAGTGATGTAGGGCAAAAAAATAGACCTGTGAGATTTCAGGGCTTTGCTTTAAATTTTTCTCCAAAAAGCTGTGGGTAAGCTCTTACTAAAATATTGAAAGAAAAAAAAATCACGTGGAGATTTCTGGGGTGTCCATTTTCTAGCTGTAAGAATGTACAATAATGACTTTATGTTCATATTACCAATAAAAACTAACTGCTTGTTAGGTGGAATTTCAGTGAGGGCCCTGATCCTCCACCAAGAAATAATGCTGCTTCAAGATTTTTATGTGAAAGTAGAAACCAATTCTCATGACTTAATGCCTTGCTTTACTACATAAAGGTTTTTACAGAGCAATGACATTTTACTGCTAAATAATGGAAAACTCATTTTACATGTCAGCATTGTTCAAACATCCAGTGACAATGTGTCATTGGGGTATCAGAAAATGTGGGATTACACTGTTGTGTTTAGAAAAGTAGTAAAATCTAGTAAGGATGAACTATTTCCACTTAAGAAATCTCAAATATGAACAAGTATTTTTGCCTTAAAGGAAAGGAATTGAGACTCAAAGGAACAGCCTCTGGAAAGGCAGAAATGCTGATAGAAATAGCAGTCTTCCCAGTGATTGATGATAGAGATAATGGTTCATACATCCATACACTTAAATGGCTGTCTTTCCCCATGACTGCTGTCTAATTAATGTGAGCCATCATTCATGTAAAAGAAAAATTTTGCTTCTGGAGAAAAAAAAAAATGCTGCAAACTGCCAGCAGTGACAGTGCTAGAAACATGCCAATTAGAGTGATTTCTGCCAAGCAGCAAAAGGGCACAAAACACTGGTTTCCAAGCAACTGACATTATAAAGTATTAAATACACTGGAAACTAAAACTGGCAGATAAACATTTCACCTTCTCAGCACTGCCTCGCTCTCTCTTTGCTTCCTAACTCTACGCTGCCTCTCCTGCCTGTTCCTACAGACTCCACTGTACCGTCCAGTAAACATATGCATGAAGGGATGCCAGCTTATCACACTCCTAACACTAAATGTCTTCTGTCCACATATATTAGAGTAGCACTGGTACAGATTCACAGGTAAGGACAGACAAGGTTGTAACCAGAACTCCAAAAATAACACATTAAAGTCTTTCAGTAGAGGCTGCCATTTCAATCCCATTGAAATGGTTTTGCATTAACGGGAGACCCACAGCCACTATCAGGAAAATAAATAGGAAAAGCTGCTCTTCAGGTTAAAGTCAGTCTGTTGTTCCAGGCAGAAAGGATGGATTGGAGGAGGCTGGGCTTTCTGCACGCAGAATGACTTTTAGAAATCTGCCTTCAGGAAACTTGAACCATTTTAAAGAGCAATCCAGCTCCTAATTTAAACCAGAAAAAGCAGCTGTTTGAACACTGTTGAACTGCCAGCAGTTTGACATTTCGCTTTATCTAACCAGCACAGCCCAGGGAAACAGGAGCACACGAGGCATTTCCCTCCAACTCCGGCTAATTCCATGCAGAGGTTCCATGTGCCCTTTGCAGGTAAAGGCTTGGCTGGTTCATGGAATAGCACAGACACTTCCCCTTTGGGCTTGCAGCCCAAAGCTGTCAATTCCTAGACACTGATGACCACAACTTGTCATTTTTAAATGGCACCTATGCTTAGACGGCTGTCCTTGCAGCGTTTCCAGTTTCTATCATTTTTCATACCTCCTTTTTACACACACAAAAAGGGTATTTTCAGCCAGTATCATTTGAAGCAATATGCTTCATTTTAAATACTATTTTTTTGTGAACAGGAGTATGTCCAGCACACTTGCATGGTCTCGGTGGGCTAGTTAGTCTCAGAAGTGGTTTATGGCAACCTGCTTTTATTTATGGATGAACTGTTACAAGTTTCCAATACTTTTTTAATGTCTCTTGCTGTGTTACTGTTCTTACATGATACTGCAATTTATTAATTATAAAGGCTTCTAGTTTCTTGGTTCTCATACAGTACATCCTCATGCAAGCACGGATTACTTAACATTATTTCTGGATGCCATTTACAGGTGTCACTGGAACAAAGCAATAAGACAGGATCTCCCTCAGAGCTCAATGTCATTTTGAAGTGGCTGTGCTGCTTGAGTTTACTCAATTCTAGTAAAAATAGCAATAGAAATGGAAACATAATTCTTAGCTCAAAGACACAGATATTTGAATGCTCAGGGACAAAGGTGGTGTCTTTCCTACCACACTGTATTCCACACACTGAATCCAACACTGGGAAGGACTAAACAAATTCCTTCCCCTGTTTCCATGGTGTGTGTGGGTACAACGAGATCCAGGAGGGGACATGGGTCTCCTGGAGTGACTGGGCACAACTCATCAGGGAACACTTCATACCTGGGAATAGTGACTGACAATTTTGAAAGATGACTGGTTTGCATTCTGTCTCATCATCCTCTTTTATATCATCATGAGGACTCAAGAAAGTGTAAGAGAATATTACTGACAGGAGGTATGAGGTCATAATTATAAGGTTTATCTTTAGTTTAATTATGTTTTTAATGTGTAAGGCAGAATATTAAAGCTGTATGAATGCAGCTAAGTCTGTTCCGGTAACGATTCCTCAAGCATTTCTGAGATAATTTTAGAATTCCTACCACTCTGCTATGTCACTGTGATCATTAAAAAAACTTCCTCACACTTTGTTCCATTATATTCTTTCATACAAACAAGCTGCAAGATCACAGACTCCGCTTCCTGTGAATATGTATCAATTAACATCCAATTAAGACAACTGCTGGGCGTCCTTTTCAATCAGGAGGAAAAGCAGCAAAAATCAAATCCACAAAGGTCATTTGTATTCACTGACTCTCTGTAGTAAGTATTAGCATGCTGCTCTGCTAGCCTGACTGCTTTAATTGAGATTAAAAGTTGCTGCTCTGGAGAAGAAAACTCCAGTTTTCTTCTTTATTTCTTGCACTTTCCATTTTGCTTTTTTTTTTTTCCCTAATATATCTCCTTTTTTAAAGTCTGAAATTATTACAAGAAACATTGCTGACACGGCCTTTGATCCAAACCAGCAGCATAGTCATTCTCACTTGAAATTATCTTCTCCTGTAACTTCCTACTTCAATATTTGTTTAAAACATCTCTGGGGTTTGATTTCTTTGCCGTTCTTACTGTTCTTTTTTTCTACATGTAGATTTAGCCAAAGTAACAAACACTTAAGGTGAATGGCTAACATGTTTTCATTGTGAAAATATTTCCACCCAGGCACTGGAAATTGTGTGAACTTAGTTTTGAATGCACATGTGAGTTAAATTTGTGGGACTAGAAGAAGATGGCAGAGGGATGTTTAACAGGTAGGGGGTTTCTTACTTATCAGCCCTTTAAACTCTGCTTGGGATATTAAAATTGAGTCCTTTCCATCTTCTGCATCAGGAATAAAAAGGATTCTCCAACCCAAATTTTATACCCAAGAACAATTTCACAAAAACCACTGTCCTCTGCAGGTGTGATCAGGACTGAACAGACAATTCTGCTGATAATATACATAAAGGACCACAATCGTGTCTGTCCCCTTAGCGGCAGTGGCTGCTGTAGGGTGGGCAGGAATGAAAGACTGAAATCAAGCAGTTTAATCACTCAGGGAAAAGATATGACATCAGAACACATCAAGATCAAATCTATTCACATCCTTAAAAAATATGCATTTAACATAATTTTGCAGACTGCATTACCGTTAAAAATTCAGTGGAAGGTGAATCTGCATTTATCATAATGTGGCACAGGAAACAAGTGTCCTCAGTAAAATCAGGCTAAACAGTCCATCTGTTAGAGCAAACAACTGCACTCCCCCAGAGTAATGGGCAGCAGCTCACAAAAAGTCTTTCCGTGGAGATTCTAATTTAGTAGGTCAATTTCAAAATTAGAAATAAAATCAGAGAAACAGAGGCAGCACTGAAGTCTAGAAGAAAAAGTAAGGTGAGTAGGGTATTTACTTTCCTGAAACACTCAAAGTTCCAATTGCAGCTGTAAATGTATTAATCTTACATCCCCAATTCAACTTTCATAATTTAGCCCTGAGAGTAATAATGTTTATCCTCCTAATACCTATCAATGCTGCAGAGATGAATAGGACAGTGCTTGCACATACTTGAGTACTAGGCATTATAAGATTTATCAGATTAGCATTCCTAAAAGTATAAGAGAGTGGTAATAAGATAAGAAAAAAATCCAAATAATTTGGTTTAGATGGTAAGAACAAATATTACCTATGTGTAAAAAACCTGTAACTTGCATTGAAATGAGTGGTGCATCCTGCTTCATCTAAATGCCTACAAATCAATGTGTTACTATTTAAGCCAAGCAAGTCTTTTAATACCAATTAAATGAGGGTAATTTGCATGCTACAGAACACTAGCAGCTATTCCTCCTCCTACTCATTTGAAAATAAAGAATGCAAGAAACCAAAAGCAAGCTCCAAGCACCTGCAACTCGTAGATCAAGAAGTAAAGTGATCTTTGGCAGGTTATCATCAGAAGAACTTTAACTTGACCTCAAGGAGACAATCCCTCTGAAACTTAGCAGAGAATAATGATTGCAGGCAAACATAACTAACAGTGCATTTATGGCAAAACCAAGTCATGCTTTACTAAAATGGCTAATCCAGCCTTCAAAATACATAGGATTTATTATTTTGTTTACCGTTTATTACTATTTTCAGTCAAGTTTATCAAGGGAAAATCCACTAAAACTGATTCAGTTGACTAAGTGAATAATAAAAATAATTGGGGGCAGAGATGGATAAGAAGAGAAGCATGTGGAATCTAATGTTACCACAAGTAAATTGTATAAAATTTAGACATTGCCCCCACATAAAAATTTGGGAACATTTAAACCACTTAAATTTCACTTTATTGTGAAACGTAAAGCTCTGATTTCTCTACGGCAGAACATGCAAAGAAGCTGCTTTAACTTCCTTGACTTTTATGCAGTTAATCTCAAACAACGCAAGAGCTTAATTTTTCTTCAACATATGCTGATACAATATCACATGTTGTCTTGACTGCCACATTTGCTTAGATTTAACCTAATTATTAAGTTTTTTTATAGATGTCTGTCTTATTGCTGCTTGCTTTAATTCAACTATTTTTTCCCTAGTGAATGCTCTTCAAAGACTTAAAGTCTCAGAAGCTTGTAAACACTCGTGTAATTTGTACCCTGCTGGGGTTGACAGGGGTAATTTGTCAGCTTCATTTGCAGCAGGCTGTAACTAAGCCCTGGCAGATGTAAATCATCTTTTTGTACTCTTTGCTGTTCAATTGCAAATGAATCTCTTTCCTTAGATTAACACTTCCATCAACACAGTCAGAAGTTTCCAGAAAAATTTAGAAAACCTCAGAGTCACCAACTGCTAGGCTTATTATGCAGTTTAGCAACTGTTTAAGAATTCTGAGAAAACAGAGTGAGTCGTCTCTGTAGGCAAGTTTGGAGTGCAATCCGAACTTGTGAGTGCCACAGAAAAGCAGAGTGAAGCCTCCGTACTGTCAGCTTAAGCACTACCTGCAGTGGCAGTGGTGACACCTGGGTGGCAACACATTTTTACATATTAACAGTACGAGTGCCTAAATGGGAGTGTACTCTGCCAAAGCCTGCTCTCGATAAACCTCCCTGCGTGTGGGTTTCCTGTTTTGCTTGCTTGCTTGGTTTCTAATGTTTATTTATTTATTTAAATGAGACCATAAGAAATGTCCTGCTGGACCAGAAGTTTCTTGTGTCTAGTGGCAATAGAATATGGTTTGTAGGAAAAGAATGTTATAGCCCTGTACAGCCTTGCCTGGCTAAATTTTCTGTGTGCTTTGGGTACCTTCCCTTGACTCAGATCCATTCCCAATTCTCTAAAGGGGAAGAGCCTCTTCCCAGGTTCCTGTGGATCAGACTGAAAGTCACCAAATTGAAAATAAACATCTCAGCATTAATTAAGAACAGCTCAGCACAGAGAAGGTATGTGCAGTCTCAGGGTTCAGTTTCAATCACCAAATATTTTCTGAGCTTGTCATCACCTGTGACAGCATGGCGTCATCTCACAAGCATGGAAACAAGTCTGAGTTCAAGTTTGACAGAGATCTTGCAGGAAGTTGAGCAACCACGACCTTCATGAAACTACCAAGCAGGGAGAAAAGCTTGTTCAATGGCCTGGACTTAAAGAATGGCTGCTGTGAGTGCTCGTGGATTAGCAAACTACAAAATTTATGTATAATTTTCAAAACGAAGTGGTGCAAATAAATTTTTCTACTGCGATGCAGACTGGAGCAAAAGTGTCTCCACCAGTCTGGTGTAGAAAAACTTTGTATGCCACCAAGTATCTTAGGTGTACAAACTGATTCTCATAGGAAGTACCTGTGCTACATGCAGGTATGCTTTATAAATTGTTATGCTTAAATGCTTAAGAAATGCAACTTTTCTCTTGGGAGACTGTTATATAGACTACTGTGTCTAATATAAAAAGAATATCCAATTTCCAAACCCAGGAATAGAAAATTACTTACTTGTAGGTGCTCTTCCCTGAAGATACACTCTGTCGTAAACCTCTGTTCTGGGTCTGTGCTTTCACTCCCAAGGAAGGCACAGACCTGTAAAAAGCCCTCAAGTTGGACACAAGCACAGTTTTGGAACTCCCTCAACCACCAGCTTATTCAAGTGGAAAAAAAAGACACATTCCTGCCTATTTAAAAAATTATACAGGTAGATTAATAAAAGACTTCAGATCACTCAGCTGTGTCTGGAGTTGAGGCTAAAAAGAACATGAAAACAGTAATTCCTTCCTGCACTAGTTTTAGATCAAAGGGCTCATTCACTGATTCCAAGCAATCCAAAGCTGAGGGCCCTCAGAATTTGTGTCCATGTTGTCACGATCCGCTTAAGACAAGCGGGGTTCATGATGGCTCGTTAGCCGAATCTCAAAGTGCAAAAGAAACACAAATGGGGAAAGTGTTAATTTTAAAAATGCACAAGAAATTTATTGCGTACCAAACGCTGTGTAATCGCGATAGAGAGGGGAGAGAGAAGGAAAGAAAGAGGGGAAGGGGAGGGTTATAGCTACCAACGGTCGGCGGAGTCCTCTTGGTCTTCGCTCTTCTTCCGTGGGGAGATCTCGGATAGGGGTCTTCTAGAGAGTCCTTTTGTACCCTTTTCGGGAGCGAGGGGCAAACAGCCAAGCAGGTGCGAGAACAATGCCCACAGGTGTTAGACAATGCCCACTGGTGTGAGACAATGCCCACTGGTGCGAGGACAATGCCCACTGTCTTTGGTTAATGGCACAGAACAGGTAGCGGTCAGCATGTCCCGCGCTGTCCCTGCTGTAGTCACAGCAGGACCACCACGGCTCACTGCAGACAGGTGCACATCCGGCACGTTGAGCTTGGTTAGCTCTCCACCTCGGGCGGGCCCAGGCTCAGCGTCTCGCTCTCTGTAGATGGTCGTGAGACAGATGAAGGGGCTTCGGACCGTCTCTTACACATGTACTCAAGCTACAGCAAATGCACAAAAAAGAGGGCCCAGCAGACTCAGAGCTGTGGATGGAACACTTGCTCTGCTGTGTAGTTTTTGCACAACAGAGCAAAGCCTGAGAACACTCAGGTACTTAAAAAAAAAAATTGGAGGGGAATATTTTGCTCTTTGGAATCTTGACTTGGAAAGGCATAAAACTCTTTCCAAATTCGTGTTCCTATCAAAGATTTCAGCAGAACAAAGGTTCAAAATGTAAGGAGCAGTAACTGAACTTGTTCACACACCAAGAAAGAGCTGCTGAACGGCCTCAGTGGGCACCCAGCCTTCACCTGCTGGAAATGCCAGACAGAGAATCCTGGACACAATCAGCATGGAGAGTGTCTTACACTGGACCGTAAGGAAAATAAAAATTAAGTATTTGTCATTACATAAATTTAATAATCATTATTTGGCCTATTTTTTTTCCAGTGATCAAAGTTATTTATTGTAGCAATTTGTAATAAACAGCAAGTTTAGAATATTAAATGTCTTCATCTGTGAAAACAGGCTTTCAAAAGTAGACTGGATTTTAGAAATGAGTTACCAGACAAAACACTTAAAAAAAAAATATTTCAAGCATAAAAACTTAAATATTTGTAACTTCATTCCCGTACGTCCAAGAACACAACTGATGTATCCATAAATAACGCTAAAAGGCAAATAATTTTCCTCTGATAAGCCCTTCTAAATTTCACAGTACTCTTGAAGGTAGAAAGGTGCCAGATGGATGGAACAGGCTTTGCAGTTGGAACACCTTCAGAGAAGTTGCTTCAGAAGCAAATTGGTTTTAAAAGCTGAAGTATTCGTATTTGGGACAATATTCAACTTGTATCAGGAGACATGGCTTTTGAGAGTTCAGTAAAAAATCCAATAAATTCTAAGTATTTGAACACCCTTTCATCTTTTTTCTCCTTTTCAGTTACCATTTTCTTAAAGCTGCCTTCCCTAGCATGTCTGTAATCTGGAACACCCACAGCACCATCCCACAAAAAAATGTAACAACACCCCCAAAATCCATGAACTTGTGCCAGCTTTCTCACCACCTCTGCTACAGGAACAGCATGGAACAGATTAACACTGACAGGACTGTTGTTTTGGTTTTTTTTTAAATTGCCCACATTGTATTTAAAGAAAATATTAGAAGACACCTGACTTGGATACTCCCAGGAACAGGGAATTTCCAGTTGGCTTTGTTCATGACACTTACTTGGTTTTGGTTTTCAGAAGCAGCTAAGTGTTTCCAGCAGCCAGGTACCGTTAGTTCTACCCCTGATAACACAATTAAAACAAATTAAGAGTCTTTCAGGATTGCTTGCTGCTGAGGAAGGGTGGGTGAGGACAGAGCCCTCAGGTTTCTGTGGTGGGAAAGCACCAGCACAGTGACCACGGGCATGGTCTGGAGACATTTAACCACAATCCTTTAAAGTGTTTAATGCCACAGAGATTAAAAATTTGTTCTCTCAGGTGCAATATTTCCTTTTCTCCTGCCCCTGGCCAGGGAGCTCTGCCAGGCCCTGGGAAAGGGAGAGCTGTGAACCTCCTGGGCCTTGCTCAGGGAGGGGTCATTCCATCCCCTCCCATCAGGCACTCATAGTGTGATTCCATCACCTTCCTCTCATGAAATAGAAGGGAAAAGCTTCCTTTCCTGCAACATCATCTGTCATTATAGTGTCATGTATTGAAAAAGTGCAATCCAAGCTTAAAACGGGACATAATTATAGAACAGTAGAACTCTCTCTTTTTAATCTGCTGTACAGATATAAAAGCAGTTGAACTCAACAATATATTATTGTGACAGTCTAAACAGTCTTTGCGCTTGGGTGTTGGTGGGGTTTTTTCAGTGTTTTCAACTTAAGAAGACTTTCGTTATAGCTCATCTAATTTGCTTTAAGCCTGTTGCAGTGATCATTTCCTGCTTTCATTATACTGATGTAAAAAAAATTCTCATACAACTCCATATGTAAGAAACAATAAATTAAAAAAAAAAGTCACAAAGTAATACATGAGACATCATCATAAAGTGAGATTACATAAGGAAATGACCTAAAAGTTTTCTGTGAGAATGATTATGGTCATTTTTGAGGTGGAATTCGGCAGGTCCAGGTAAAAGCAAGGCAGACAAGCTGCAGTGCTACTGCAGCAGGTGGAGCTCGATGCCCTCTGATCATCCAGGACTCCACTCCAAAAGACCTGGAGGCAACCAGAGCACACAGGAAGCCCTGGTATTCCCTGCTCCCTGCCTTAGACAACTCCTCTAGTGACCTCCTCACCTCTAGAAAGGAAATTGCAGGCTCCTGAAGTATTTTTGGATGAAAAAAAATTACTTGTTTCAGTCAAACCCCTCTTCTGCAGACTCTAGATTTCACCCTAACAATTCCCAAATACTGCCACTTTCTCTTCTAGATAATTCTGGAGATTAAAAACTGCTCAATTCTGACAAATCCATGCTTTTATTAACATTATCCCCGTGTCACACACCTGTCATCTTTGCAGATATCATTCTGTAAGTTTTGAGATTTTTCCAATTTGTTTGTTTGTTTAAGCTGGTGAAAGAACCTCTGAATTAATAAAGTTTTTTCACTCCAGGTAACTCATTAAGTTTATATGTTATGTCAAAACTAGCAGATTGACACAGCTATTGCACTCTTCTTCCTTATATCACTCAACCAAGAGTATTATGATAACAGTTGCAAACTGAATGTGTTTTGATGAAAATAAATCAGCACAGCCTCATCACGAGGCAACATTTAGTCATCCAAATGCAAGATCGACCTCAAGAAAAACATTTTTTGATTTTATGAAAGTGTTTAGGCAGCTTTTGTAAAGCACCACATACAGAGATGACTGCTGCAGTTCTGCAGGCAGGATTCTAAATGTTGAATTTTAAAGACAGTATTCTAGCCAAGCACTCAGGAATTTTTTTTCCCCCTATTTCCTCTTTTATTCCTGCTGCTCAATACTAACCCTTCCTGCCCTCTCACTACAAAGTGGGAACACAGTACAGATATCAGGACCAAAAGAGAATTTTCAGTTAAACACAAGAGGCTCAAAAGAGGCCGTGACAAGGAACAGACTGCAGAAAATTTAGATTTCTTTCCGAGCAACACTATTTTATTACTTGGGAAATAAAGGAAAAAAGCCACAACTAAATCTGCAGCAAAGACAAGACACCTGATTTGTTAAGGCTGTGCTGTATCATATCAATAATGCAAAGCACTTTGCAGCTGAGGATCTCTGTTGCCAAGGGGAGCACTTGGTAAGAACTGCTGCTGCAGCTTCCACACTGCTGCTCCGGTCGGAACGGTGCCGGCACCCACAGAAAGGGGCCTCATGCCATTGTTTTTCCATGAGTAGTTCTAATGAGCAAGGCAGTTCCAGTCCTGTTGGGTCTCCCTCTGCGCTCCAATGAACATGTTACTGTCAATAGAGACACATCAGCCAAATGGAAGGAGACAGCTCAGAAGTCAGACAATGGTTGCCTGCTAGTGAGGGCATGAGGGGGGGAACTCAGAATAAATAGATTCAATTTCATCTCTGTCAGGAATTTCCTCTAACACCCTAAATAAAACATTTAGCACCTTATCCGAGCTAGCCGAGGTCTTTTCTCAACTGAAAAGAGTTCCACAGCTCATTGTGCCTTCACTTCCTGTGCCTGGAATGGGAAATAAAACACTTCTCTTCCATAAACATTCACAAAACACTCTGATATTACAGTGATTGAAAGCACCTGTACAGAAAAGAAACCCTGTCGTTTTCATAACAAAACCAGCTTGAACAGCTTAGTTTTGTTTATTCCATCCATTTGCTTCCATTTCTCATATTCCTGTGAGAAATCTTATTTTCTTGTCTCCAAGGAATATTTACTAATTCTGGTAAGGTTGGTAAGTTTTGTAAAATAAATGGATCAAATTAATCACAGTTGCAATATTATTGCTATCACTGCATTCACCCTACAGGAACGTTTAACCCTTTAAGCAACTACATAATTTGATCTGCCATCTTTATAGTCTTTATAAACTCTTTCCATTCAGATGATTTAAAAATTTTAAAATGTGTCCTTAGAAGTCAATACAAATGAGGAAAAGAAAAAAAACCCCTGTTTCCACTTAGGTATGCCATCTCTCTATGCCACCTATATTTGTCTTCTGTTTCTGTCATTTACGTGGTCTTTGGACATTGGGCCTGTAATTTAGATATTTGCAACCTTCCCAAAGCCCTTTATGCACATTTTTGGTTGCATACTGGCAATGACAATATTGCTCAGCCTTAGCTGATGTTTTCTAGATATTTTCCCCCTATTTAAGTCAGAATTACAAATGTTCTTGCAAAATCACCCAGAATACCAAATGTCTCAAAGCCGTTCTCAATTGCCGAAAATCTGTTCTACTAGAAATTAATGCAATCACTGTTAAACAGAAAAGAAGAAAACCTCATCTGCACCATAATACTGCTCACTTTCCCCTTTATTATTAGAGTTCGAAATAGATTATAAAAGTGCTGAAAAGAATCCTTCAGGCACAAAGGACACTCAGAAAGCAGGAACATCCATAAACATCTTTTAAAAAATTTGTTTCTTACTTCTGCTAGTCTACAGGATTTCTTATTGCAATGTTATGCTAAAAACATGAGAGTTCACGAACCAAGGCAGGAGTACCTAATAAAATTATCAGATTGATATCTGCTACAGCACAGACTCTCTATTCAATCCAAAAGCAGCAAACAAAAAGAGAACATGTTATTCTGTTTTATTTCAGAGTGAGAGCAAAGTTAATTTGAAAAAGAACTGGGGGAAGACACAGCTGGAGAGCAGAGTTACCAGCCTCAGGAAATTCAAGGAAATGTAATTGAGAACAAATTATCTCTTTAATTACTTTTGACCAAATCAATAAGAAGCATGGAATAAAGAGCATGATGACTGCCACCTGGTAGAGGACAAAGAACACCAAAGTTGAAAAGTAACACAAAACTAAAACCTAGCTGTGATAAGGACAATCAGAGCATTTTTCTTATCAAATTAAAAAAAAAAAAAAAAAAGAGAGAGAGAGAAAGAAGAGTGTGAAGGGTATTAGTTCAATAAACAAACAGTGCATGCAGAAGTTAATGGTTGGTTTTGGTCACTTCTCACGGTTTTCAGCTGTGAAGACTGTTAACACTTCGCTATATTGTTCACTTCCAAAATGTCCCATCATTACTCAGGAACCAGAAAGAAAAATCCCCAAGACCTCTCGTTTCCTCCTGAACCTCCATGGCTTCTCCCATGCTGGCTTTTATTTACTAAACACCAGAGTAGGAATTCTTTACTGTTTGAGTTCAAGGCAAGCACTTATTCTTGTCAGTGTGTTAATAAACCAGAGCAAGATCTTACCTCTCCCTTGGCTTTGTTCCCAGGTCTGAGCAGGAATACTCACACCCAGAGGTCATGTGTGTGTAGCTAAGCAGGGCTGGATGGGACAGAATCCTCTGGCAAGGCAGAGATGGAGGGGCTGCAGAGGCTGCACTGGCATCCAGCAGCAGTGAAGACTGTCTATCCCTAATAATTAATTAATAATACGTGGTCCCTGTTCCCACAGTAGTTTAGCACCTTTAAGACATTAATCCTCACAGCAGCAGTGTGGCATTATCCTCTTTGTCTCTCTGAAGAATGAGGGTGGAACAGGACAAGTGCCTTGTCCCAGGTATTCCAAGCAGGGCAGTGAACCAAAAACCTCCATCTCGGCATGGAAGCCCCACCTTCCCTCACATAGCCTGACTGAATGTTCCAGCATTTGTCACTGTCACCGAGGAACATGAGAGGATGCAAACTGCTGAACCTCCTCCTCTCTCATCAGCCACATTTTAGTTTAACATTCCACAACTGTTCTTCATGTGGCTGCTGGGCACTGGGGTTAAAGCAGATTTCAGATGTGCTGTCGACACCTCGGCCTCTGCCTTTTTGTCTTTCTTATCGCAACTCCTCGGGGACCTTAAGACCTTCAGAACTTCAAACAGTTTCTTTAAAAGTCTTGGCACCTATATGTGAGCAGGAAAATGTGTACATTTTATGGGCTGAGTAAATGAAATTTCACTCTGATGTGACCTTTGCTTGGATTTTTTTCTTGGAGGGAAGCAGAGTGGTCATTTTCCATCTCCAGAATCCTGCATCTACATTCACAGCACATATGCTTGGATGGCTGGCTCAGCTGATCTCTTCACCAGCTCCCCACGAGGTGTCTGACAGTGATCATCTGCTTTATCCCCTTCACAGTACAGCTGCAAGATGAAATTCTAGCAGAAACTAAATTTTATGGCACCAACAAAGTAGCATCAAGCTGGCCTGTAACTGAGCACTAACTTATAAGTCCTTCACACAGGGATCAAACCTGCAAATGAAGCATCTTTGTTGTCCAAAACCACAGTCACATTAGCCAGAATTTCAAAATAAGTGAGAAGTTGATATTACAACACTATCTTTTCCCCTAGGAGTATACATCTCACAGTTTTTGCATAGGTCTTACTAAAGTGCAGACATGCCTAAAACATTATTAATTTTTCAGTGAAACAGAGCTGACTTATAGTAGAAGTGCTATCATTGGCCCAGAAAAATAAAACTTTCAGAAAGATGAACTACTTCCTATTTCACTGTCAGACATACAATGGGAAAAAAACCATCCAAGTGCCAACACAATGCAGACAATGCAGTGAGATGTGCTGTGTAGCCTGAGGTGAAAGAAAGGGGCTTTGGAGTCCTTTTTCCGGTAAGCTGCTGTATCCCACTTAGCAAGTAAATGGATTTCTGGCCAAAACCATTGTCATCACTGAGCCCATTCCCGCATGTTGGGGTTTTAGAAGGTTTTTTTTTGTTGTTGTTTTGTTTTGTTTTTATTCTCTTTGGGAATTTTCCCCCATACATGTTTTGGGAGGGGCAAAATACTTGGAAGAAACAAAAGATCTGGCCACAGGGGGAGGGGTCCGGCTGGCCTCTTTTGCCTGGGGGTGTCTCGTGTGTGGGGCAGAGATGCCGCGAGAATTGAACTGAAAAAAAGGGGTTGGGTGCCACCCCTTGCGCTCTTGTTCTCTCGGCACTCGGAGGGGAAGGAGGCTGTGGGGGAGAACTCGCCATAGCTGCAGGCTCCTGCCTTCTGCTGCTTTCCTTCCACCGGGACCCCCCCCGGAGATCCTACGCCCGCCTGTCCCTNCCGGGGTCCCGGGCCGCCATTGCCGCGTGGGCCCTGCGCTCGCTCCGGAGCGCCCCCTGCAGCCGCGGGGGAACCATCGCACCCACCCTGCAGAGGTGAAAGGTCACTGAGTTCTGTTCCTGTTTGTTGTTACTGCCATAGTTACTGCTGTTTGTTTGCTTTGTTTATATATATAAATACATATTTATATTCATACATGTTAGTAAAAAACTGTTATTCCTATCCCTCATATCTTTGCCTGAAAGCCCCTTAATTTCAAAATAATAATAATTTAGAGGGGAAGGGGTTGTATCTTCCATTTCCAAGGGAGGCTCCTGCCTTCCTTAGCAGACACCTGTCTTTCAAACCGAGACACCGCAGAAGAACATTCCCTGAGAAGTCCTGGGAGCAACCATGAACCACCCCCACTGGGTGGTTTATGGTTTTGTCCATAAATAGAAAAACTCATTCTGCAAACAGAAGTGAACATTTTTCATAAGATCTAAAAATCATCTTAACCCCCAACAGCAAAGAAAAACATTAAAAAGATACAATGACAGGCTTCCTGTAATAACCGTCTCAAACAACAGCTGGCCAAATATGACAGATTCACATGGAAGAAAGCGCTGGCTGTGCTTTTTAACAGACGTTATTTCAAACAAACCAGATCTCAGAACTACCTTGATCCAAAGAGAAGTCTTTTTAGTTGGCTTAGGGGGAGAAAAACTATTGGTAGAATGAACAACTAATTGTGGTTAAATTCACCTCTGGAAAGAAATGGGGATGGAAAACCAGCCCTGTAAGCAGAACACACATCCTTTCAAAAGGATGCAGTTTTCTCATTACATCCAGATAGACAATATCCTAATGCACAAATTACAGATTCTCTCCTCGAAGAACACGGGCAGATGAATCAGAATCTCTCAGCAGACCGGCAAATACAAAACTTGTTTGGTGTTACTCTGCATGCAGTGATATACCTAAGGTCAGACTGCAACCCTCCATATGGAGGAGTTAGACAACAGGAATAACGTAGTAGGATCATTATGGAATTTATCAAATTATGTTTTGTCTATCAAAACTTCAACTTCTGCATTTATCTTTCACACTGTCTAATCTCTTTGAGATTCTAAACCTATTTTAAAAACTCAGATGATTGGATTTGTATAACGAGAAATTTAATGACCTGTAAAGTGAGTGCATCTGCCAGCCTTAAAAAAGTCATCTTTTTACCATCTTTTCACCACATGCACGTTACAATATGGGACTGATGGTTGCGCTGTTACTTTTCCAGGCATCCACTCCTGTTGACAAACATACATTTTGGAATGCAAGTTGAGGACTAAGAATATTAAAATGCTTAAATATTTCTTACAATATTTTTTCCAATAACACGTTGTAGAGAAATATTCACATTCTCTAAGTAAACTGAAAATAGAGAGTTTGCAGACAAAAAAGATAAACAAATTCTGAGCCACTGTTTAGTTTCACTCAAGCATATTTTTGTCAATGGGTCAAATTCTCTGCTGGAATAAAAATCCTGACTGAATATGTATTTTGACAGGGATGAATATGGTCCATATTGCAACAGCAGAATGAGTGCGCACCCGAAGACTGGCTGGCACTAGCTCCATCCACAGTAAACATGAGACAGACGAACATGTCAAGAAAAAGATCTTGGTGGCTACGTTTTCTGCAGGATTACAGAGCATCCTTTAATCCTGATACAGACTCCAAATCACCCTTTATTGCTACACATACAGAACGTGTTTTAAATGTAACACGCAGAGCACAATTTAAATGTAACATACAGAACTAAAAATGACCTCTCTTTATTATGTATTTGTAATTTATACAAAAACTTCAGCATTCAGGCACACACACCCAGGCTGGACATCAGTTTATATTCATTAACATTCTGGCATAAGTTTGTTTGGTTATCTGCAAACAAAGCCCTTTCTGTGACTTAAAAAAATATTAGTATTTAGGTATTACCCTACACTTCTTGTAAGTGACGTTCAGTCCAAACTGCTAAAGGTCTGACACGTAAATAAGGGAATAAGCCCCAATCCAACTTGCCTTTCTGAAGGACAGCTATTTTGAGCAGCAGTTTGTGATGGCCTTGCCAGCTGCACACACAGCCTGCCTTGCATCTGTGGCCCATTCTCTGTGAGCATTGCCTTTGTTTTGATTTCCTAGTTTGCGTCCCATTAGTTTTAAGGCTGGATGTCACACTGCCATTAAATCACTGTTTTCAAGCAGCAGTGTCTCCCAGCTGACCTCAGAGCAAAGGCACAAAGACTTGCATTCTCTCCACTTTCTCTGACAAGCCAGGGGTGCTGAGAGCCTCCAGCTCACACAGCAAACTTGCTCTGACTCACCACACACCAACCCAGATCTCACACAGATAATCAAAACGAACATTAATTTATGAGAACAGCTTGAAGTGGAAATACCTGAATGGAAAAAATTACATAAATAACATTTCACTGAGAGCAGCTTTCTCAAAAGGGAAGGATTCAAACATTTCTGATGAGATAATGGAAACAGCAAAATGACTGTTTGGAAAAGGTTTTTAGGGGGTTGGTTTGGGGTTTTTTTAAATGTTTTTATCTGCTTTCACTAAGAGATGAAGCAAGCTCACTATCAGCAAGAGTGATTTCTGACTGTCAGACAGCAAAGTTAAATGAATTTTGTGCTTCTGAGCTTTTAGAAAAAGTCAGGGAAAAAAAAAAAAAGAGCTTTCTGATAAACCTGGACAGGAATCACTAGGATCCTGCCAAGGTTTAATTTCTCATTTTTCATGGATTAACATCATTGTTTATATAGTTCAGGCTGTTGCATAGTGACACAGGCTCTAAACAAGGTGACAAGAAACAAACCCAGCCAAACAAATAGCAGTTCCAAGATGCAGCAATGCCTCTGATGGGTGTTTAGAATGAGCTTATTTTACAGAAATCCACCTATGAGCTTCCCCAACAATGGCAGCAGTTGTGGAGCAGAGCTTGGGGGGATGGAGAGCCTCTAGTGATGTACAGCTGCCTGCACAGAGGAGTCAGCTCCCTGAACTGTGATGAGCAATTTGTCTCACAGGTTTGATCCACTGTCACTTTAGCTGACACTGACTCCAGGAATTAATTTCTAACATTTCAGGGTAACCTAAAAAAAAAAAAAGTGGAAGCAGTGTGTAGATAACCTATCACCCGCTTCAGGTGTTGACAGCAAAGGTAAATATCTCCTGTTATGGCACAAAAGCTCTCCATTTCTTGAGCACATAAATACATAACCCTACCCAAGACAAAGTATCAAGAAGGTAAAGCAGCATAAAGGACAAAATATTTTAACCATATGCTCTAAGCTAATACCGTGTTCGTCCTACATATGTGAGAGGCTTCCTGAGAGGAAGAACAGATCCTTTATTTCAACTATCTGCCCACTGGAAAAAGACATCCGTTCCTTCACAATGGAATCGGACTAGAATATGTTTGGGGTTTAATTACAGGACAGTTGCTATAGAGCTTTAATGATACTGTTAATGTGTAAGTGCACTGCATGAAAGCCATAAATATTTTTCGCTCTGGCTGAACTGATCAGCACCAAACAGAGCAGTAAATACTGGCTTTGGAAGACATTTGGGAAGGGGATATAAACCCTCATTAAATTCAGCCCTACTGTTATGCTGTCATTATGCTGCAGATGGATCACAAACCCTCTATTTCAGTATGTTTTGGGCAAAAATCTTTGTCATTAGCAAACTGACAGTGAGCTGTGGATTAAAGTTGTCATACATGGCCACCATGAACCGAAGGCAGTCACACTATTCTTCACCAGCCAGTGAAACTGCAGAGGTCATGACACTTGCAAGAAGGTAGTGATCCTAAGAGTTCTCAATGAGCAACCTCTGGTCCTTTCCTGGTTCCTATTCCCCTGTATCCAGGCTTGAGGCAGGCAGGAGGTGACAGGAGAGGAACATTGTTGACCCACAAATACACAAGTTGTCAGTTAAATCGTGGACTAATTCAAATGCATGTAAAAGTCTTATTCTAACAGTATCAGACAGGATAGGTTTGACTTCCTGCCATTAACTCCCCCATCATAAAGGTAAAAGTTTGTTGTTTAGTTTTAGGCCCTAGTTGTGAGCTAACTTCATTTATTCTTAAAATAAATAGCTCCCCAAATGGCAGGGCAAACAATGAGCCCTAAAGATCAACTGTTATCTAATAAAGCTGTAAGTCTTCCTCTATCTGAACTGAGAACTATCAGGTTCAAGGGGTACAAGCACTAAAGAACAGCTTTGGGAGAGAAGCAGGAATCATCTGAGAGCAGAAGTCAAACTCACTGGACTCCTGAAGCATTGGGAAGGAAATGTTGGCAAACACTGGGACTAAGTGATGCCACCTGGACAGATGAGGATCCTCAGGATGCCAGACAAATGAGGCTCTCTGATCACTGTCATACCTGCAGGGAAGAAATGAACCACTGAGGCCAAAACTACTGAAGTAAATACACTTCAGACTGAAGGACTGCAGTCCAAGCACTGCTCTAACAGATGAAGAATGATATGATTTCACCCTTCCAGCAGTGCCACAGGCCTTAGCTTAAGGCTAAAGACACAGCAGAGAGCACACAGTGACCAGCATTGGCTTCAGTGGGTTCTGGAACCTACTGCAACCTGACTTTAACTGCAGAAGAGAAAACATTACAAATAACCCTTAACAGCTTTGCAATCCCTTTATTTCAAACATGTGGATTGTTATCTGGATCCTGATGTAACACAGCTAGAATGTGCCTTTTATGAGTAAGGAAACTTAGGAAAAAAGAGTCATTCCTCAAAAGGGAAGATTTGTGATGGATGCAGTGTATGAATGAGCCATTAGGAATTTAAATATGTCATATCAGCTTTATGAAGCATCTTTTGACCCCTAAATGAAATGGAGTAGGTGTGAATGAAGTGAAATGCTCACAGACCGAAATCTAGCAGTGTTTCACTTGGAGAATTGTGCCTTACTCCACAATTACTCCTCTGAGGTTGATAGACAGGCATATGAAATATCTCGGTTCTCCACACCAAGGAGGATTGTGGAATCTGTCTTTTCTGCCCATTAGATTAACAGAGAGGATGCCTAAACCTTTTAGCAGCACGTCATTGAGGAATTAAAGTTAAAACCTCCCTCTTAATACACTGGAAAAAACAAGTCCAGGCTACTGTACTTGAAACAACGTCACAGCCACAGTACTTGAAACAATGTCACAGCCCAGATTTCACAATCAACACAAAGCAACTCCTTCAAAATGAATGGAAAGCAAAGCAACATTAAACCCCCATTCCCCATACCCCACTTTTGAGCTCTTACTGTGAAGAGTAAGTTACAGCTGCCTAATTAACTTGACTATTGCCCCCTAAAAATACTTCCTATCTTAGCTCTCCTTCTGTGCAAACAGCATAATGTTAATTTAATGGAAAGGTCACATTATGCTACAAGGAAGGGAGTGACATTCCATTAGGTCCTTCTCTCCCTGCTCACAGTCCTACCCCTAGTGCTGCCATGCATGCAAGGCATTTTCTGCAGGCATTTCATGAATAATGAGAAACCATCAATTGAGGGAAAGTTCTGCCTTCCACCAATTGCTGTTGCACATCATTCTGCAGTCTCAAGGAGACTGAAACACCAACCACTTGACTGTACACAAATGGTTTTTCCTCTGCAAGCCAAACTCAAGATTTAATTATTACACTTTTCCCATCACTCCTGAATGCCTTCATTGACTTTGCCTGCACAAGGAAATATTCCAGTCCAAGAACAAGTTTCAAAGTTCTTACATGTGGAGCAAGCTACCCTGAAACTCATTTTCTTTATGAGGGGAATGATTCCCTGTCTGCCATGCAGTGTTTAGGGGGAATTAGCAAGGTGTCCTGGCTAAATTTCAACTTGCTTCAGCTGCTGTCTGCTCACTGAAATTCACCTCTCCTTTTCAGCTGGATCCATCATTCTTCATCATTTTCTACCCTGCTCTCCCAGGTAGCTTTGCTCTGCTCTGTTGGTCACAGTTAACCACGGATGGCTGGTGTGACCTCTACATTCAGCCTGCAAAGTGCTTGTGACACCATTTGGGGCAAAGCTGATCTATGAATATATGATTCTTCCTAGAAATGAGTGCAACCCAACCTATCTACAGTTCTGTATCAGTTCTGATTTCCTTGGAATATAATCTCCACACTGATCATGCTCCCCTGTCCCTAATTAAATATTTATCACTTCCTGCTAGTGATCACAGAGCAGTTTCTAAGTTCTGTGTATGCAAAAGAGCTCAGGTTTCCCTCTTGAAACATTTTCTTAATATTTCAGCTATGCACACATTCATTCCAGACATAATTCCACTGAACATGACATTAGAGAAATCCACCAGTGTCCGGTAAGATCAGCATTAGCATTCCTTTGTGCTGAGTGACACAAAGGAACCAGAAGCTCATCCATAAATTCCCAAGTGTTAACCTTACTGTCCAGTACAAGTTCTAAACTGACCCTACCCAGAAACAGGAACTACCATCTATTTTTTACATAGAACTTCCAGTCAAATATTAAACGGGTTTTTCCCATTCTCACCCAAAAGTAGCCATTCAATGCAGCGTTTACAGTTACCAAAAGTAATTTTTAGCTGCCACACTGCAGCTGGGGGAGTAGATTCTCCAAATACAGGGAATAGTTTATTACCTTCATTCTGTGAACTATAGAGCATTTGTATGCTCCATTAAAGAGAAACAGGCACTAAACCTGTTAGAAATCTAGTATTTTGAATATTCACTGCTCAGTGTAACCTTTGCAGTGCACTTCCCTTCTGCCCCAGGCAGGATATTGCAGCTCAATTCCCAAAGCCAGGTGAGCTCTGAGGACAGCTCAGCTTTAATCACAGCAGTTAATGCTCCATGACTGGACCAGCAGCCTGACATTTGGCAAGTTTACTGAAACCTTCATAACAATGCATTATTACATTTGATATGCCTCCCTTAATTCATTATGGAAGCAGCCTTTAGGAACAGAAATTGAACTTTTGGAATTGATTAGACTGTTTTGAGCTTTAATAGCACAGAGATTGTGTGGTCCTTCTTGGGTAGCTGCTGTTTCATAGATACATCAAACTAATTTGGAGATCATAAACCCTTTATTTTTATGGAACATAACATTTTCACCTCGTTAGGCTCAGGTCAGGAGTCACCTTTCATTTAATATTCATGTTAGACAGTAAAACTAACACTCTTAACCAAATTTTAAAAAGCCCATTCTTAAAATCATAGTTCCATAAGCACAAGCCCCATCTCAAGTCTGATTTTTATCACCATTTTTGTTTCACACTCTGAAAGACAAAGCAAAACACTTGCAGGAAAAACCAAGAGCTCAGGATCACAAAGCTTTTTGCTATAATACCAGTTTTACACTTTCCATATGCAATTACCTAAAGATAATTCACTTTTCTTAGTCACTTTGTGCACAAGCACAGGAAAGGCAAGGACTGTCAGTGTCACAAGGCCATGAAGAAAAACACTTTCAACAAAACTCTCAGTACATGAGTGCTTAAATGTTATGGTTCACAATAATAGAACCACCTACTTCAGCACTAAAGGACTGCTGCTCTTCTGAAACAGTCAAGAATTTCTAATACAGGCTGACTGCAGTGGCAGAGTAGATCACAGTTCAGAATGAAAGATAAAATTCAGAAATTCTGCACCACCAGCCTCACTATGCCTGCTAAATAATCTCAGATATTTGGCTGTCAGTGTTGTTATTCTCTTGTTAGAATTACTGCAGTATGATGTCGTATTCCCCCATTTTGTCCATGCACGTGTGCAAATAAGAAGTTTACTTCCTCAGATACAGTGTCACTGACACTTTCCAACTTTTTATTAAGGGTTTTTGAAAATTAAACTCAAGTTAGAAGAAATACATTTATGGTTCAGGCTATCAAATGAGCTTAATTAATAAAAACAACATTAGCCAGTATACAGCCTAACAGCCTAATATATATGTTTGTTGAAAGAGGCAGAAAGTTCTCTGCCGTTGAAACTTAAACATGTCTCCAAGTTTGATGAAATATGCCTAAAATTGAACTTTTCTTCTTGCGTCATTTGCTCTCTTCCAGTTCTATGACCACCTCACTTCACAGCTTCTGTTTATCTTTCATTCTACTCCTCCTTTTACCAGCTCTCACAAATCAAACTGCTGCAGACCGCCAGTTCTCTCACCTAAAGCTACAACCTTTTCTTTTATTGCACAGCCAAATTATCCTCATCTGCTTACTCACCGCTTCCTAATACACCCTCATACCTCATGCATTCGGGCTTACTAACATTCAATAAGAGCACATAAAAGCAGAAATACAATGGCAGTTTATGGTTATATTGCAAATGTCTGGTGGGTCAATGCCTCCTTGGATAGGGGAGAAGTCATGTATGAGAGGGAGCTCAGGCCATTTGACAGTTTATTTCCATAGAAAATCCCTCCTAGTTCATCTTCTGCAACAAGAAATGCATCTTTTGCTACTTTAGAAGAGGAAAAGTAGTGTAGTGTTACCCTTGCTAATACAGTTAAAGGCAACAGGAGACAGCTGAAAATAACACTTGAGCAAGTCATTCTGTTTGCTGGAAATTACATTCCCCATCAAACATGTACAGCCAGGGTTCCACTGGCTTGTTGAGAGCTGGAAGTGCACATCAGTTTTCATCATGAGAAGGGAAGCAGAGACATCACCTCAAATGGAGATTGTGCATGACTCCTGTCCTGCCTGGAGTTACCAGCTGGCACACAAGTTATGGATGGAGCTTGTAGGAGAAGCCATTGGTGCAACACCCACAGCTCATCCTGCCCACAAACACTGAGCAGAACAGGTGCTTCCCTCTCCCTTCACTCCACAAAGGAGAAAAACCAAACAGCTCACAACTTCTTAACACCAAAAGGGAAAAAAAAAAAACCCCCAAAAAAACAAACCCCAAACAAAAAAAAAAACCACAACATCCCTCCCCCCCCCCCCCACCTCAAAACAAAACAGAAAAGGAAAGTAGAGGAGGTTAGGCAAAGAAAAACTATCTGCAAAATCCACCTATGGTTACAAGGGACAAGAAACCAAGGGACAAGAAATCTCTGTGGAAACCTAAGTCAGGCACACCTGTGTCCCCACTGCACGGCAGAGCTTTCAGAGGGAGGCATCACACACGGTGACAGTCTTTCTGAGATTCCAGGTCTCTCAGAGGCACCAAACAATGCACCCTTTCACTGTACAAGCAGTAAGAGTCTTTCCTTTGGTGTGACACCACCAACTCTGAATTTGTAACCACACGGTGCCAGTGTGCTTGCACCTGCTTTTTTTGTTTTACATACTCCAAACTCACCATCACTAACAGGTTTAGGCAACAGCAAGGTGAGAAACTGCAGACAACTGACAAAGGGCAGTTTTCCAGCTACTGACTTTTCTTGCACTCGGGAAATTTTTGTTCATGCTCTTCAAGATTGTGCAAGCCACAATACAATCGCGGGGTAAAAACAAACCTGTTTTGCAGATGCTTTTAGTTTTCTCACTGGTCCACATGGGGGGCACATGCAGCAGTCAGAGCTCCACATAAAAAAATTTTTAAAACCCCACATAATTATGCTCAAGTTATTTTCTTCATTCCCAGTGCTTCATCAGAAATGCACAAGGACAAACAAGAAAAACGTGGACTGCTGGGGAAGCTGAAAGCATGACTCACTGCTACAATCTCTTCTGAACACTCCCTGTTTTGTCTTGTTCCCTTCATTCTGTCCAAACACCAGCCCATACTAACACTGGAAATCTTGAGCTGACATCTTGTCACATGAGGAGCCTGGCAAAATAGATCAGCAGGAAAAAAAACCCCAAACGGCCTTAAATCAAATCTAAATTAACCCCTGCAAACAAAGCACATCTCAAAATTATCATTAAGGGAGGCATATCAAATGTAATAATTATCACTTCCATGCCGCCAATATGCATTTTTTTAATTGTTAAAAAGATACCCTAGTGTTTATCAATGAAGACTTTGAGACCACCTCTAGGAAGCAGTGGGGGAAGGGCCCAATTTCACCTGTCAATAAGCTACCAGAATACCCCGAGAAGTACTTGAATCTGAACATCTCACCATATTTACTCACATCTCATATAGCTAACACAGAAAATACTCTAGAAAGTATTTTGTGCCTTTTCACTTCCAAGGACAGTTGAGTAGCTTCTGGAAAGAAATACTGAGTTATCCTTTCTCAATAGAATTTTGTTGAAATTTCATGTTCTTTAAATAGGAAGTTTCAAGGTATGTCTGAAGCTGGAGCGTTTTTTGTTTGTTTTTTAAATGACTTAGGCACTTCCCAGATACAGGCAGGAGACCTGTGCTGATCAGTGACCACATACTGGTTCTCAGTTTAGAAAGTATTAGGAATGTCACCACACCAGTGTAGTCTGGCCAGACCAGTTTCTTTATTTTGGAGAACATAGGAAGACTATCCACCACCAGTGTTTTCCTGCTGTTCCCAGAGCAATAAGAAATTATGACTACCCTTCACATAAGAGAGATGACAGGGGAAAAAATGGTTTTGCATTAAAAGTTCTGCCACGAAATACATCTTTTTAGTCTTCTAGAAAGCAAGGTTTTAAATTGGAAACACTGACAGATCTCTAACTGCAGCAATAACAAATAACATCAGTGTAATTTCTCTTGAAAGAAATTGCTCTGCTTTCTCATCCAGTTTCCAGCTTAAAACCTTTCATTGCTGAGGCTGTTGTCAATCTTATCTAGTGACCCATTTACCCAAAGCACAGAATTACAGAACACAATATTATGACAAGTACAGAGCTGGCTTTGATACTAATAACACTCAAGATTTTGCGGATTTGGATTGTTTTTAGCGCTTGGTCAGAAAGGCCACCTTCCTTCCATGCAAAAAGTCAACAATCCACCTCAGAGGTTTTGCAAATGAATTTGTCATGGCAATTAAGGGGAAGAATCTATCTAGCCATGATAGAAGGTGACTGACAACACCATGCACCGCTACATTACAGAATAAGAGAGAGACCTTTAACACATTGTTCTGAACACTTAGGAAATCAAAAATACAGTCTGGAGAGCTACATTCCATGACTTTCAATGAATCAGTGGTGTCTGCAATGCATACCCGACCTTTGAGGTAGAGGGGGAAAAAAACCTCAGACTGAATCAAGTAACTTCCAGTGATCTGTAACAGAGGGTTGAAGGGCTCCGTCTCACATGGACTGACATCAGCTGATATTAACCAAACACAGAACCAGGCAGCCCTGCAGGGAGTCCCCTCCCCAGCAAGGTTTGGAAAATGCAAGAACCTGAAATCCACTGGGAAGATGCCTGGAGTATCAGTTCTGGTTAAAAAACATGGTCTGTTCCAGCTCCCCAGGCTTCTCTTGGAGAGCAGAGTGGCAGGGAGCAGATGTAGAAAAGCCACCACGTGGGATAACGGACAATCTAAAGCCACGAGGGCCACAAAACCCACATCATTGTGAAAAATGGCCACTCCATTCTGCTTGGATACTGCTGTGCAGGGTGGGTAAAAGAGGTCTCCTTTTTGTGGGGTTGGAGGATTTTTACTTTTTGTGGGGTTTGGGGAGGGTTTTGTTGGTTGGTTGGCTTTTCAAACACAGCTGTTACACACCCTGAGGTTTCCCTGTCCCTCACTGGTATTGCCAGCGGGTTGAACAGGGTTTATTTTGTTCCACTGCATTGCAGTGGAATGCAATTCTTCCACCGTGCTGGTCCAGCTAAGTGTTTTCCCTGTAAGAGAGCCACCACATGCCCGAGGGACTACAAAACAACAGCTTCCAGTGTGGCAGTGAGAATATTCAGATATCAGCTCTGTGTTTCCTGACACAAAAAATATCCATGAACATACAACTTGTCTGAACACATTTGTTGCCATCAAGTATATTAAAAAGCATCCAAAACATGCAATTATTCTATATAATGCCTTATGGCCACATTATTTTGTGAAACCACCCACACTCCCTCAAGTGGTTTTAGCTCTTAAAATCGTTTTTTTAAAATAATATCAGTTTAGAAAGCAGCATTTACCAGCAGATATTAACATACTCAAGCCCTGTTGAATTCACAGGGCTTTTATCCTCTTCTTATTGTTTACAAATTTTCCTGTCATTCACTACTGCAAATCATCAGCTGTACTTGTGGCTGAAGAAAACACTAACTCAGAAGGCAGAGATGAGTGCAAATGCATCAATCAGAGATCATGATTTTTCTACCAGGAATGTTATGCTCTCAGACACCTATAATTAGACATACCCAGTACCTATAATCTTCTCAGATATTCAAAATATTATGGGGACTGCTCAGCATGGGTAAGAATGGAGCAAATTAACGATATAAAGCAAAAATACAAGTAAAGCAAAGTATTTTTAATCTTGGGCTGTAAAAACATATTTCTGTTCTAGAATTTCTAACAAAACCTACAAACAAATATTTCTGCAGAGAACACTGACAGCCTAAATAGCAAGACCTGATGTGTGAGCAGTATGAAATCCCTGGGCCTTCCCCCAGACTGGGGGGATGGAGGGAAGAAGAGGACAGGTCGGATTCCTCTTTTTTTCAACTCAGTAACCTTTTAGTAAAAGAGAAAAGAATCATCAGTCTGATATTTCCAACACTATGTAGTGCTTTCAGCCATGCTCTGCACAAAAAGGAACAGCAGGCGAGACCATTCATCTCTGATTTCTTCATGAACCTCAAGCATAAGCCACAACCACACATTGAGTAATCTACAGAGTTTATTTTCTACTTCACTTGTGTACTTTTAATTTGGACAAGTTAAACAGACAAGTTCCAACTGGGTTTCAAAACCCTCTTAAGGATCAAACCTTGACATCATTTTTCAATACCAAAACAATAATCACTACCTTGAATTAACTAGTATTTTCAGGATTACCAGAATTTAAAAGGGCATATTTACAGCTGAAATTCTTGAAAACAACTTCTCATATTCAGCAGAAAAGATGCTTTAGAATTCAAGAGACAAGAACATTGGAAACACTTGCTGCATGAGGACAGGCAGCCAGATGCTGCTTCAGGTGGAATATAAACATGAAGTGAATGCACCCGTTGTCTGGAGCCAGAACTGAAGGCACAAGGGGGCTGCAGAGACTCTGCTTTTCCAGGGAAAATTGCTCAGTACAAACCAGCCCAGACACCTCAGAGAGCCTCAGCTCTCTGTACATTAGCCAACAGCACTGAGGAAAAGAAAACAAGCAGCAGAACACTGCAAGCTCACCTCGAGATCAGTGACACAGTGGTTTGTGAGTCAAGCTTGACATGGAAGTAACTTGAGACAGTGCAAGACTCACGAAGTCAGTGGGTACTGCAGGACTGAGGAGAGCAGGAGATAATCAGTTTGTTGTTTGTGTAAGTTTTATCGCAGAGACTCCTGGCTGGTCCCCTGACACCTTCCTGAAACCAAAACACAGAGGCAAAGTGAAATGTAAAACAGTTAATTCACCATCTCTGAAGCCATCTCTACTTATCTAAGCTGTACTGCAAAAACTTTACTTTTATACCATTATTTTGCTCAGCTTTTGAGATGTTTACCTACCCCTCAACTGCCAGCATTTATTATTCCTGCCCCTTAATCCATTATTTACCCTCAAACCCTCACTACAATTCCTTTCCTTCCATTTTCAAGACTTTCTACCCTTCCCTGAGTATTCTCCCTTAAGTGCATCCTGCTTATCTCACATTTTCCTTTTCACACAGGATGCTACTGTCCCTGTTCCGTTTTAAGTGCTCTCATTAAGAACTTTAAAGATCAGTTTCAAAGAGCCAATTCCCAAGCCACAATGTACCCATCGAAACTGTCCCGCTTTACTTACAAACGCCCTGTACCACGATCAAATGTTGTATCCTGTGATACATTTCCTGTGATTATCCACAGGAAGGCATGCTATATTGTTACAAGCATTTATTTAAGCAGAAATAATGAATTCTTTTCCCTGGAAACGAGAGCTTACTTCAAAGTAAAGTCTCTCCTGCTCCAAAGGGGAACCAGGAAAACTGGGCATACCTGTGCAAGCTGCCCCAAGGAGCAGAGATGAGTTTCCTCAGATCTGTGCGGAGAATCTCTCCAACCTCCTGATAAGGCTTCCCAGGGGGTTGAAGCACCTCCGAATGAATTATTTTTCCCTCCTCATGGTCATTTTCCCAGAAGCTGCTCCAGGCCAAGATCTTTCCTTCCTCCCGAGCAGAGCCAAGCAAAGCCTGACCAAGCACAAAATCTCAAGGATTCAGCACTTCAGTGGCTGCTGGCACCTTTATTCTGCTGTTCCCAACTCGATCTGGGCCCCCAGGTGCCTTGAGTTTGCTGGTCCCACCTGCATTTGCTATCACAGGTGCCTTGAGTCTACAATTTTTAAATGCATCTGGTACTGGCATTGTTCCAGAACAGCAGCCGTGGTGGTTTTTATTCCCTAAGTTATTAAAGCCAGTTGTTTCCCAGTTATGAAAACACACACAGCTGTCCAAACTCTGAAGCAAGAGTTTTTCATTTTCTAAAGGGTAGCCCAGTAGAAGGATCTGCAGCTAATTAACACTACATGAGGTCTCATTCCCCTCAGCAGCCCCTCAAAAATAGAAACAAATCCTGAGAGGCTAGGACACCATAAACCTAACCAGTCTCCTGAGGACCACCCAGAACACCTCCTTTGTATTTATATGTCAAATAAAACATATTTATATCTATTTCTAACTGCAGCACCACCTCCCCTGCCTGCAGCCCTCATGCTAAGGGCCTCCCACCACCCAAATTCCAGGGACTGAGGTGAAGTTTCCTCATCCCCTCCTGGGCCCAAGGGGGCCATGCATGAGCACATGTGGCCACAGACTTGCCAAGGGTCATGGGGCTGTGGCAAAATGTGGAATATGTAAAAATTTTCTCAGGAAAGGATGTTTTTGATGTTTGATAATTGTATATTTTCAAGCCTAATTGACAGATAGTAGCTAATAACCAAGTTCATGCATTAGAAAAAAACCCCCAAATTACTAGTTGGTAGAATTGCCTTGTTAACTTTAGGGCTTGACATGTTTCAGTGATCTCAGGCTTAGGGGGAGGTTAAAAAAGCTTGGGGAAAATGGATGCCCGCTGATAGTGGACACAAAGAATGCAGAATTTATGGGCCATCTGGCAGAACTCCCAAGATAAGGAAGGAACTAATAAACCCAATTCTGCAACTATGCTGGAATCAGCTCTGACATCTCCCTGTGCCCCACACAAGGTGCCCTGTGCCCTAGGGCAGAGCTGCAAGGGGGCTCCTCCCGCAAAACCCACACTGGGGGACACCAGGAGGCAGCAGCTGGTTTCTCCAAGCATGAAGGTAGCCTCTGGAGAAGGATTTTTTCACCTTTCTTTCAGCTGAGGGTCAAGCTGGGGTGTCCTCCTGCCAAGGGACACCAGAGCTGTGGCCAAGGGACATAGCTGTAAATGTGTTTTGCCTTTAGATCAACAGAACTTCATCACTTCACAACACTGATGGAGAGCCCAGTAGTTAAAGCACTGGGAAGGAGAAGACCTGAATGTCATTACAACAGTAAGGGCAATATTAACCAGCATTTCAATTAATTAAATATAATCCTTGGCTACTCTCATATGTGGCAGCTTGGACTACAGGACAGAGCAACCCCAGCCTCCTCAGCCCCTAGTGCTGCTCAGCCCTTGAGAAAACCCATCAAACCTCACTCCTCCCATGACTGTTTTCAGTAAAAGCCTTTTAAACTCCACTCAAATCTTGTCAAACAGGCTGTAACTGCTCCAAAAGAAAACTCGAGATGAATTTAATACTGTACCTATTCAGCCCTAAAATACAGGGCCGATCAGCAGCAATAGCATATTATTTGAGGTATATGATTTCCAGCAGATTGGGTTTTTAGCCTGCCAAGATCACTCCAACCATCTGAATCCTGTGAGTTTTCTAAAGGGACAAGGTATCTGGAAACATCTCCTCGCTCCCTCCCTGTCTTTCCTCTGAGCCCTGAAAAAAACACCCTTGCTATCACTTCCCTGCATTTTAATCTGTCCAACTCTTCTTTGCTATTACAACTTTGGATTTAGAGGGATGTGACCAGACAGGAGAAGTGGGGAGCCACAGTGGGGTTGTGGGGTTCCAGAGACTGCAGGAGAAAGCAGGGGGCATTTGTAGCTGGGCAGTTTTCCCCCACCTCATTTTCTTCCCTGGCTTTATATTTTCTACAGGCTGATTTTTACCCTCAAACCTCATGCATTGCTCTGCTTTTCTTTTCAGGAAAAACTTCTCAGGCACGCAGTGGTGGAGGCTAGAGGTGCTCACCCGCTGACCTACTAAACTGGGGAGCTGGAAATGCAATTTCTGCTACTTTTCTCATTGGATGAAGTTTAATCATAGATGTTTCCAGCTGAAAGGAAATATTCCGACACCCAGTGTTTGAGACAGCCATGAGAAATACCACAATTTCGTAACAGTGAGTCTCTGAGCACCTGCTGGTTTTGGATGTGGGCATACAGGAATGATTTCACCCAAAATATTAGAGAAAGAACTGGTTTCAATGAATTCCCTAATACAAATGATGACATCTCATCTGGAACTGGGATTTCAGCTCAGACAACCTTTGTCTGCAGCAGGGTGGAACCTGCTGGGGCTTTGGCTCCTGGAGAGGGGGGACCCAGCTGAGACCCTGCACCCTCTGGACCTGTGAGTCAATGCAGGAGCTGCAAAGGAGTGGGTGGGCACATAGGAGCCATCCCACACCCCCACCCTGCAGGCATCAATGCTGTCACCCTCTGGAATTGTGCCCAAAACTCACTCTGCTTCCCCAGCAGGTCCATTTTTTAATGGCTTTAAAACAACCTAAGTGCCATTTGGCTCAGGATGCTCAGGAGCCTGGGGGCCAGGAAGGGCACAGAGGGGATGGAGGGGATGTGTCCTCCTGAGGCTGGACACTCCCTGTCCCTCCTGGTCTCCTTTCCTACAATTTGGCCTTCCATCCCAGTGGCACCTGCACCCCAAGGGCAGCCTGCAAGCCTTGGGGTAAGGCTCTTGCACAGATCATCATATCTGTCTCCAGGCTCTCTGCAATTTTTTTCTCCCAAAATTTGTCCATGGGGAGCCCACTCTGTAAACTCCCTCCTGGCACGGGGTTCCCTCTGGAGCACTGAGCTCAGAGAGGAGCATACGCCTGTGCCTGGCTCCTCAGTGCCATGACCACAGAAATGAGCTCCCTCCAAGACACAGGGGGAGGTATTACTCAGAAACAAACAAAAAAAATCCCAAAAGATGGACTTACAGGTTTATGTTTTTGGAGACACTCCCACTATATTCCTCCCGCAGCCCGCAGAGGCTCATGGAGCTGAGCCGGGTGGGATCACCCAGCTCTTCCCTTCCTCAGCTCCATTTCTCCTCCACCATGTTCATCTCTAGTCCCATTTTTGAGCAGTATTCCAATAGCAACAGGTCTGCATTTGTTTCTTTTTTCCTTCTGTGTCATTTCTCCATCCAGCTTACAATTCTGGCGGCAATTTAACAGCCTTTACAAATTACATTCCTATCTTTTTTGCAGTTATTGTTAGAGGAGAAAGTCCCATTTTTCCACTGTGATCCTTCAGGTTTCTGCTGTCACTGTATTTAAGACTTTTTTTTGTCCTTAGCTTTTATTTTCTTATCCCTCAAGGGCAGCCTTGGAAATTCAAAGCTGTTCCCTGCCTATCAGCAGATCTGGTATTCTCTTTTGGCAGTTCCACAGTGACTGTCTCTCTTATTTCCATCCTTCCACCTAAATGACACCTTTTCTCAATAAATTACCCTTTGTCTCTTGGAGAGATGGTTCCATTTGTGACAGTTTGGATGTGTAATAGTTGCATCCCAGCGGATACCTCCAGAACAGTCAACTAACAGGCCAATACAAACCCAGCGGTGCAGAAAATAAAGAGATTTATGTATTTCGGGCTTTATTTCCCCCCCCCCCCCCCCCCCCC
>VXBT01004407.1:34645-60282 GCA_013400235.1 Oriolus oriolus
GCGTTCGTCCCCCCCCCCCCTCCCCCCCGGTAGTCGAGCTGTGCTCTGCATTTTCAAAGTTTCAGTTTAAAGGCAGGGTTGCTCATTGCCAAAAAAACCCCTCTCCTGGATTGCAGGGATGGCTGAACTCATGGCAGAATTCCCTTTTTTGCAACATGACATCCCTTGGGATCCCTGGAAAATGCCTCGGAGCAGCCAAACCCACCCAGCCATGACCCCCAAACTGGTGCAGGGCTTGATGGATTGTTTATGTTACAGAGGAAACATTGATTTTTGCAAACATTTCCTAACAATAACAACAGGGATCGATTTGTGATGCTGTTGCTCATGGTTTTGCTAACAAAGAATAAATGTGTGGAGCAGCAGCTTTGAGGTGTCCCTGTGGGAAGGAAGGGCTCCTGGGGGGACACATTCACACCCAGCAGTGCTGGAGAAGGGATACAGCACATAAATCTTGAGAAATTTGGATGCTCACACCCTGCTCCCATCAGATGACAATGGAGATATCCAAGCCTATATCTGGCACAACACCATCCTCTCTGGCTCCCGCAAGCTGCCCAAAAGCAATAGATTGAACATTTTTGTAGAAGTTGTCAAGATCCAGCCCTTGGCTTTAGCAGCCTGATACTTTTTTCTCGCAGCCCTGCTCCTTCTGTCTCCTTTCCAAACACCAGACAAGCCAAACATTATTTTCCAATCCCAGCATCTGGCACAGAGCTCTGGGCAAGCCTCTCAGCCTGTCGCTGGTGAGATAAATGAGCCTGTTTCAGCAGCTGACTTCATAAAAGTATATGAAAAGTAGTTAACAAAAGGGTACTTCACAAAGAGGGGAATGCAAATGCGACCTCCTAGATAACTAATTAACTGAAGGAGGCAGACAAAGGGGAAGCAGCTTCCCATCTGTGGAAAGAGATGTCATTTTGTAGAGGCTCTAATTAATTCTGCCCCATTCCGCAGCCATTTGGTCACGGCACTCACAGGCTGCTCCTGCTCTGTAGCTCCCTGAGCTCTCCAAGTGAACAGGGGGAGAGCAAAGCTGGGGGAAAATCTTCTTCACCTTGCTAAAGTCCCCAGGAGGGACAGGGATCCAAGCAGCAAACAAAGCTGGGGTTGTTTTTTGGAGATGGCCTGCACAGCCGTGCAGAGCCATCCACAGCCACCCAGCACTGGCCCTGAGGAGATCACAGAATCACAGAACAACTCAGGTTAGAAAAGACCTCTAAGATCATCGAGTCCAACAATTAATCCAGCACTGCCAGGTCCACCACTAAACCCAGTGGTGTTTAATGTAATCTCTTCCACAGAGAGCGGTTTTTTTCAGGTTGCTGTGGATGCCCCACAGCAGTGTCCCAAGGTTGGTTTGGACTGGGCTTGGAGCAACCTGGTCTAGTGGAAGGTGTCCCTGCCCATGGCAGAGGGGTTTGAACTCAATAATCTTTATATTCCCTTCCAACCTAAACCACTGTCGGATTTTTCCCCCTCCTCAAAGCTTTCCAGCCAATTTTGCTACACCCCGAGCTTTGAGCTGTACCCCTGCTTTGGACTAAGGCACAGCTCACAGAGATGTGCTCTCCAGGGAATGTGGTGCCTGGAGAGAGCACTCTGAGGTCCATCCCCACTGTGCCACCACCCCCATCTGCCCCTTTCAAGCTGTTCTCTTGTAACACCCAGCTTTTCTTTTGCTCCTCTGCCTGTGAGGATCCCTTTGCAACCCCCAGCCTGCAATGAGCTCAGCAGGGTTAATGCTGGAATGGGGCATACCACGGGAATTAGTCACCACCGGGACCTCAGTCAAGTGTTTTATTTAATGCCCTTTTCCAACACATTTGTACTTGAAAAAACCTGAAGAATACGAGCTCCCTGCTAACAGATATGATTCAGAGGAGTGGTGGGCACAAGCCACTTAAGTGAGAAGTGTCTTCTGCAATGTGAGTGGGGAGGAGAGAGGGGCTGCTGACAAAGTAGGTTTTGTAGGCAAAAACACCTAAATGGCTTCAGTTTGCGCTGCCAACAGCTTCACTACAGCAGGAGTGGCTCAGATCACTGATGGGGATTGCCCACCAGTGAAACTGCACGCGGGGGCTTGGCCAAGGTCTGATGTGCCCTGGTCCCAACCACCAGAGCAGCTCTGGCATTCAGTGCATGGAGCAAATCTGTGCCCAAAACGTAGAGCAGGACAATGCTCTGCTACCAAAGGCCACTCTGTCCCTCACGGTGCTGTCCCACCCCTGTGAATGCCAGGAACTCGCTCAGCAAGAAGTTCAAGGGACATTGCCAACCCCCTGGAGCTGGCTTTGGACACCACGTGCCTTTGCCAGGCATTACCAGTGACCTGCCTGGTGCATAGGCTTGTGCAAGGAGCACCAGGAGCACAGATATGTGGGGGCAGCCCAAGTCCCTGTGCCAACCATGGCAGGTCTCACTGTGGGGACATCATAGTGATGCCTTTTCCTGGTCTTAAAATTAAGAGAGCTGAACACAGTTAAGAGGGAAAAAGGGTTTTACCTTGGTATTTATTTAAGGATCCTTAGGTGCGCTGAAACGCACATCGAAATGCACCCCGAAATCCCCACCGAAGAAAATGGCCACACCCGATGTGATGTGTATGCAATTATATGCCTTGCAAAAATTAGCATATCTATCAAAGATTCTCCGATGAGGGGATGAGGGACTCGGGTGAGACCTCTCATCTGAGGAACCTTCCCCCTGGATGGGCCTATCTTTGTTTACAGAATGTGTTCTGGAGAGGACCTTGGTGCCTGGGGTTTTTAGAATGTTTAGTGTCTTGGCTTAACGGGATACTGGGTGTAAGAGAAGTTATCAAACTTAAAGAATTATAACTATGTAGGCTAAAAGCACTAAGAATATATAAAAGCTTTAAAAGAGTGTATAAAAGGGGTATAAAAGAAAAAGTAAAAAATCATCATGGCATCAATAGGAGCTGGGAAGTTTACAGGAAAAAAATTATAATTGAGTCATCCCTTCTCAACACATCATCTCCATCAGCTCCATCTGTATCCACCACTGGCATCACTGGAAATTAACAGGCTGGGCATTGTCAGCAGCCAGGAGATGCTGTGCAGAGGGAGGGGGACCAGAAATAAAGTTTATAGGGATACAAACCTTGAACTTTCTCCGGATTGACTTCTAGTGCATTACCGGAATGGTGGGGATTGGCTGCCAAGCAGAGGTACTTGGAAATCCTCCCAGCTCTTTCCCAAAGTGGACAAAGAGGAGGAGTTGCCTGAGCTGAGCTGGGTTGCTCGAAACCCTGTGAGGCCCCCGAGGGACTGGCTGGGAGAGAGGACCTGTGGGATCCGGATGGCTGGGACAGGAACGGTGACTTTGCACAACGCTGTGCCTCAATGACTCATGACACTGCAGCAGCTGGCAGAGGCTCTCTGGAGCTGCATCCGGGTATTATTAGACCTGATGGTTTTACTTCTGCTCCAGCCAAAATTCAGGTGGTGCAGTTTGAGCTCTGACGCTGTGATGGGCGCTGTTTGCATCCTGTCCGTCCAGAAGCTTCTGGTGCCGAGGGTCACCATGTTCCCTGCACGCCACCATCCAGCCACACAGCTCCCCACAGTGGGGTATTTCCTAATCCTCCCTTTGTTATCACTAAAAAATAAGAAAAGCAATGACCATAAATGATACTTAGCCAGGGCACACAGGGCACCAGCTTTGCCAGATCATATAACCCTCCTCATTTACATTCCCTAGGGAAATTTCCTCCCCACTTTGCAGAGCTTGACCTCTCAGAAATCCCTTTGCTACTCTCCTACCAGGGAGGCTGGGGGGAATGAAATAAGAGCCTACATATCATCTGTATCAAGCTGCAGCACATCCCTCTACTCCTCCAGGGTCAAACACCACCTCCCCCTGCGACTAGCCTGGCCCAGGCTTGCAGAGGGAAGTTGGGAACAAGCAGGGCCAGGAACTGGCAAGGGAAAGCAACCAGGCAAAGTGGGCACTGCCAGGAGCCCAGAGAGATGGGGGATCGCTCTGTGCCATCCCAGCATCTGTGGGATGGGGGGCATTTATCCGAGCCACTGAGCAGCAATTCCCGGCAGGCACAGAGCCGGCTTCTTGGAGCTGCTCAAAACTTCCCCCAGTGCAACACTAAGCCTGCGCCCTGGGCTCGGATAAATGGAAACAGAGAGGAAAAGTCATTAAGAGCTCTTCCATTAACACCATTCCTGCCAGGCCCAGGGAGGCTGGGGTTTTGTCAGATTGTGTTATCACTATGACTTCACGGTTTCCGAACCTTAAAGAGATTCTTCCCAAAAGTGCAACCACCCCCTCACCCGCTTCTCCTTCAATCTCCAGCTATTTTTATTTCACTCCTTGAGATAAAGCTATGTATGTGGGGAAGGTACTTGCACACACATAAGAAAGTATCGATGCACATAAAAATAACCTGATGATTTGAGAAAGACATTTCACTTCCACAGAGCTCTCTGCTCCCCATTCCATTAAGAACATAAAATGCTGGAGTTATTGAGGCTTGTGGGAGGTTCGTTGTTCCTCTCACTGCGGATGCAGAGCACATTCTCTCTGCTCATGCACAGGGTCTCTGCTCATGCAGCTGGGGGAAACAGGCACTGGGTATGTGCTCAAGGGAAAAAAAAAAGTGAGATTTTTATGTTTTTAACAAGTCTATGGCTTGCTATGGAGCAGATACAGCAGAGATGAATTCCTGCAGAAACCCTCCCATATCCTTATTTCATTCATGACACATTTCCAGATGTGTAAGTGCCTGTCTTCACATTGCTTTCATGTTTGAAATACCTTTTTTAAGGGAAAAAGGGAGGAGAAAGATAAGCACCCAGTGCCTCCAGCTACAAGCTGATGCTGCCTGCTCTGGGAGCTCAGCTGCGCCCAGGTGTGGGAGTGATGTAGCATCCACCCATCTCATAGGGTGAGCAGCCGAGGGGCTCACACACTTGCTGCTCCCCCTGCACACCCCATGGGGTTGCATTTAGCATCCACTGATCCCCAAATTTGGGATCCATTGGGCAAGACCACCCTCTAAGCAGCACGTGGATTCAGGCGGGCGTGATCTTACACAGAGAGGCAGGCGGGCAGCCAGGGTAGGCTCAGCCTGGCTCAGGAAAGCATTTCTGCCAAAGCAAGACGACTCCTGAGCCCTGGGGCTCAGCACGCCAGGACATCGCTGCATCGGGGCTGCACCAGCCAGGGAGCAAAGCTGAGCAGCACAGAACATCCTCGCCGGGCTGTGCTCGGGCTGGCTGCTGCCAGCCCTGTTGTGACTCTCTTTTTAACAGGCTGCCACACGCAGCATTCTTGGTGACAAGTGAAAGCCTCATTGCATTAACAGCGCTCCACCACATGGTATTACTATTATTATCTGGGTTTGTGGGTATAACAGATAGCACGCAACCCCCCCTCCCCCTCATAACCTGACGTTGGGAGCAATTTTGAGCAAAGACTGGGGTATTTGCTGCGCATCCCACACTGTGATAAACGAGGCAGCGCTGCGTCCTGCCAGCAGCGTGGCTGAGTTGCACACCCCTCAGCTGCGGGGAGCTGAGCCGCAGGACGGCTGCCTCCAAATCACTCCGTAACTGCAGGAACAGATAACAGGAAAAGGCAGCGCTCCGGCAGAACCTGCCCCTCCAAGGTTGTCCCAGTCCCCGTGGTTTCTGCAGCTCTGCTGGGAGTCGGGAAGCCTATGCTGGTGATGAGCAGGTGCTCCTTGCAGGCTCAGCCCTTTGAAAAAAGCTGCTGGGATCTTGCCCAGGCTCTCTTCTCCCAAAATTTAAGCCAGATCCCAGCTGGGAAGCACTCTAAAAAAACACAACCACATGCCCTGCCAGTGACCTCAATTTGGTGTTAAGCACAAAGCCACCCCACCACCCATGGGGAGCATCACCCTGCCTGCTGATGGACCCATTTGCTGGGATGAATCCGACAACACTGGAAAGAATTTTAGAAGGAGTATTTAAAAATAGCTTGCCCAGAGATGGGCTGAAGGCTCAACTGCCCCAGGGGGACCGACCTGGATGGGGGTTGAAGCAGCAGCTTCTGTCCCAGCTGTGGGTGCAGGTGCCGCCCATCACCGAGGCGTCCCACGCCACTGATGCCAATCAGCACAAGCAGGGAGGCAGGGATGGACAGGGAACAGGCTTCCTGGGAATGCCAGCACTGCTCCCCTGTCATCCCCAGCACATTCCCCAGGGAGGAACACAACCAAGGCTGGCATATTTGCTGCTATTGCTCACGGTGTTCCCTGAGCCCATCCCTGGGAAGTGGGACGCGTCCGAGGGGACAAACCAGCCCGCACACGTTTCCTGGGCCGTGACTCACCCAGCTTAAGTAAACAGCCAGGTAAACAGGCTCGTTTTACTTTCAAAACAAAAACAAGGAGCCGCAAAGCCCAGTTCTTCCTCCTTGAGTAAGGACGGAGTGTAATCACCGGCATTTGTCCTCCACGTGCTTCCGCGAGGTGCCAGCGCTTTAAAGCCTGGCAGCCGCTAGGCGACAAAGTGACATATTTAGCTCAGGAGTGAAAATGCTGCTTGCCTGTGAATGCCAAGGAGCAGGAAAACAAGAAGCACCTGCGAGGGAAATGCCTGCTGCTGGGGAGGCTCCGAAACCTCACCTCGAAGATGCATGGAGAGCCTGTCCCTAAGGCAGAACAGCTCCGGGCATGGCTGGAATTAGGGGAATTTATAGCCGAACGCTCCATTCATGCATTTGAGGGTCTCTGCGTCCTGCAGGAGGTGGGTTTCCAAGGAGAAATACAGCTCCAGACATGGCATTGCACTCACACTGCAACCCCCAAGGCTGAGCCCTGACACCTGAGGTTTGCCTATGGCTCCTTTGTTAGAAATGGGTTTGGGCAACCCTTCCAGAAATCCCTGTCCCAAAAAGCACCTTCCCAGGGAGTGGGTGTGGAGGAGCCCTGACCTGACCCTGCTAGGTTTGGAATCTGTGGGTGTTAAATGCCCTCAGGTGAAGCCACTTCCCAAGCCATGTGCTGTAAGGCTCTCACTGTTTGATGGCTCCTCTTATGTCATTTCAGTAGCAGGTGGTGGAAGTGGGGGGGGGGGAAGAAAAACCTATAAAATGTTTAGCATCCCTTTAGCTTCGATTTATCTGAAGAGAATTCAAACAGCACAATTTCCTCCCGCCATCTGGGTGCCACTTTAAAAGATGTTTTCTCATATCATTGCAATTTCAGAAAATCTTGTTGTACATCTATGGAAATGCAAGATGCTTCCCCTAAATTGTGCATCAGCGTGAAGCTTTTTAAACCTCAACAGCAGCTGATGATATATTTTGACAGCTCCCAGACGGCTCCCGAGAGAATTTCCCTGTTCCTGTTCTACCCGTGAAGGGGGGCCCAGCTTTGGGAGCTGCAGTCCCACAAGGCAAAGCTTTCTGCTTGCTTTTGTACCAATTTCTGCTTGGTTTTGCCTTGTTTTGCTTCAGTACTGGGAAGAAGTTTCCCTTGCAGATCTCTGAAGCTGCTTGCCCGAACACTTGGAGCTGCAGGCAGTTGCACATGGGTGCACACAGGCACACATGTTCATGGTGTGTATTTCCCACTCATGCACCCCAAAATAGCTTAGAAACACATTGAACTGCTCCAAAACCTTAGAGACATCCCAAAGGTCCTGATAAACACCCTGCAAGTGGGGAATCTGGAAGAGGAGAAAGGCTCTAGTGATGTCCCTGATGCTCTCAGCCTTTCCTAGATGCCCCAAACAACTGCAGGGAAAGCTGCTCTGTGCAGACAGACAGCCCCAAAAATTCAGCTCCACAGGAGAGGGGAGGCATTTTCTTCAGCACCCCATTCCCAGGGAAAACTCCCAGCCATCGGCCAGGTAAGAGACGCCCCAGCTCTAAGCCTCGGCTTTGCTGAGCTCCCTGAGCCTCAGCCCTACTAGCCACCTCTGAAAGCATCCAGAGGAAGTGCCCCAAGAATGAATCAAAGGGCTAAAAAAGGCCAGGGGTGTTTGGTGTCAGTCACCTTAGAGCTTAATAATCACACAAACACAGCAGGAGTAACTCTAGAGCAGCCAGTTTGACCAGGGGATGAGTTGTGCCTAGCCAGAGACAGGACAGGGGGTGACTGCCCACTCCTCCCTGTGCATGTCCTGCACAGAGAGAAGCCACGGGGCTCAGGGCTGGGGTTTTGGGGAGCCCCAAATAGCCCCCACCATGGAATTACCACAGCACTGCTTACCCCAACACATCCCCACAGCTGCCTGTGTCCCACATCCCCAGCCTCAGCAACAGGACAGTCCCAGGATGGAGGAGTCACTCTCTCCCACTGGGACACTGGGAAGGGAAAGACAGGCATTTGAGAACAGCAGAGATTTTGGTCTAAATCCAGTGGGTTTGCTTATATTTGAAGATATTAGTGATTTTTCCCACACGGCTCCTGCATGGCAGAGAAGGGCCCCATAGGAAAAGCTGGAGCTGACACTGAGCCAAACCCCTGCCACAGACAAGCAAAGTTTCTGTCATCGAACACCCCCAGATTTTGGAGGGGTCTGGGAGCTCACCTAGGTCATGGACTAAACTTGGGTTCGGTAAACGCAGGACCAGGTCTAAACCTGGCAAATCAAACCTGGATGAAACTAAACCATGATCCTGTGTCATCTTAGAGCAAGAAGCCCTGTCTCGAGCAATTCCTGCCATGCACAGTTCTGGGAAATCAGGGACATTTCCAATGGAGAAACAGGTTGTCTCTGTGGGACCAAAGAGCCCACATCGCTTCACAAGAGCCTCAGTCTCCCCAAGGACACCTTGAAACACAGGATGCATCTTTCAGGTTTGCACCAATACCACCAGAAATGAGCCCTGGGGACTCAGGTGGACATTGGTTCTGTGGCGTTCTTCCCAAATCTGGCTCCTGCAGGATGGAGCCCCTTGCAGCTCGCTGGGAGGAGTTGAAATGCCAAGCACGCCTTCCCAACGTTCGCCCTGATTTTCAGAAATTGCATTAAATCAGTATTGCTGCAAATTGCCCTCTTTTTTTGGCACCAGCTTGATGTAAAAGGAAAACAAATGGAGTTTTAAAATGCAGCTAATCAAGGAGTTAAAGAGAGGTTAATCCTAATGGATTAATCAACTCGCAGGAGGATGGGAAGGAGGCTCGGGTGAAAAGGAGCAGAGAAGCAGCCAAGCCTGGTTCCTCCTCCTAGGGGCGATGGAAAGGTTCAGGGAGAGTCTGGAGACAGCACTGATATTCCTTCTTCCACCTGGCTGCACCCAGCATGGGGACCACAGAGGAATAACGTTCCTAGGCTTAGGTACATCTTCCCTGAGAAAACAGAGCCCTCGATGCACCCGACATCACCCGCCGAGGAAAAGAGTGAGGAGTGTTCGACTTTACCACCCTCACCCTACAGACACCAAGAGGTGATAAAACCCAGGATGTGGGGAGGCCCTGACTGGTGTTAACCCCCCGCAGAACTCAGGATAGGACTGGAAAAGGGGTTTTAAACAGAGCAGAGCCATCCCAAGGCTTTCAACCACTGCCTGCACCCACCAGGGCTGCCCTGACCCCCCTGCAGGGTCCAGCCCATGGCTCCTGCCACCAAATCCAAACATCCTCCTGCCCAAAACATCAGCATCTGCCTCCCAGCACAGCCAGGCCTCCTCCATGGGACAAAGCCTCTTTATTGGCAGCTAATCGGTCTTAGGCATAAGAAGGGCTTGAACATCATTAGTGACAGTGAAAGCAAGGAGGTTTAAAGAAGGTTATTAATGATACACACTGTATACAAAAGCATAATCACCAAAAAAATATTAGCTCCATTAAGTATCATTATCAAGGCCTGGAGCTAATCATTTAAGCTTAATGAAACCAATACATTTCTCCAGCACTGGGAGCAGTGCTCATCCCTTGGAGGGAGGTGGCAGCCGGTAAGGCTCAAGCCGTGCTATCCCTGCAGCTTCACTGCTGCACCAGTGCCCTGCTGGCTCTGGGCTCTGTGCTCCCCAGAGCTGAGCCCCCTTCCAGGTGCTTTCAGCAGTGATTCACTCTCTTCAGAATCAACCTTTTGCTTTGGCAGCTTGAAGACCTTCTGGTCAATGACCACAGAATAGTTTGGATGGGAAAGGACCTTGAAGACCATCTCATTCCAACCCCCTGCCATGGGCAGGAACACCTTCCACTGCTCAGAGCCCCATCCAGCCCAACCTTGGCAGGCCACTTATCCCGCTGTCTCCACCCACACCTCCCTCCTCTCCCTTGTTTTGAGCAGCTCTTTGGAGACCGGAGAAGAAATGATTTGGAGCCAAGGCGGCTGCGATGATCTCACTGTTAATTATGCAGAGAAGTCATTTTGCTGTGGCTGCGATGATGAAGTGATATGAGAGGAGCAAAACCCCACAGCCCCTTTGTGCATCGCAAATTAAACAGAAAAAAAACCCCAGCGCCTTGACCTCTGTGAGCCACTGTGGGTACTGTGCTACCCCCAAACCCACTGCAATTAGGGACAGGCAGCTCAGGCTGGGACACAATTCAAAATCCCATCAGCTCCTCTTTCCTCTTTTGCCCACATCTGTTTTCCACCCTGCTCCCAGCAGCGGGACCATTGCTGCAGCAGGACTCCCCGTCATTTTAAAGGGGATCTTGGGATTAGCACCATCCTTATTAAAACCACTCACTCACACCTCATTTTACCTTCCCACTGGAGATGATTTTACTTGATTTATTCTAATTAGTTGTAATTTATTGTTTTAATGAGCTCTTCTGCAGGCTTTTTGTGCTTCATAACCACCCTCCTTGGCTGCTACAATGCATTTCAAGGAGGTCTTTTAATAAGGAGAGGTTTCCAAGGCTGCCTCGGATAGGGAGGTTTTTTGCTGGAGTATGAAAGAACCAAAATTAAGCCAAAATTTGCCTCTCCTCCAGGACGGGTTTGCTGGGGAGCATCTGGCTGGGAGCAGGAGGCTGCATTTCAGCACTTCACCCAAATGGCAAGAGAGCCCTTAATTACCAGCAGCATTTGCAACTGGGTTTGAAGACTGACAAAAGAAAACAAATAGGAGAAAAGTCTCCTTCATCCAACTGCAGCTCTGGAGCCAGGAATTTGGGGCTGGGAGGTGTTGCTGCACAGAGGTAGCTGCAATTGCATGGATAGGTCAGGGATGCTCAACACCAGGGTCGCCCACACTGCCCACCCAGGAGGGTCTGTGCTGCTGGGGGGGCTCACAGGGCCTCAGAGCCCACCGAGTCCCCTCCCAGGGTGGACACAGGCAGAAGCATCCAAAACACAATGACATAACCAGCATTGCTTTACCCACAGAGATCTCTCCTCCCCTTCTCTCTGCTGGGATGGGTGAAGCTTCAGGAACTTCTTGATCTGCTCCCAGGGGTGGCTGGGCCATTTCACAGCTTTCCAGCCTTTAATTTGGAAGGGAGAGAAAGGCCATCTGGTCAGCCAGGGTGGGTTATTTCCATGACACTGGGTTCTTCTGTTAGAAAAAAAAATTAACTTTTTGCTTCTCTGTCCCCACGGCCGTCACGTGGCAAAGTGTTCCCTTTGGAGACATGCAAAATAAAGCAGACGAGATTCACTTTGCAAGCAGAGACAAAAACTTCATGAAAGCAAAGTCTCCAAAGGAGGAGAAACCCCCAAATGGCTTCAGCTACAGCAGAGAAACACCTGGATGGTTACAGGATATTTTCTCAGGGAAAAGGGACTGGCTTGTACTGAACCAGCCAAAATTTGTGTGAGAAATAGTGAGAAACCCTTGGGGAGACAGGGATGCTCTGGAGGGCTCTGGGAAGGAAAAACACCTAGAAGTGTTATACCAAATCCCCCCAAGCGAACCCAAATGGATTCACTGCAGGAACAGGAACCAGCTACCAAGAGAGAGCCTGGAGAGCTGCACATTTCCTGGAGGGGCCAGGGGAGCTCTGCAGCCCCAGGGACTGAGCAGGAGGATACTGGAGGAAGTCAGGCTGAGCTCCTGCATGTGCAGAGGCTCCCAGAGGGGCTGGAAAGCACAAACAGCCTCATGAAACAACAAAAGGGTCTCTGTGGGCACCCCAGGACCCCACAGCATGATCCAACAGTGAGATCCAACAGCGAGCAACGAGACACATCAAGTGCATCCCTGCAGGGCAAGCCAGCAAGGGTATCCCAATCCATGGGCACATGAGGGTGTGAGAGTGATGCTTCCCAGAACAGGGATGGACACAGCTCTGGGAGCTGCTGTGCCAGACACTGGCCACATCTCTGCCCAGCCACAACTTGCTCCTGCCACAGGAGTGGGCAGTTGGAAAATAAGACCAACCTCATTCTTCTAGGAGAATAGACAGGTCTCTGGAGGTGCCTGGTGGATTTGGACAGCTCTGGAGGTTCTTGTGGAGTATCTACCCGGCTCCACATGCTGCCAACCAAAATAAATCAATTCAGCTTTTACTTCCATTTTAGGAAAATAAATCCTCTGGGACAGGCTGGGAGCTGGTGCCCTGCTGGGAGCCACGTGCTCCCCATCCCAGCCCTGATGGGATGCAAACTGAACTCAGAACCCCTTGGCCCCACTGCCCCATGTCCCTGCCTTGCAGGGAGCAGGTGGTGCTTCCTTGGCAGCTCGGGACAGACAGCAGGACACAGGCAGGAGGTTTACTGAGCCTCCTGCCACCGAGCTGCCTACAGAGCTCTCCCACAGCTTGGGTGACCTTATCCTTATCTCCTCACGTCCTTCAGCCCCTCACAGCAGCCAGCTGGAGCAGCAGGTCCTCCAAGGCTGGTTTCCCATGATGTAGCCCCTTATCTCATGGTGCTGAGCCCTCCCCATCAGCCCATTCCAGCTCTATGTTGGCAGCACTAGGAATCACCCGCTTGTGCTGCAGGAGGGATCACCAAAAATGTTTCCCAAAACAAAAAAGCTGCATGGACCATCCACATTTCCCTCCAGCTGCCACCAAAGCTTTGCTGGGACTGAGAGCTGAGCTTGCAAGCTCATGGCTCTGAGATGCATCAGGAACTGCTGGATTTCCGCCTCAGCCCCAACTCCAGAATCCCTCTCCTGGAACAGGCACACTCCTCACACTCCTTTCTCCTGCTGGTGCCCCATCAGTGCCAATTGCAAACTGCCCAGCATTCAACCACTTAATCCCACCAGCTCTCTCAGAGGTTGTGTATTTGATCGGAACTGGCTTCTTAGAAAGAAAAAAAAATAATAAAATCTTCCAAGCACTTGCTTCTCTCTCCTCCCCATCCAGGAACAGCTCTGTGTTGGCAGCATCGGTGCTGCTCCGAGAGCAGGATGTGAAAGGCCAGATTAGGATGGTTCCTCTGTCTCCTTCAGCAGTGAAAATCACTTGGTCTCAAGTGATGTGGATATCGGCAAGTCTAATGCTGCTCCAGGAGAAAAAAAGGGAGCACTGTCCTCCTGGAATGTGATTGGGACAGGGCTGGCAGAGAGGTGCTGCTGTGGCTGGGGTGCCCCATGCAGTGTGAATTACTGATTAACACAATCCTGCCCTTTCTCCCTTGTGTGAGAGGGGTCCCAAAATGCACAGCCGGGGTCTCAGTCCCTCCTGGGCTCCCTCAGCCAGCCCCAGGGTCAGACTCATAGGATGCCCACTCCTCCCCTCCTAGAGAATGCTCCCCTCAGTCACAACCTGCACAAGGTCTGTCTCTTAGAGCTGGTATTAAGCCATGCACCGTAATGTGTTCTGACACCACCTGATGTGCTGTAATTGCTCTGGACCCATAGATGTGATATCACTGCAGAGTGGCCGCTACTGCTCTGTGTTACAGGGCTGGTGGCTCCAAACCAACATCTCACACAAGAGTGAGGGTGAGCAAACAGCTCCCACCCCCCACCAGCCCCAGCTCTGCTCACCCTGCAACCCCAGAAATGCACAGATCCCACCCCATCTCCTCAGACACGGTGGGAGAGGCTGGGGTAAAAGTGCCCCAGTGTTTCCAAACTGATTTTTCCACTTGCAGAAACACCAGTAGGGATTACTTTAAAACCTCCTTCACATGGATAATCAGATCTTACTCGAAAAGAGCCTCTGGATCTCCAGTTACAATTATTTCATTAGGATGTGACACTCCAGACCATCCAAGAGCTTGGGAGGCTCCTGTCCGCACAGGTCCAAGCATGCTGCCCATGGAAGAGGTCCTTAGTGCTAATTGCCAATGCCAACCCCAGCCATTAGGAAATTACTGCTAATGCAGCTGACAACAGCTTTTATAAGACACTATTAAGGAATTCATCAGAAAGCAGAACCAAATAAAGCAAAAAGCAATTGAAGAAAAACAAAACTCACCCCAAACTGCAGGACCAAAAGCTGGAGCTGTTGTGTGAGTGCAGCAGCCCCAAAGCCAAGCCTGGAGATCCCTTTGTCCCAGCACTGGTGTTGCACCAGCCTGGGGCCCTCCCCAAATACCCAGGGATGGGAGAGGGGCACAGCTGTGGCTCATTCCCCCCAGCAGCTCCCTATGGAGTCACAGCTGGTCCCCTGCACGTGCAGCAGTGCTCGGGGAACCATCCTGTGCCAGGATGCAGGGCCAGGGGTCCACTGGTGGACACCCAGCCAGAGTGCTGGGCCTGAGTGTGTCCCCAGGGGCCCCTGGGGTCCTTCAATGAAAGGGGAAAAAACTGAGGTTGGGCCTGGGGATATTTTTTCAAAAGGCTGATAAAAAATAACTCTTTGAAGGGGTGAGGAAGAGGAAGGACAGTTTGTGCTGGAGAGGTGTCACCACAGGGCCTGACGGCTCCAAGTGGCACAGGGACACAGGGCTGGAGCTGTGACTCATGACTTTTGGCGTTCCATCCCAGTGTCGGTATCACATTTCAAGGATTACATTTTATTCATAAAAATTGCTGTGCTCACATCCATGCCTGGCAGAGCCGCAGTGGCTGAGCTTGGGGCTGGCTGTGCTCTGCACCATCAGGGGGTCCCAGCTCTGTAACAACTGGTGGAAGTTAAATATAATCTGCAAAACTGGGTGAGAGTCCCCATGTTCCCGTCCATGACCCGGAACATGGGTGCCTTTGTGGCAGGCGGGTGCTGGGCCAGGGTTTACAGCACGTGGTAGGTGTTGTTGGTAACCGCATCCCAAATGAACCAGAATGGAACATGTGAGGCTGTATTTTTAACTCTGAGGTCCTGGTGACATGGAAAACTGGGTGCCTGGCCCAGATGCTGCACAGATCAATGGAAAAGTTCGTACCACCCATCGCCACCTCAGCTTTGCTAATCCCAGGCGCTGCAGTATGTTAGCAAATGGTGCTTCGCCCCCAAGAATGGTTTTAAGGCTGTGCCCAGAACCAGGCAGAAGCCATCTGCCATTCCACTGGGAAGTGCTTCCCCATGGAGCTGCAGGTGGGGAGCTGGCATGATGAGATGGAAATGGCGATGGGGCAAACCCAACTTTCCCAGCTCAGAGCCTGGTTTAGCATCCCCAAGCAGGAAGAACATTTTCAACCCCTTGAGAGGGTAAAGAGAGGATGAGCCCATGGTCCTCGCCAGGCTCGATGCCTTCCCAGCACAGTATTAGCTGGGACTAGGAATTCACCCGCCAGTGCAAGCATCCCCACACATCTCTCTGGTCCTTGCCTGCATGGGGATGACCCGTGCCAGGCTGGGAGGTGGCACATGGTGACATTCCCCCTCCTCCCCACCACCCTCCCACAGCCCTACGCCCACCCCACTGGCTCAGCCGAGACAAGCGGAGGCTAAGAACATCAACTGGGTTTTATTCCTCAGGTCTGACAAGTAAAAGCACAAATTCTCTTTGGAAACAAGGAAAAAAAAAATCCCCAACACCAAAACCCCAAACCAACGTTCAAAGCACGCAGACGGTTTCTCAGGATGGAGGCCACGCCATCAAGCTCCGCCACCGGACGCGTGTCCTTCGCAGAGATGTAGTTTAAAAATAACAAAACAACTCACAGAGGAGGAAAAGACACAGAGCTACGGGTTTCCATGTCAATTTTAAAGAAAAACACAGGCCCTTTTTTGTAATTGTTATAAATATCCCATCTGAGCGACTCGGAGCAAACAATAACCATAAGGAGGAACATCCTTTCTGCTTGGCCCCATGGGCACAAAATCTCTACCGGCACCTCAGACAGCTACAAGCCCTCGGGGACGATGGCCTGGCACCCAGTGTATGCCCCGGCTCTCAGCTGGGGTGGCGGGTGCTGCCATCCCTGCAAGCGGCACCCGTCACCCTTGCCAGAGGCTGCCAGGACGCTGCGCCGCAGGGGACCGGGGAGCGGGGGAAGGGGACAGGGGTCAGGGGTGCCGGGGCGCGGGAGGGCCACGGGTGGCTGCTCAGGTGCAGGTGGCCTCCTGGCTCTCGACAGGGATCTCGCTTCCGCTGCTGCCCTCGCCGTATTGCTGGTAGGGGGGGATCTGGGGCGCCTCGATAATCAGCAGCCCCTCCGGGGACAAGGAGGCGAACACCGTGATGGGATCCACCTCGTAGGGCAGCCTGCAGGAAAGATAGGAGGAGTTAGGATGCTGCATCCCTGGTGGATCCCGACCCTTGGAACCCCAGCACGCCGGAACCAGCGATGCCGAGGCAGCAGCCCCGGTGCCCCAGCAAAGCCTCTGTTATTACTGGAGCGCCTGGGAATGTGCGGGGGATATTTAGAGCGGTCTCCTGGCTGGCCTGGCCCCCGTGGGAGCTCTGTTTAATCTCCCCGGCAGATATGTTTGACGGGATATCACCGCCGCTTGTGCCGCCGCGGAGCAGGAGTAAATCCCGGCCATGCCGCAGCCCACGTCAGCCGCGAGCCTTGCCCGTAAAAGGAGCCCGAGCGCCGAGCAGGAGGGAGCGCGGTGCTCGCCCCAGCTTTCCCGTGGGAGTTCGGGATGCACAGGGCTCCTTCAGGGTGGAAAAGCAAAGCTGAGCTGCTGCCAGCCGAGGAAACCCTTCCCATGCCTTGGGCTTTGATGCTGTTCCCTGTTAACCGTGCGAGCCCCGCGGGTGGGGTCTGCCCCCCACATCGGTCAGGGCTTGCCGGCCTCCGGGCTCGCCTTTGCGGTTGTTGTTGCCAAAGTGAGCCATGGGTGAGTCAACGCGATAGCAATCTCCCTGACATCATGGAGATGCGGGGATTGGCAGAGATGTGCTCGGGGCTGGCGATGGTGCCAGCCCGCCGTGCCCGGCTGCACCCGGGGGACCGCTCCTCCTCGCATCCCTCCTGTTCCCCGCGCCCTGGCCGGCCCCAGACGCAGCCCCGGGCGGGCAGAGACTGACAGAGCGCCTCCAAAAAGGCCTCCTCCCCCCTTTCCTCCCTTGGGAAATCACTCTGTGGCCGGACCCAGCCAGGCATGTGCTGCAGAAGGGCAGATTTTGGGGTGGAAACAGTCCCTGCGAGTGTGAGCTGGGGCACGGGGACTGGCAAAGCTCCACCAGGCCGACTGGTACCTACTGGATTTTCTTGGTGAAGTTCTTGGAGACGATCCCTCCTTCCACCTGTTGCTCTTCGTGTTTGCCTGCAGGGAAGGCCAACACCCCACATCAGCACCTTACCAGGAGATTATTTTTCCCCCAACAACAACTAAACCCAACAGGAAAGTTTTCTGAGCAGCTGTTTCCCTGCCCCAGTGCAAACCGTTCCTCTGGGGAGGGCTCAGGAAGGAGATGCTGGACACATCACAGCCATATTTCCAGTGGGAAACTGGGGTCTCACAGCCTGCCAAGAGCTGGGGCTTAAGAAAATAATCAAATAATAAAACCTTTCTGGCAGCATCCCCCTTGGCCCCACTCCCCAGGATGGGCTCCTTTCCAGCACTCTGTCAGGCTGAGGGTCCCTGGGCCTGGAGCATCAGCCAGAGACTGCCTGCACCCCCCTGACCTGTGGCTCTCCCCCTGTGGTGCAGTGAGCTCCAAATAAACACCCAGAGCTGTGTTAGGTGGCAGCTCCCAGCCCTCCCTGGTGATCCCTGCCTGGAGGACCATGGGACAATGGGGAATGTCAGTGCCAGGCTGATGGAACACTGAAGGCAGTCGTGGCCGCCCCAAATGTGCTGGACCCCATACCCACTGTTCCCTCCATTAATTGACTCTTCAAGGGACATGTTTCTGGCCGACTCAGAGCTGGGTTGGGCTGGGGGCTGTGGAGCAGCTGCTCCCTTCTTCCCAGCCTCTCCCTCGGCCCCTTTAAAGGGAATCTCCCTCCGTGCTGGCCTCACCCAGGCTATAATTAACCGAGCAGAGCTGGGGCCCCTCTTGGCAGCTCACTGCAGGGTGCCGCCAGCCAGAGCAGAAAGCAGGGAGATTTACCCCGAAGGACACGTGTCCTTTCTCATTTTGGCAGCAAACCACCATGACTTGTGAGCCAGATCCCCCCACGACACCCAAACTGCCTCTGGAGATGCCCCAAAGCCCTGCTGCAGCCCTCCCCTGGCTCCCGAGCACGGGGCTGCTGCCACTGCCTTAAAATAAAGCCGATTCTGGTATTTTGCAGCAATTCCTTGAGCTGGCAGTGCCACCTCCCCGGTGCCTTGGCTCTCACCTGACACCTCGACGTAGCCGTCCTTGGTTTTGACCGTCAGCTCCTCGGGTTTGAAGCTGTGCACGTTGACACACACCTTCCAGGGCTCACGAGGAAAGGGCGCAGGGCTGCGGCTCTCGGGGTACCCCCCGAAGTGGGCACCGTAGGCGGGGGCCATGGGGGGGGTGCGGCCGAGACCGGTGCGCAGGGGACCCGGCCAGGTGGTGGTGAGCCGGGGCCGAGCCCAGTCGGGCCAGTCCGCCGTCAGATCCCCGGGGAAGGGCGACAAGCCGAAGTCATCGTCCAGCAGGCGCGAGGTCAGGCCGGGCTCCCGGAAAGGGTCGCGGAGGCTGCGCCTGCCGGGATAATGGCAGGAGAAGGGCATCTGGCTATCGGCCATGGCTTCCTTCGGAGGGGTCTGAGCGTGTCCCCGGGGCTCTCCAACAGAGCCTCAGCCTCTGTGTGGCTGCTCCTGGCTGCAAACTTCCCCCGGGAGCCTGTCCCGGAGGAGACGCATCCACCCCGGGTGGGATGTGGGTGCGCGGGGACGGTCCCTCCTTCCCGGCACCAGGTGAAGGACGATGAGAAAATTAATTCAGGCTGAATCACCGGGAGCTGGAAGAGCGCAGGAAGGACGGAGGGAGCTCTCTGGCCGCGAGAAAATGCTTCCTGTCTGGCTGCGATCCCAGCACTGAGGAGAGGAAAATAAAACTTCTTGTCAGGAGAGAGAAAAAAAAAATAAACCAAATATCCTGAGATTAAAAAGCTTCTCTCTCACTTCTCACTCTCCAGCACTTTATATGCAACTTTCCCTGCTGCTCCCGGGTGAGAGCTGCAATAAATGCCTGAGCCTGGAGCCCAGAAACTTCTCTAAGCTTCCAGCCGTTGGGCGAGTACTATTTATATGGATTTCGGGGNCTGTCAGACGAGTATTTTGGAGAGGATGAAACAGCCGTGGAGAATTTGGGCAGTGGCAGCTGACCTCTCCTGCTGGCCCGAGGATCCCGACTGCCGCGGGGCTACGGCGCTTCAGCACCTGCCCCAGCCCCTGCCGCCCCCTCCTGCTGCTCTTCCTGCCCAAAATAGCTCCCAAGCTCACTCAAGGTTGGCTGCTTTCACCCCAGTGTCACCTGTTAAAAATACCGTGCTGGGGCTGACCAAGCTGCTCCCCTCACTGTAAAGCCACGTGTCCCCACGCCACCGAGTACCACTGTACCAGGAAATGGGTTACTGGTGGCACCCCCAGCGCAGCAGGGGGAGGATGGTGGGATCCCAGGGGTGGGTGTTTGGGGCGTGGGGGGCAGGGGATAGGATGACCCTGTCCAGCGCCGCTTCTTTTTGCCATCTTCACGAATTGGGCTCAGAGACACATCCCCTAACTGCAGGAAGGAGACGGACCCGGGGCAGCAGGCAGGGCGCTCACGGAGCTGCTCAGCACCTGCCTCCTCCTCCTCGCCCCACCGCATGCCCTGGCCCTGCCGCAATCGCGGTGCGGGCAGGGCGAGGCGTTAATCACAGCCGCGGCCGGGCTAATTACAGGGCAGCGGCGGGAGCGGGATGCGCGCTGTGGGAAGAGGCACGGCAGCAGCACTGGAGGGGGAGCTCCCAGCGAGCATCCACCCGGGAGACACGGCCCCCAGCCCGGCCACAGGCGTGGGTACAGCTGGCAGTGACGGGGTCTTCATGGAGGGGATCCAGGCACGGGTCCGGTGGGCAGCGGGGTGTGCTGGAGGATAGGATGTGATCAATGAGGGTCATGTTGGATATGGAACCACTTCCTCATGCCGCATCCTGGCTCTGCATCATGCTCCTTCTCTCCAGCATTTGCAATTTTTCTAATGGACTCTATGGAAGTAATTGCAGCAGGAAGACCAATGCAGTGCAGGCTGCGCAGGGATCCAGCCGCTGGTCACTGAATGGCATTAATCCTGGCAGCATCGCTGGGAGCAGGGAGGTGCTTCTCCCTGGCCAGGGCAGGGCTGCACCCAGTGCATGGAGACACCTGGGCATCACAGGGGTCTGTCTCCCTGGTGTCCGAAGGGATGCCTGGAGGTGCCTGGGGAGGTCTCAGGTACCAGCTGAGTACTCCTGGTGCAGGGTGGCAGCTACTAGTGGAGGGACTGAGCATCCCACTCCATTCCCTTGTTCTGCCCAGGAGCCTCTACCTGGCTGGGGGCTCCTGGTGCCCGTGCATGACAGTATGGGGACAGTCCTGGGGTTCATTGCCACACACAGCCTGAGCTCAGCTGGGCACCTCTCAGCTTGGCTGGGGAGCAGGATTGCCCCAGCACCCAGCTCTGCACACACTTAGGCAAACACTGGCGCACGGGGTGAGAGGGACAAGCCCCAAAGAGGTTTCAGGCAGTCCCTCGATCCTGCCGTGTTTCCAGGAGCCTCATAACATCCCCCATCCCATGTTTCCCACATAGCTCCAGGCCATCCTCCCTCCCTGACCAGGAATTCTTCCTGTCTCGATTAGTCACACGTCCCCTCCTCCCGCCTGCTCTCACCCTCTCTGGGCCATCCCAATTTAGCTCCTGTTGTCATTCCAAACCTCCCAGCTGCCTCCCACTGCAGAACCACCCCACGACATCAGCTCTGGGAAGCATGAAGTGCCCTTGCAGCCCCCCTTCTCCTCCGAGTGACCTGGGGATGCTGCCCCATGTCCCCACAATCCATCTGTGCCACGTCCAGACCTTTCCCGGGTGCCCATCTGGGCCCTAATGAGGAGCATGGGGACATCGCCCAGTGCTGCTGCTCCCCTGGGGGGCTTCCAGGGTGCTGGAGAGTCCCCGTTGCCCCTGGCTCCTGCCAAGGAGGTGACCATGGCAGGCCCCTGCGGCATGGGAACTCCGTGCAGGGCTTGGAGCAACAACTGTGTAGGAAGGGAAGGGCACAGCCCCAAAGAGAGCCCTGCTAAGCCCAGTGTGACCTCCAGGGAGAGACGGGCGCATTTCTGGCTTGGACTCCCACTGCCTGAACAGGGTGGGGGGACCCAAAGGGCCTGGCAAAGGGCAGCAGGTGCCTAGCCCAGCAGGGAAAGGAGAGCTGCCAGCAATACCAGTGCACAACTTTTTTTGCTTCAGCCAGTGCCCAGAGGAGCCAGTCCTCGGCAGCTGGGAGTAGAGGCACATACCCTTCCCTGCGGGGCAGCTGAAACAACCCAAAATATCCCACCGCACACACTTGTATCCAAAAAGAACATGATGCAAAGGAAATACTGTCCAAACCTTTATTGGAACCTTTTTCTAACCAGGCTAACAACTCAAACACCCAGGAAGACTAAGGGATACAGAACGCATGTGGATGGAGAGCAAGGAGAGCTTTACAATGAACTCAGATGAACAGATGCGCCGGTGTCATTTGGAGTGGAATCAGCCAACAGACAGAGAACAGAGACACCATTTCCCTCATGGCTTTTCTCATGTCTTGGCTTTTGCTCTAAATCATATTCTCATTCCCCAGGTTTCAAAGGTGGAGAGTTGCCCTGGGCTGGTGAGGGTGTTGTTGTCTAGGTAGTAGCCCAAAAGCTGGGATGCTTGACCACGATACTGTTGCTTTGGAGACCCTCCTAGTCATGTGCAAACTGCCAGGGAGCAGCAAAGTCATGATTATTTATTCTCTGGTGGAGAGGTAATAAAACCCCATTGGACACTAAAGGGCAAACCTGAACCTGTCCCTTTCTCAAACCAATACACGGACAGCCCCGAGGCTGAGCACCCAGCAGCTTCCGGACAGCTCTGTGGGAACAGCCCAGTGCTGGGCACTCGCCTGCTGATGCTGGAGCCATGTCCACACTCCACCAGGGCAGGCAGCTCTGCCCAAGGAGCACAAACACCTCCCACTCAAGCGAGCAAAACAACGGCTGCAGCGTTGGTGGAGCAACACTGGGGCAGGGTGGGATTTTAGCACATCTCATGCTCTTCTCAAAGCTGGGGGAGGATTCCTGCAGCAAGCTCTGCTCATGTTGGAGACAACAGGGAAGGCCTCTCCAGTCCTGCCCTGGCTACTGAGCTCACATCAGGGCAAAGCTACCAGCTCTGGCACAAAGCTTGGGGAAGGGGGCAAAGCAGGACATGGCACGAGGATCTCAGGATGGGGCAGGGTGGACGTCCTTGCTTCCTGGTGGAGACCATGGCCAGTCACTTCAGTCCTATCCCCTTCCTCATCACTGATGCAAAGGGTGACAAATGTCCCCGTCCCCTAGCAGTAGAAGATCAGAGAACTCCAGGGATTTTTGGTGATAGCAGCCCTATAACACATGGCAGAGGAAGAGGAGCAGGGTTATTCCTCCACCAGAACTTTTCTGTCACCTCTGAACTCCCGACACCTTTCCAGGGGGACATGATTTGTCAGTAGAAGTTGGTTTAAGGAGATGGGCAAGGCAGGGGAAAACTCTTGATCTCCATCACAGTGAGGTTCCTCTCTAAATACTGGTGGTGAGGTCCAAATGAGCCCAATTTGCCTTCCTCTCTCCAACATATCCGGCAACACTTCAAAGGCTCCTGCCTTCATGGACCCAACAGCATGACCCAAATAGTTTTTTTTAAAGTAATGCTCAATAAATAGAAGAAATAAATATTAAATAGAGGCCAAGTCCTCTCAGCCTGTTCAACATATGTACAATGCATAGCAAAATAACAGTGGTTGGCTGTTGCAGACAAGTTTGGTACAAATTCAGTCCCCAAAACAACAAAAACATTGAGAAAATTGCAGTCAACATAAAGCAAAGCTCAGCCGAGTGCTGCAACCAATGAAGAAAGAACAGAACAGTGCTTTGAAGCATCCCTTATCTTTGCTTCCCGGCAAACCTGCAGAAATGGTATTGGATTTTCTGGAGCCTGGGGTTGGGAGAGGTGGGAAAAGCCTCCCTTGGTGGGACAAACCCAGAGCCAAGGCAGGTCCAGTGAATGGGGAGAGTTGATGGCTCTGGGGTCAAGGAGTGGGTACTGTGACATGTGCTCTGCCAGGGAAAGGCAGCAGGGATGTTTGTGGGATTAATCAAAATTATGGGTGGTAAAGAGCCTTTGACTGTGAGACAGGGCTTCCAAAAAACAGCCAAGATATTATCCCTGATGTTGTGGCCAGCCCTGAACACTCCTTGCGTGTCTGACCACAGCAGCGATTCACTAACACCAAAAAGACGGAGCTGCCTTTCCACCAGGTGAACCTGCTCTTTGCAGAGAGCACCTGCAGCAATCTGAGATGTTGGATCCAGAGCAAAAACCGATTAAAGCAGTGAATGAGAGAAACAACATTAAAAAAAAAAAAACACTGGCAAAAGGCACAGAGACAGAAAAGCTCATAGGCTTGACACTAGCCCACAGAAACCCCAGTCATCCACTAACAGGGAGGGTGTACTAAATCATGTACTAAAAATATTAAATAAGTTAAAAAATAAATAACACCGAGGGAAACTCACATGTATATGCACATGTGTACATACACACACACACAGACTTGGTCAGGTCCGTCACCAGAGGCTGGATTTTGCAAGGACTTTCTGCAGGGATCACTCTCTCACAGTCTCATCTCTTTAGTTTTCCCATGGGTGGGTCACTGTGCAGGGATAAACACGACAAGGGAGTCCTGGCGACGGCATCCTCCCAAGGAAAGCGGCGGTGGCTGTGCGGAGCAGCCGGGTTTCGGGCAGAGCGCTGGTGGCGGAGCCAAGGCAAACAGCGCGGGGCCAGCTGGCACCTGGCCGGCGCGCGCGCAGGCGACGCTTCCCTGGTGGCACTGCAAACAGCCCGCGCTCGGCCGGCCAGCAGACCCTCGCCGTCACCTCCGACACGTCCTACACCCGTTTCTATGGTCACACGCACCACATGCCTGCACAAATCTAATGAGAAACCCGAGATTTCAACATGAAAACATGCAGCTCTGCCCTGAGTCCCTTTGTCCATCCTGTGCTCTCTGCTCTGCTCCAGAGAGTGCAGAGAGACACAGTGGCAGCAGGAGTGACTGTCACTCCTCTGGCCACCTCACTGAGAGGGGCCAGAGCTGTAAACCTTTACACGAGACCGGCGGCATGGATACATTTGAACGAACAAACAGATCCAAAAATAACGTTAGAACAAAAAATAGAATAAATAAATACTGGTCCATTCTGACATACAATTAAAAATAGAATAATAACAATAACAAATAAATAAATAAATAAATAAATAAATAATTTAAAGAGGTTTACTCCAATGCAAGTCTGCTTGGGAAACCCCAGGAGCATTTAGCTGCCAAGGACTGTACAGGCAGAGGCAGTCCTTGATGTGGTGATCAGCTGGATGGGTGCAGGAGCTGCCGTCCACCCCACCTTGGGGTCATCTCCTGACGCACAGGGGGTGGATGCTGCTAACCCTGGTGTGGTGCTTCCATCATCTGTCCCAGCCACAAGGACTCCAGTCAGCATGAGTTTGGTATTTACACCAGTTGCACAAAGCCCCTCTTCTTTTCTTTCCTAATTTTGGATCTTCGTGCTTGCTGCTTCCTTGCTACAGCTCCACATGTGCGTTACGGGGTGCTAAGGAGCAGGAGGCTGCTCCTGGAACACTGGCAGAGCTAGGTAGATCTAGGTTCCCATCACTGCCTTTGGTTCTTCCCAGAGAGCAGAAGGATGGGGCATTTTAGCATCAAACTGGGAGAGACTCTTTGGGGAAGAAGCATGAGGTTTTCAGCCCTTTTGAGGTTCGCTGCAGAAGGTGGCCAAGGCGCCGCTGTTAGTGCCAGCACAGGAGGGAAGGCAGTGGCATCCTGTCTTTGACCCCTCAACCACAGCCCTGAGCATTTGCCCAGCCCTACCAGGAATGCTTCTCTCTGTGTCCTAGAAAGGGTCTTTCCAGAAGATGGACATATCTCCACTAAGCCACCAACCACACCAGTGCCCAGCTCTCTGCCTCAGCCACCCTCATCCTCACATTGCCTGCAGAGTGCAAGGCAGGGGCTGAGGCTCTGGGAAAAAGGGGAGCTTTGACCATTGAAGGCACAGGACAAGGGGAAACAGCACCAGGAAAGATACTGGGAAAGAGACCCCTGACATAAAACTTCCTCTTGTACCACCCAGATGGAATTCCAGCCTGCGCTGCTGTACTTCCCAACAGAGAAGTTGCTGAGGCGATCATCCATTTCCACCACAGCAGCTCGTGGCAATTGGCCTTCCTCCACTTGCTGCTTTGTCCCTT
>VXBT01004407.1:60303-102528 GCA_013400235.1 Oriolus oriolus
GGGTTTCTACCCCAGGGACGGGGAGGCACTCCTTTCTACCCCCTCTCCTTCCGCAGATGGTGGCTCCACTCAACCCTCTTCTGTAACACTTAAACAACACACCTTGACTCATTAAGCCCAAACTCGTTAATAATCATGCAAGATGGAAGGGGAGGGGATGGAAAAAGGGAGGAAGGGAGGGAGGGAAGTCTTAAGCCCAAATTAGCGTCTCTAAGCACCCAGGTGTTCGTAAGAGAAATAAACTCCTCAGCACCAGCTCAGCCTGTGCTGGGAGAAGCCTTTGTTACCCGGCAAAACACAGTAATTGCGCAGGCAGCTGGGCTGGCAGGAAGACAAAACCCCAGGGCCCAGGGCAGCCTGTGGCTCCCTGGAAAAACAGGCAATTAGTGGGGGGCCCTTCCTGTTCCCCTGCACTGCTCCGGCCTCCCAGTAACAAACTGGGGCATGGTGCATCCTGCTGCAGCCTGGGACTGGCCCTGCAACTGTGCTGCTGATCCTGCCCCAGGGCAGCCAGAAGGGCTCAAGGAGGAATGATTTCCTGGAATCCTGCTTGAAACTGCTGTGTGTTTTGAGGAAGGGGAATTGGGCTCCCCTGGCTCTTGCAATGTCCTTTTAACCCTGTGTGTTCTGACTACACCCCATAACTGGGCTATCTCTGCACCTCCCTCTGGTCCCACCAGCAACACACTACAAGGGCAATGCTCCCTGAAGAAAAACCTAAACCCAAACTGTTTGAGGCTTCCTCCAAGAAGGGAAGCCCGTGGCCCGTCTCCCACACGTGGCCTGGTCCTCAGAGCACAGCACAGCACCACCTCCCCTCTGCCTTGTACCCCACCAGCCCCAGGTCTGATTCAGACCCGAGCAGTTGTTTGCAAGCGAGTCAGTGCTGGGGGGATAAAACAATCCTGCAAAAGGTACTGCTACCTGGTAGGAAAGGGCAGGAGAAAGAGCAAACAGCCTTTTTTTCCCAGGAAGTATGTCAGGAGGGATTTCTAGCCTTCTATTTATAGCAGGGACTGGCTGACTGGCAAAAAATAAATATTTTCTCTGCAGAGTGGGCAGCAGCTCCGGAGGAGAGATCCAAAGGACCTGATACTTGCCTTGGTGGGGACAGCCATTCCCCCCATCAGCGAAGCTTTCCAGCAAACTCCTCCCTAACTGGGTCTGTCCCTCCAACAGAAGTTAAATTTGTTGGTTCCTGGTTTGTCAGAAGAGCAAGAAGCAGAATTCATTCCTTTGGACCGACTGGAAGTGCTTCGGAGAGCAGCGGCAATGGGGAGATGGGAGCATCAGGAAGGATGGAGCAGCTCTGTCGTCACAGACCCTCTGCAAAGCACCGACCCTTCTTCCAGCCTGGCCTGGGGAACTGGGACTGATCCACCCACTCGGCGCTGGCGTGAAGGGGCTGCACCGGGTGCTCCAGGGCTCTTACTCTGAACCGGGGAAGGGGGACCTGGCAACGCCACCACGTCAGTATCGGGGATGATTGCTATCGATGGCCAGTTAGGTGGGAAGGAAGCGGAGAATGCCAGGAATGTGGCAGTGACGCCGGCACCCGGTGTCAGCCAGCAGTGGCACTCCCTAACGACGCAGGCTGTCGGAGCTGGCTCCTGAGTCATAGCTCCTGCTCCTGCTGCGGCTGCTCCTGGGGCCCGAGCTCCGGCTGCGGCTCCTGCCCTCGGCGCTGCTGCTGCTGCTCCAGCTTCGGCTCCGGCTCGTCCGGTAGCTGGAGTAGCTCCGGCTGCGGCTCGGGGAGCGGCTACAGCTGCTGTCCCAGGAAGAATAGCTGCTGGCGCTGCTGGAGGAGGAGGGGCTGGGACGGTAGTAGGGGATGGGGCGTTTGCGGGCACTGTGGGGAGAGAGAGATGTGGTTAATCAGCAACACAAGGACAGATTTACTGCCAAAATCTCCAAAAACCAGTTTACTCTGCGTAACACTCCCAAAAATTGACTGTGTTTGCTTAAAAGAAAAAAGAGATCGGGTAGCCGACGGGCCTTGGGATTCAAACCACCCACCCCCACAGCCCTGGAAAATGTCCCAGCCACTAAGTCTGCTGGGCTCTTCTTGATGTTGTCCCAAAAAGCCCTCTGCATGAAGGTTAGAGTCAGTATTTTACACTCTCCAGTGTGGGACATCTACGACAGGGCAGGGTGAAATGAAAAGCCTGTGAGGGAATGCTCCTGGCACCTGAGTCCCTGCTCTGACTTCATCTTCTTTTTTCCTTCAGCTACTGTAAATTGAGACACAGCCCCCCCCCCCTGCCCCCCCCCATCCTCCCTCTGCCTCCAGCTGGAAATCCCCAAGCTCTAGAGGAAGGGTGGAAGGGCCTGCTGATCAGGCTCAGGGAAACCGGTCTCCTGGAGAAACCTCCTCTGGCAAGGGCTGGGATCCAAGGACAGCCCACATCCCCCCGGGAAGAGCCAGCTGAGCCTGTCTCCAAAAGATGGTACAGCATCCCCTTGCCTTGTGATGCGCCGAGCTTCGAGGTGGCTGGGAGAATCTCTCCGGCGTTTCCTCAGGGGGGAATAGGAGCGGCGCCTCCGCTGCCGCTCGCGGTCCCGGTGCAACTCCTTCTCACTGGAGCTGTACTTGTGCTCCCGCTCTCGGTCCCTGGGGACAGCACAGCATGGGAACTGTCACTGCAGGGGCTTTGTGGGGTGGGTCAGGGATGGGGAGGCAATGACCTACGAAGGCACAGATGAGCAGAGGACGCTCAGCTCCAAAAGGAACAACTCTAAGCGCTCTGGTGGCATCACCCCTGAGCACTCACATAGCTGGACAAAGAGACTGGACAGATGGACACCACTAATTGCATCCAGGGGTTCCAGCAGTGTCTTCCAGTGGCTTTGCACTTCCAAGCTAAGATGGCTTCCAGGGACCTGTGTCTGTGGGTGCAATCTGTATTTAGCTCTTGCTGGCCGTGCTGCTGGAGCTGGCAGGAACAGCCCTGCAAGCAGGCCCCACGTGAGCCAAGGGCCTGGTAGCCCTGCAGGGCTCCGCAAGCCTCGCCAGAAGGAGTGCCAGTGTTGCTATGGTTTTCTCTTTTGTTAAATTCCCATACACATCAGCAGAGGCCCTTCTGTGCAGTGTGGCTGACTTCATACACCCTGCTCAGTGCCATCTGCAAAGCAACATGTTACAGGTCAAGGGCTTGCCTGATACCTGCATGCAGGAAGTGTTCTTCTCACCAGCACAGGGATTGTCAAAGCCTGCAAGAATCGACCCTGGGAATGTATGATTTTGAGACTGCAAAATGTTCACAGCAGCAGAGATGCTACCAGGAAAACCTGCCAAAGGCATCTCTAGGGTTGAGCTGTGAGACTGTTTTCTGTGGTGTGTGGAGGGAGTAGAGGTGCCTGGACTGCCTTTCCCTCTGCAAGGCTGTGAGTGCCAGCCTGAGGGTACCTGGCATCTGCCCTCACAGCAGGGGCACTTTCCAGGGCCTGACAACTCTTTGCCAGAGCTGTGACTCTAAAAAGTAGAGTGTCGTTCCTTGCTGCAATCAGATCCCTCTCTGACAGGGGCTGCAGCCCTGCTGCAGGGGCTGCTGGCTGTTTGGACAGTGAAAGCCATGGGCAGACCCAGCTGGAGCCGAGGAATCTGCCCACCACTCACACCAGGCAGGGGGAAGTGTGAGGCAGCAGATACCACACGAGTGGACAGAAAATAGCACGAGTAGACAGCTGTACCTGCTACGGCTGTAGCGGAAGTAACTAGGGCTCCGGCGAGGCCTTGAACTCCTACTCCCAGGACTTTTTTTGCAGGATTTGGAGGAATAGCTGGGGGAACGTGAGAAAGACCTGGAGATAGGAAAGAAACATAAAAGAGTTAAAGATGCCGGAGGGTGAGGCTGTACCAGACTAGTCCAAATCATGAGGGGGAAGAGATGTCCCGTTCTGCAGAGCCTCAGCCCAGCTCTGCATGGCCAGTTCACCCCAAGCCTTGTGGATCCTTAGACACCCCCAAACTCTTACACCTCCCCCTGCAAGGAGCTGGCAAGGGCTAGACATTGCCCAGGGTCACAGAGACAGCTGTTTCAGCTGGCCTTACCTCTTTCCCGAGGAGCAGGACCTGCTTCGGGAGTACCTGGGGGAGGCCTTGTGGCGTGAGGAGCGGGAGCGGCTGGAGCCGGGGGAGGATCTGCCTGTGCTGGTGTAGGACTCGCTGCGGGAGCCAGGCCTGAGCGGGGAGCTGTGGGGTGGGGATGGGAGGAAGTTTCGCTTCTTCTCCTCTGAAGAACTGAGACATGAGGACAGGCACGCTCTGTGAACATATATTTGGACACTTCTTAAAGCTGTAGCTGAACTGGGACTGGTCCCTGGCTGAGGGGAGCACCATGTTCCAGCAAAAAAATATTCCCATCCTTCCATTCCCTAACTGGAGGTAAAAAAGACCTCTCAGCTCCCAAGGCTGCTGTTGCAGGAGACACCATGCATGTGGGTCAGAGTCCAAGAGCTCACCCTCTGGGCTCTGCCAGGGAGAAGAGGTGTGGAAGAGCTCTCAGGTGGCACAAGCAGCAGCGCATCTGCCCCATGCCCAACACACCAGAGGTGTCTGGCCGGCAGAGCCTGGGTCAGGCCAGCGAGCAGTGCTGGTCCTGGGCAGGGAGTGAAGTAAGAAGTGCTGGAGCAAGGGAAAGGCAGAACATGGCAAGGCAAGGGCTGTGCTCCAGCCTGGCTGTGGAGCAGCATGAGTGGGCACTGAGCAGGCATGTCCTGTTGCCTTTGGACAGCGCTGCATGAATTCCTCCTCTTCCAGAAGTGCTCTGGGAATGAACTGGGGTCAGTGCCCAGCAGCCAGGCAGCCTCCCAGCAGCCAGGGCCAGCTGCAATCCCAGCTCCACCCATGTGAAGGCAGAGTTATCCCACTGGAGCCACCATGTGAAAAGTACATACAGACCTAAAATTTTACCCTCTGACTGAAAAATGAGGCTTGTTCTTACTAATACCCATTCCCCTGGCTCCCTCCTGTCACATTCAGTGCTCCAAACCATGTCCTGGCTTTAACTTTCAGCCTTTAGGACCCAAGGGCCTGAGCTGGAAGAGCTCCCTGCAACCACTGCCGGAGCACAGCCCTGGGTACCAGCCACCACGCTTCAGTGCCCTCATTCCCAACAACCCCCGGCAAACCCCCAGGAATGGGAGGCAGTGATGGAGGCTGGCAACTACTCCCCTCTCCTGAAAATGACCTGTGGCACTGGGTGGTGGCTGGACGCCCTGTGGCCCCAGTGCAGAGCTGCTGCTGTGTTATCCTGAGCCAGCCAAGTACTTGCCCCTCCCTGTGCTCCCCACTGGCAGGAGATGCTATCTTGTCACCCTGGACCTGTGCTGGATGAGCTGTGAAGGGGAAGGGGCATGCTGGATTTGGCTCATTGGACAGGTGAAAGAACAGCCCGTAATGATCTTAGTGAAAACAAGCCCCACTCCCCTTCCCCACAGTAGGCAGAGGGGGAGAATTAGCATGGCATCCCCCAGATGCCCTTTTCAGATTGTGCCCAGAAGAGCCAGAAACTTTTTTTTGATGTGGCCATGCCCAGCTGAGCAGGGATGTGCTGTGGACACAGCCTGACCCAGGCCCAAACCCTTCATTAGCCACAGTAATGCCAAAGCACTGACACAAGCAATGTGCAGGCATGTGACGGCTGGGTTTTACCTTCCTTCTCAGGCTACAGTACTGGTCCTTGCTGGGTTCTGGACTCCAGACTGGCAAGACCGTGGGTCTGATTGGTACCTGCCTGCCTCCAGAGCACAGAAAGCTCCCTGCCAGCTCACCACGGCAACTGGCGAGCGGGCAGAAGACACAGAGCAACAACGTACCAGGTATTGGGCTGCCTGCAGCAGCTACTGGTAATCACTGACCTGCGGTCTTGTCCCTGGGCATCTGGAGACAGATTTTCCAAAGCTGTTCCCTTGGTCTGGGAAAAGCAACTGGTGAAGGAATTTCCTGAATCAGAGCTGTTATCGCTGTTGGCCAGTTTGGGCTTCCCGGACGAGAAGGCATGGCCAAAGCCATCATGGACTAGACTTCTTTTCTCCTGGCTGTCCTTTGACCTGGATGAGCTCGTTTGAGTGGAGGGAGGGGAGGAAGTATCGTTTCCTGAGTCATATTCATGATACTCTCCATTCTGGCTGTCTAGGTTGCCAGGCGGGCTGTCTGTTTTGGTAAAGAGGTCAGCAGAAGACCCTGACTGAGAGATCTGAAAGCAAAAAAGCCATTTGGCATTGTTTGAATGGTTTTTTGGGGGGGTTGTTTTCGGTTTTACTTTGCTTTTTTTTTTTTTTTTTTTTTTTTTCAAATAAACCCAAAAATTTTACCATCAGGATGCACTGAAACAAAAGGAAAGGAAAGAAAAGAAACAAAGTAAGAAAGAAAGAAAAAAAAGAAGAAAGGAGAAGAAAACAAAAGCACATATCCCTAAAAGAAATCCACAGTAAGAAGAAACTTATTTTCCCCCTGCTATAATAACGGGAAGATTTAGAGATCATGCAAAGAGTATCAGCATGCGGTTCATGTTCAACAAAAGAGTTCAACAAAGTGGGCAACCAAAGAGTTAAAATAAATGACTAACTAAATGAAAAAATGTAACAGAGGACAAAGCCCTTGTTTAACCTTGAAGAGGGAAGGAAATAAAAAGGAAGTATATACATATAAAAAACCTACATAATCCTTGCAAAGAAACCAAAAATGAAACAAAAACTTGGATGAGTGAATTTTTTTAAGCCTCCTTAATAAAGTGGCTGAACAAATGTCACTAAAATAAGCAACAAAAAACCAAATCAAATCAAATTAAGGGCTTCTGTACAAAGCAAAAACTGGCAAATAAACAAGCTTATCACTTTGAAATTAAAAAAAAAAAAGAAAAGAAAGAAAAAGAAAACAGAGGGTGAGGGGGAAAAGAAAAATCCCTTTGGAAATAAAAGGTATACAGATACTTCTTTGTGTGTTTTTTACCCCCTGAAGAAGATACAGCTAATGCGCTCAAGTGACCTCTAATAAATTCCCTGGTGTCTTGCGGATAGCATCCACTTACCCATCAAGAACTCCTCCTTTAGTAGGTAAGGTGTAAGAAAAAAGGAAGAGCGGGCAACGTAAGTCCATCATTAGAGTCTCAAATTACATGAAAAAAACATAAACCCTCTCTTCAATCCACACTGCCAACTGTTTGCTGCCTCCTCTATGCAAATGTCATGACTGCTTTTTGTCTGCTCACTTGTCTCCCTTATTATTCATATTTGTTTCCTTCTGCTTTAAATTAGCCTGTCCAGCCCGTTCCTGGAGGCTGATGGCTTGTGCTGAAAAGTTGCAGCTTGCACTGAATCCCCCTGGGTTGTATGGAAATCACAAAGGGAACTCGAGTGAGGGAAGAAGCAAAAGAAGAGAGGAGGAAAAGTTGGGACCTGTGGGGAAGGGGATGGCAGCCCTGCTCCTGCCAGCCTCTGCAAGGGGGTCCAGCCACACCCTGGCTGGGTTGCTGAACACAACAGGGCAAGCAAGGACCTCAAACTCACATAGGCCGACCTGGGCAGGGCTATTTTCTGGGACCCTGAGCACCACCAAGGGGATTTACACCATTTCAGTATTTTAGAGTTCAGTTTTAACTCCACTGGCATTTACCCGAGCCAGCTCAGGAATGTGCCAGCACTGGGAGTGAGGCTGTGTTAGTACTAACATCTGCCCTTGCAATGGGATGAGAATTAGGGCCACATGCACATGTCTGCACTCTCATGTGGCCTCCTCCTCTTTCACTCAGAGCCTCCGCTCTCCTCAAACCCACCCATGAGGTTTGGTCCAGGGTTCTTAGGGTGTGGACACACAGGTTTGGCTCCCCCCATTCAGGGTCATCCTTCAGACATGTTCCCAGCAAGCCGTGCTCCCTTGAACACGTGCACATGCCCTCATGCCACGCTCTGGGGCACACAATGCCCCCATCTATGCCATGGTCTCCACACTGGGGACCTAGGCCATGCCCTCACCAATCTGGGGCCTTCTGAGCCAAAAAACCACATTGCAATGTTGGTGCTGTCTCAGGCAGCAGAGGAGACCTGGATCAGCTGTCACACAGCAGGCATAGGGCCAGTCCCTTCGGAAAGTTTAGCTCTGGACTGGCTGGCTTTTTCATCCTCTGAGGGGCTGCAGACTCAGCCTGTGTCATGTTTCACATGGATCTCCTTCATCCTATCAGATGGTGCCTTCATATCCGTGCTCCTGCCTGTGGCATTCAACCTGTTTCCCCAGGGAGAGCTGCTCTCGACTCACTTCAAGGTGCTAACTGGGACAGGGACAGCTGACTTGGACACAGGTGCTGAACCAGCAGTGACTGAAACCAGAGCAGAGCTACCAACACCCACAGCAGCTCTCAGCACAGTCTGCAGAAGGATGACTGCCCACAACACTCTGGTGCACTGAAAGCACCTGGAGCTGGAGGATCTCCAAGTACTTTCTGCATTGCCAGGGAGAGAAGCATTACTGCTTCTGGGATAAGGGATTGGTTCATCCCAGCAAATCAATAATGGAGTTCCCCATCTCCACCCCACACTAACTTCTAAGTGATGCTCAGTCCCAGCTCAGAGGAATCAGAAGACCCAGCAGCAGACATGGGAAATGAAGTGATCCTTCTTCATTAGCCAACTTGCACCTTCAATGCAGAAGCCCTGGACAGAGCAGAAATGTCTCCCAACTAGGAATGAGTGGAGACACACATTGCAAGTCCTCATTTCAGCATCTGGTACTGCTCCTTGCTTCTTCTCTGCTCTAGCAATTCTCTACCAGTCCTTGCTTACTCCAACAGAAACTGGAATGTCACAGGAGCCTAAGGGAGCCAAATAGGCAGCTCTGCTTTTCACCAGTTCTTTCTGAAACCCTGATGCCACATCCAGAGCCCCAAGAGGTCTGACCTCTGTGCTGTGGACCACTGCACTCACCCCAGCCACACTGCAGAAGATACAGGATTGCACTTTCAAATATGGTACCAGATATTTTTCTTAAAAGATGGGTTATGGTTTGCTTTCAAGCTGAATCCTAACCCAGATACAACCAGCTTTTCACCACCTTTCCCTTACAGGCATAAAACCACCATGTGAGGTACTCCCTGGCTGCAGGGGTAGGCTAAGCCTGGAGTGGGCACAGGGCTGCTCCAAGGGACACTGACCCCAGCATCACACACAGAAACACCTTCCTTCTGTTCCTTCCCAGTTTAAATGGAAAGGCCATTATTTCTGCCAAGAAATACAGCAGTTTCTTGGCATTTCTAAACCATCTTTTCAGACTGACTCCAGGACCTGGCATACTTGCTTCTGCTCTGCCTTGGCTGACATCTACCTTCAAAGCAGCAACTGTTGTCAGCACATCACAAAATCTGTCAAATGACCAGGAGGATCAACAAGCTCCTCTGTAGTTCAGCATCTGTGGCAGCAATGCCTGGGAAGAGGCAGCATGGATATCAGTGAAATATGAAGCTGACAGTCTGGGTGAGGGCTGGAGGGTCCGGATGGGGCAAGGGAGGTGCCAGGGGGGACACAGCAACTTCTCAGCCCCACCAACCTGGGGCACCAGGCTGTAGCCAGTAGCTTCCTGCAGGCTCTGGGGGAGGTTCTGTCCTGCAGCAAGAGCCAGGACAAGTCTCAGGGTGCTCAACTTGCCTGTCTGCTCAAATCAGTTCCCCATATTCCCCACTGGATGACCTTGGTTTTGCTTGTGGTCCCATTCTACTGTTTCTGAAAGTCATGCCAGCCACCCAGGATGGAAACAGAGTACCACATCTAAAAACACTGCACAGAGCTCAACTGAATCACACCATTCTGTGTGATTCTGAATTCTAATGGCTTTTTACTTTTCCAGGGTGGCTTAAAAGAGCCTGTTCTTTCACAAATCTAATTCTCTCTGTGTGAACATTTGGATTTTGCCCCACACACAACCCCTAATAAGTAATTAAATAATCTCAGTGAACTGTGCTTCATCCAGCTTTCAGCAGGGAACCTACTGCTGCCCTCAAGGGAACCCAGGGTATGTATTTATTGGATTTTTTGTTTCAAATCATTATTTAATCAAGATGGGGGGGGGGGGGGGGGGGNAGCAGAAATGAGGCCCTCACTCGTATTCCAGACTGTAATTCCAAGTTCAGTCCCAGACCAAGAGGCAGTGTGGTCTAATAGGTTACAAAAATACAATCACTGCTCATCTCTCAATTAAACTGAACAGCTCCATTTACTGTGCCACGAACAGCCCTGAGGCGAGAGATGACAATGCATTATCTCAGCCATACAGGGACAGCAGCGTGGAACAGCCTCACTCGGAGCTGCAGGATTTCTTTCGTGGGTCTTTCTTCTCTTGTTTTGCAACTCATTTCAAAGAGGAGTTAATTTCTCTTTCAGAGAGGCATGATGTCTGCCTTTCTCTCTTTTTCTAGGCATTGTGCTAATGAAAGCAGTAAAATACTCACGTTGGTGACCCCAGCAAGCCCCGCTCTCGGCAAAGGCCCAGCTGACATCTGCCAGAGCCGCCGGCACAGGGACAGCACGTGCTGGGGGCCGCTGGGGATGGGGCTCTGGGCCTGCCCTGGGGCACCTCCACCTGCTAGAGCTGGGGGGAAATGGGTTCACCTCTGCTGATAACCTACCCCAGCTGAAAAGCCAACTTCTGATTGAGCACAAAAAGTAGAAGTTCTGTAGGAATTCAGTACAACCCCTTTTTGCACAATTATGAGTCCGTGACTCGGGGAACATTGAGTGGGAAAATATCCCTTTTTTTGGCTGGATGGGGACAAGGGCTAAGCTGAGTCCCAGAGCAGGGAGCCAATGACACAGCTGTCCCTGCAAGCTCTGAGCTTGGGTTATTTGAGGCTGGATGGCAAAACTGCTGAGCAGCCTGGCTCACCAATACATTGCTGGGGGTAAACTCCAGAGAATGCCAAGTAAAGGTTTGTTCCTTTTCAAAGATCTTTTCAGCCTACTGCGGTGCAGGCATTGTATCCTCACCTTGAGCCAGGCTGGCACTACTTTGGAGCAAGGGTTTGTCTTCTACCACCTCCTTTGGTACCTGGTGCACAGCCCAGCCCTTCAGTGGATACAGGCATCAATCCTTTTCCCCCAGCTGCTGCTCCCAGCACTGAGCTGTGGATTTGTCAGACAATAAGCAGGGGTAACTTCAGTCCCCTGGCTGAGAGGGGAGAACAGGAAAAGAAAAACGATAACAACTTCCATATTTATAGGTGGTTTTGCCTTTCTGCTCTTGAAGGACCCTGTTTGCTGTCAAAAACATGCTGTCTAGCACTTGAAAGAATAGTTTTTCCTATGTAAGCTAAAATCCAGGCTAGAAAACAGCAGCAGCAAGCCAATATGCAGGTCTGCCATAAGGTTTCCAGAGCCCTGCAGCACATGCTGTCCCAGTCCCTGGATAGCATTTCCCCATTCTACCTTCCTGCAGACATGAGCACAAAGACAAACAGCATCATTTGGACCAGCTGTACCCCACTGAGCTTCACTGGAAATCTGGCTCAAGCCTATGATAATTTGTGGCATCAAAAATGAGTTACAGTGAAAGCAAAGAAGCTGGCAAGGAAAGTGTATGCATGGTGCAGTTATCTTCATCAGGAACAACAAAGGCAATTAGATCTGTGCCCTGCAGGTATTTATATTGCACTGCTAAAGGAAAGCACAGTCATCCATCTGTGTCGGTGTGGAATAAAGTGTCTGCAGCTGGGCAGGGGTATTCCATACAGAAATAAATGCTGCACATTACCCACAGCTTCACTCTGCCTGCTGAGGCACAGGCCCACAATCCTGCTCTCCATAGGTGGCTATTGCAGCTGCATGGGATTAAAGGAGAATGAGAGGGAGAAGCTTGTAAATTCACTGCCAAAAAGAAAAGTAGCAGGGAACTTTGAAGTGTTTCTGCATGTGTACATGCATGCGTGGGTGCATCAGCTTATGCGTAAAGAGAGGAAGAAGCAGCAAGGTAGATGCATAGGCAGGGCACAGTTTTGTGTGCTTTATCCCCCAGCAGTTCCAGGTACACCTAGCTAGAAACTGGCTGTTTCATTACAAACGAATGAAGACAAATAGGGTGGGGAGGATAGCAGAATTTACCACAAAGCACTTCAAATTTTCAGAAGAAAAACAATGTAGAATAAAAAACATCTTGAAAAGCAAAACCTTTGTTTTGCAAGTGCTACAGCATTATTGCATGGGAGTTTGTGTATTGTCTCTCTAGATTTTTCCCTGTATCTCTGTGTATTTTTTCCTGATCCTCCTTGGACAGTTCCTTTCCTTTAGAGATATGAGTGCATCCCCCCAGGTAAGGACGGTTTGGAAGCCCAGGCCAGATGGAAGGATAGGGAGTGTAACACACCAACTCTCAGAGAGAACTGAAACATGGCATTTTTTAATCCTAATTCTGAATTTTTTCACAAAATCTTTTCTTTTCCAGCATTTTTTTTTAATATGTGACCAACATATTCTGCAAGAGCCCACCTTCATTTCAGGCTGCTCTCAAAGTCTGACAGAACTAAGCTTATTCATAGAGCAACCATTTAACTCATTAAAAGAAAAGGCATCAAAGGGTTGTGTATAGTCATTAATAAATGAGACTAAAGGTTCCCATTCCATTTTTCCCTTGCCAGTTTTGAGTACATGATATTTAATGACTTTATTCAGCAAAATTTCAGGGGCAGCTCTTAACCAGGGCCTTCAATCTGAACAAGTGCTGAAATGTGCTCTTGAATGGTGTCCCAAGAGAATGTACTTCTTTTGGGGACAGGACGACAGTAGTGGGTTTCATCAGTCATTAGGCCTTTTAGTCATTAAAATATTTGCCTAAGTCATTAACCCCTACTAGAAAGAACACAGGAGTATCCTGATGACTTTTACTTTGCATCCACCCCCTGCATCTGGACCTGTCAAGCTCATGTCTTCCCTTCCCTGCAACTTGTGGACTCATTTACCTCGATTGAAGCAAATGGAAAAGGGAGTGCAGGATGCTTGAGTTTAGCTCATTTTAAAGCTTTTAAAATTTTAAATTAGAGTTTATTCTTTCTCAGGAAACAGAACAGCTGGCAGTTAGCCTCACAGGGCTTCGGGAGCCTGGCTTCTGAGAGAGGAAACCTAGCACTAATTAAAAACTAGGCTTAGACTCAAAAGCATTTATGAAAAATATGCCACTTGAACCTAACAACACCCTGGTGACATGATGCAGTCTTTGGCTGGTTGTTTTTTTGGGGGGAGGAGCTCTGAACTCAGCAACACTCCCAGCTCATGACAGCAAGCTTCATACCTTGTTTTTCTTCCTTTGCGTGTGCATGCACACATCAGCATGTGGTGTGAGGTTCTGCTCTCCACGCTGCCTTATAAGGCTTTACAAGCACTGACTCATATGGCCCCACACACTCTATAACGAGAGCAAATATGCATATCTATAATGCTGAGAGACAGCTTGTGCCTGTCTGTACCCACGTACAATGCCTGGGTATTTTGATCGGCACTCTGTCTGTGTGGGTAGAGTCTCTCTTCTTGCTGGCACCATCTCTCTCCTATCTGATGCAGCTCCTGCGTGCGGCCGAGCTATTTCCAACTGATGACTGGGCCTGAAGGAAAGAACAACTTCGGGGCTTGGAGGACTCCGTACTCAAAACACCTCTAGTATTACACATCCACATGTGTGAGTATCAGATTCTGCACTATCTCCAGTCCTACGTAGCAATTTCTCTCTCCAGAGTGCCTATCTGATACCAACACCACCGTCAGGGCATCACACCTCTGCTTTGCTGCTACCAGGAACAAAGGGGAAACATGCCACAGAAAAGGAAGACTGATATCAATCTCTATCTAATATTTCTCTCCATCTCTTGCTCCCTCAATTCATGTATTATATCATCTCTTTCTATGTATATGGAAAAACATCCCAAGGCACTGAGCCTGATTTTACCCTCAGCAGCACGTGCAGTTCCCATTAGCATCAGTGAGGGCTGCTCTTAAGTTCCAAATTTGGCCCCTGGGCTTGTCAGTCTAGAGCAACAGTGATCCTAGAAGGATCCTGATAGTCAGAAAACATCCCATGCCAATAATCACCAGCTCATTAAATGTGAATGTTCCTTTTGTATATGTTTGATACCCTTTTTCAGCCTGAAGAACTAAACTTTTGGATGTAAAGACCAGTGAATTAAGTTCACATCCAGCTGAGCAAAAACTGCATAACAAACACTTCCCTTTAAAATATCGATGCTGGAGGCCACTTTTTTTTTTTGTTAAATGTCCTCAATTCATTATTCATAGGCTAAAGACTGCAAGTTTTTCCCCTCTCCAGCCCCACCCTTAGTGTGAAAGTGCTGAAGGAAGGAATGACTTTACATACATTGGAAAACAGCACCATGAATTAATAATACAGTTTAACCAAGTTTGTCTAACATCACTATAATTGAGTTATAAAAATTTCATATCAGAGTTCTTGCCCAGATTCCCCTGGCTAGTTCAAGCAAAGGAGGACAGTGTGTAATACTTACTACTTCCTTAGAAGACAGGAAGCTGTAGAGTGGGAGGGTTTGGCTGGCTTTTTGACTGGCCTGAACCTCTGCAGAGGAGCTTTTCTTTGCTGTGATCTTTGAGTGGTGCCAGGAGTGTCTTCGCCATGTTTTATGCCCTTCCTCCCGAGACCTGGCTCTGTGCCTCCAGGAGACAGAACAGCCAAAATGTTATTCCTTAGTATTGCAGTAGTGCCTGTTACCAGTTCCATCCAAACCCTAGGCAGCTCTGTGCTAGGACACTGCATATGGGAGAATGCTCTTCCACATGACTGCTCTGTGGAGTCATGATGGAGACAAAAGGGATGTTTTGCTTTTCTACTTTAAAAGAAAAATAATAATTTTGCATCCAGGCTTTAACCTCAAATTTCAGCTCCAATGCATGATTTTATGGTGGCTCAAGACAAACCATTACCTTCATGCACCCTAGAATGTTCCTATGGTGATACACCTCCAAGAGAAAACACACTCTACTCTTGCATGAGCACCCCTCCAATTACTGATTGCGTTCCTCCCCCCACTGATCCTCAGCTTTTCATAAGAAAATTCCCAGTACTTAGGAGGAGTGCAGTAGGAGAGTGGGGGTGGGTTGTTCAAGTGCTTTCAGAGAACATGGAACATGAACTCATTATGTGTATAAATCACTTGCTATTGCAGCAATGCTGCTCTAGCACCAGCATCCACTTAGCCGGCCCCAGGATGCATCTGTCATCCAGAGGAGAGATTTTAATCAGGTCAAAGACAATGGCTATAGATTGCCACGGGCAAAGATATTTCCATTGCTAAGACCACGTTTAAGGGTTTCCTGGGACATCAGCAGTACAAAGCCCTTGGGCTGGGGAAGGGACACTAGACTGGAATCAGCTGTCATGAGCTGATCATCAGCAATGGGGATTAGAAGTGACTGTCAGACCAAAAAGCTGCGGCCACTGCTTCTTGAGGCAAAACCCTTCCATGGCTGAGACCACAAACAGCTCAGCCCCCCAGTATGTGACATTGCTGCTATCAGAATGGGAACTGGCTGTGCACAGAGAGCCTGTGGGTCACACAGGCTGTGGCAACCACATCCTTGAGCCCACCAGAAGTGTTGAGGACACTGAGCTTGGGAGTGGTGACGTTACCTGCTCCGGCAGCTGGGGGAGTGGGAGTCGGAGCTCTCCGAGCGAGAGTGGCAGCGGCGATGCCGATGGGATTTCCGGGTGCGCCCACGAGAGCTTTAAGAAGCAGAAAGGAAAACCAGCATTAGGTTAGTAGGTGGGGGGATGCAAGAGCCAGCAGCCGGAGGCTGAAGTCGATAATGTTCAAATCAGAAGGGGAGGTATGCATTTTAAACCAAAGAGATTGGTGTATGAAACACTGCGCAGAACACCGAGGCGTGAGAAATTCTCTGTCCCTTCATCAGTGCAGTGACATCTTCCCGAGATCTCTGCTAGCATTTTACACACAAGCTATTAGGGTGGCTCTGTAGCCTGCTAGGGGAAGATTTGTGGACAAGCATGTAGGAGTGCAGCAGCCAGCACCAATCCTTTCAAGACTTTAAAGAGCCATGTGCTTGCCTTTCATCCTGCAGCCTACCATATAACAGCCGGGCAACTGCCCAAGATCTTCCTGTTGCTGAGCCTTGGGGGAAGCACCATCTCTCTGGGCAACCCATCACAAACCTCCAGCCCTCTCCGTAGTGTTGGCACCTTGTTAGAGAGCAGGTACAGAAGGACAAGCTCCAAGTGATACAGTACACTCAGCAGCAGCCAGCCTTCCCCACCCTCTCCAGGTGAGAGCATTTAGCCAGTCCTGTGGGCAGCTCTCATGGTTGCTACACAAAGTACAGCTTCCCTAAGTACAGCCTGCCTCGTGCACGCTTCCTGCTTGAGAGACAGGACCATTTCCCTGGCTCCTGACAGGTGCCCAGTCACCGGTGCTGCCTCTTCTGACAGGGCCTGAGGACAGTCCCCAGCAAACTCTGTGTAGGGGACAGAAGGCCCCCTCCTGCACTTCCCTTTGCACCACCAGGCTGTTTCTGATGGATTACCTGGCCCTGTTACTTAAGGGCTATTGTTGCCCATGCCAGCAGCTGAAGTCCTGGATGCAGAGAGCAGGGTGACAGGGATGGCAGGCTAGCTACCACCTTCTGTGCCCCTTCCCTCCCATCTTTGTTTACCACAGCAGTTATTTTAGATCTGTCAGCGTTTCCATCTGCTCAGGCTGGCAGGGCTGTGCCAGCAGGCAAAGCTAACTGTGGGTGAGCTGGTGGGGCCTGGCTTCATGGCCACACTACACAGTCACTAACAGCACGAATATAACCTGCTTGGACAGCATTTAGCAACTTGCTGGTACAAAATCCCCGCAAATAATTGCCTGAGAACAGCATCTCCTTTAAGACAAAAGGGGCAACCTCCAGGGCAATTCCTTCAACTTGGCTTGGCTGTTTTATTTGATGCTTTTCACATCCAATGATTGTATTTTTTAACACTTTGCATTTTGGGATTCTCCTTTCTTATTTCCATACAGCTGAAATCAGCAACACTGAACATCTTTCAGTCACATGGTGGATTTGTGTGAAAACCCCCATGTTTGCTCATCACCTCCTGCACCAGTCCCTCCAGTTTGTTTTCCCTTCCTGCAGAAGGGAAAACTGGTCCTGTGTGATTTAGATAACCAGTTGCTCGATGCAAAGATAAGTCAAAGCAGCGTGATTATACAAAAATCCTCATGCGATCCATCTGATCCATGCCTGGGAGCAAAAGGTTTGCAGAAACTGGGAGTGGCTCAGCTCTGATTTGCCAGCAGAAGGATGAGGCTAAAATGCCTTGGCTGGTTTATCCCCAAAGAGCAATTCCAGCAGCTCTAGTTCCCTGAGGTCAGGGCACACCAGCAGGACACGGATCTTAGATTGAACTGCTCTGTTAGGGTACTGCTATGTTAGGCTGGGAGGAGGCCTCCTTTAACAGATAACCTAGGAAGCCTCTCTTTTACCACTCAGGTTTCTAGGTGGAGGGCAGCCCAGTTTGAGGGGAAACTGAGCTGAAACTGTGCCACTTCATGTGCAGAAATTTTAGAGAAAAGGAGACTGGCTTTCTGCATGCCATAGAGATGGCCTGTGCAGGCAGTATCCGAAGTCCCAGCAAAGCTGACCAGGGGATAATTCCCCAAAGTTCATCCCCAGGACTGTTTCCTTGCTCTGAAAGCAGGTGAGAAGCCACAAGCTGCAGTTCCCAGAAGACAGAACGAAGGGAAATACAGAGGCGGCTTACAGTCCTTCCTTCCAGTCCTGAGGAACCCCATTTTATACCATGCCCCTTGATTACGTGCCCCACAGGACAAGGATTGTGCTCTGCTAACACTCCAGGGCAGATGGGAACCTCAACACCCGATTTTTGCAAACTCCACCCCTCCAAACAATCTCTTCTCTCTCCCTTGACCCCATTCAGATACTTGGCTGTACTGTATCTCATGAGGAGGTCCTAATGCAACCTCCTAGAGCAGCAAACCAGGGGTTGCTGAGGCCCTTCTCAGTAAGAATGTGCCACCCTGCCCTTCTGGCAGATTGGAGTTCAGCCTCTCATGCTGCCCCCAACAGAAAAGCTTGAGCCTTCTCTCTGGATTGTATGGACAAGTCTGCGTATCATTGCAAGATACACAAAGTACAGAAAGAGGTGTCACAAAAGAAAGGGAAAGATCTCCAGCCTCTACAAACTGTTTTCCATTCCAGCAAAACCAGAATTGCCGGTTTTAGCTTCAAAATAATCCTGAGAATTGCTTAGGGCTGTGCAGCAGGTGTTAGCTCCAGGGGCCCCACCACATCAAGCACTTCCTAGCACAACGTGCAGGCAGGGCAGGGAACTCCATGAATCACTACTTACTGTTTTTTGTGTTTTCTTTCTTCCTTTCTCTTATTTTTGGGGCTTGAAGAACTAAATAAGAAATGGCTAATTAATTCAGAGATTTCTGTTCTGATAAAAAGCTGCACAATCACACGTCAATGTTACAGCTTGGTTGCCCAAGAGCATGCAGTAAAAATGATAGGGATTCATGACTGTCACAGCACAGGGGGTCTGAGTGCCTACTGACAAATCTCCTTCATGGGCTTGGCCAAAACTCCCAAAGGGATCAGCCAGCTTGGTGGCTTTGTCTTTTTCCATAGAGAAAATGAGTACTTCTTGATAAATGTATATACACATACTGAATCAGGAGAGTTCTTCCAGTCCACACCTGGGGAGTCACTGAGTCAGAATCCCCAGACCCACATGGAATGGGGGGGAACCCACGGGGATTCCGCAAGGAAACACAGAAGAAATCTCTTCTGCCCCAACTCAGTGAACATCAACCTTTAAGAGACCATTAAACTCTTATTTCTAAGGGACCACCCACACTTGCTCAACTCTTACCTGTGCCTTCTCTTCTTTGATGATAACCTGCAAGACACAAATACGTACACTGAATACAGGGTCTCACAAAACTGGAAATTTGAATCCAAGACAATGTGTTTAGGCTCAGACCGAGCACTGAGAGAAGACCTCATGCACCACCTGGGCAGAATGGCCCCGGCTCCCCTTTAGCCAGCTAGTGAGGGAGCAGCTGAGAAATGCTGGTGTGGCAGAAGGGACCAGCACACTCTACAAGAAACTGAGAATATCGTCCTCAGGATAACAAGTCTTTAGAGAGATCAGATACAACCCCTGTCTCTGGCGGGTCCTTTTTCTCTGCTACTGCCTCCAGTTTCGCACTGCATGTAGACATGAGTCCATTCCCTGGTTTTCTGTATGAAGGACCAAATAGCAGTTGAGGGAAAAATCTTCTCTGTGTAACTCCAGAGCAGTCTCACCGCCAAACCAGCATCGTGCCCCTGTCTTGCCTCCTGGAGCACCCCTGGGATGACACAGGAGACACTTCTCTCATATAGAACACCCTGCGCACATGGAGGACACGTCCTTGCAGCAAAGCCTGGCCCCAGTGCACTGCACACCCCACTGTCTCTCATCTCATCTTGGAGCACAACATCCTGCAGAAGATATGGCCTGAAGTCCTGCCTGGAGGGGCTGTGAGATTGCCTCTGGCAAAGTCACTTGGGGTCTGTAGTTGAAATGTAGTTGAAATGCCAGGTGTCTGGAAACAACCTGCATTGGTCACTAATCTTGAATGGTTCATATCATGCTGTCCTACGGGACCAGCTCCAGCTCATCCTTTGCTTCAAGGGGCATAAATGGCTACCAAAGGTTCAAAGCCAAGGAGTCTCTGACGCAGGACTTCCATCAGGAGATGGCATCCACAAAGGAGCATAAGAATCCCTCCTTGGGAAGAAAGCGTTTTAAAGGAGTTCCTATATCCTTGTATCTCCTTCTCCCTTGCTCTTCTTTAGAGATTCAAGCTCAACTTTTCACCCTGTTATCCACTTTTGGTAGCTTCTCTCTTTGGTTCAATATATTATAAATACATGAACCATCTTAGGGAGATGGAATCCACTGTTCTCTTCAAATATTGGTTTAACAGCTGAGAGAAAACAGTGACATATTTGCAATTTTAAAATTTAATCATGCTCTTTGAATTAAAAATGGACTTCAGAAGGGGAAGGCAGAAACAGTCACTGGGCCTGGGAGAGGAGACTGGGGATGTGGATGTGGGGAGCTGGTCTGAGCCTTTTCCTGATCCTGACATTCTCTGCAGGCTGGGGAGGAAGGGACAGGGACCAGCGCAAGCCCTAAGCATTGATCCCACTGGCATTCCAGAGGATGGAGACAGCAGGCGGAGGCTCCGCAGACCTCACAGTGATTTGGCTTGTCCATCTCTATGTCCCCACACCCCGACAGCACGTTTCTCTGTTTGCACTGGGTGGACACCCCATTTTATGCCCTCCTAGCCCAGTAGGACTCTGGCTATGCCTCCCCTTGGCTGCCCAGCACTCACAGAGCCCACAGATACCTCTCTGCCCACTGGGACCAACAGCTGCCTGAGGCAGCAGTGCCTTCCACCCCTTCTCCAAACCCCCAACAGCTGCTGCCAGTGGGGAATTACATTTTCAAGGGAAAAATACCTGTTTCTTTTTCGCTTCTTGGAGCTTTTCTTCTTCTTCTTCTTCACAGGTGAAGGGCTGTAGGAGGGAGACCTGAGGGGGTGGAGGGGCATTAGGGACCACAGGGCTGCTCAAAGCCGTCCCAGCCACCCCAGCACTCACCCCACCACCAGCAGCATCTCCAGGGTGGAGAGTGGCTGGGGGCTCCTGGTTGGAGCAGGATGAGCCCAGGAATGAGCCTCAACCCAGCTCTGCTGCCCTGAGGGGAGGGCAAGAAGATGGCAGGACCTCCCTGGGCTGTGAAACTCCCAGGCCCTCACACCTCTGTCTTACACAGACCCTTTTCCCTCATGCCCAGCTGAGGGCTGCCATCCCCTCCTGCCTCACACACCACCATGGCCACCCTCACATCCTTCACTGACCCTCCTCCCTTACACCCAGCCAGGGGCTGCCCTGCATGTCCCCTCACACCACCATGGCTCCCTCACCTCCTTCGCTTCTTGCGGCCAGACTTCTTTTTCTTCTTCTTCCCCCGAGCTGGCAGCGGCTGCTCCCCATCACACGAAGGGCTGAGAATGGGGGAAAAGACCCAATAAACATTAAAAATAAACCCTGAATCGGCTCACATGGGACTCTCTGCCATCCCCACCTCAGGGACACGGGGCAGCAAGATCAGTGTTCATGCTGGACCATGGGTGTGGGTGTCGCCTCATTACCCTCTAACAAATTATTTAGTCACAGTTCAAATGAAGTGTCTAATAGAGATATAACAAGACAGCTACACCACAGCAATGCTGATTATTTAAAACATGTTTGCTGAGGTTTACAGCTCCGAAACAGATTTATAGGTTTTGTTGCTCTTTGTAAATATGCTTTAAATAATTAATTGGCATTTAATTTGCATACAGTAATTATTGCAACCAGATGCATCTAACTATAATAAAGACTTGACATGTGTTAAGTAGCAATTGATTAGAAATATATATATATTTATTGAGACAGTATGGTAATTGAAGGAGATATGCATCTCTTATACAGTTGTTAAACCTTGAAAATAAACCCTCTTGCAAATTAATTTCTTCTTTAAACATATGATGCTGAATTGTGTTATGTTTCAATGAAAAGCAAATACCGTGGTTAATTAATTCAGAGCATTGGGCTGAAAAAAATGACAGATACTCTGTGGCTTCTCATTAACTAAAGCAAATGCTTGTAAAGACAGAGGCAGCTGGTGGTAGCCTTGTGGCATCCCTAAGTCAGCCCAAATCAGCCATGTGGATCTCCAAACAGATCCACAGATCTCTCTGAATCCCCAAATGGATCCAGGACCAAGGTTTGTGGGGGCACAGAGAGCTCCCCAGGGCCTCTGAAAAATCACTGAGGGTGCTGGGCTTGTGTCTCAGTTTCCCCACTTCTCATCCTGCCACTGGGAAAAGCCAGGAGCAAGGGATGGGTGGAAGCAGCCCCATCGTTGGAGAATGCTGCGAGATCTTCACTACAGAAACAGGCCAAAAACTGAAGAGTTTTCTGCAGCAAGAACAAACATTATTGTTAATAAAAGTCCTAATGCAGAGCAAATGATGCTTTGGGGGGACACTCAGACTCCACCACCCCTCAACACTTGATCATGCAGGACTTGAATTACCACTGAAATTACACTATGATAAAAACTTAATTGCTTAGTGCTTTTAATACGCTTTGGGAAAAAAAGATAAAAGCTCCACAAAATGAAACTGCAAGCTAATGCTTCAGTTGTGAGCTGTGGATAGCGAGTGCTTCTTGTGCAGTAAATCCACTGTGCAACCACAGCATGACCCCACGGAGCACCCACATACTCCTCCTCACCTCCTCCTCCCAAGGATTTCACGGACCAGCAGCAGCACCATTAAAGGATGTGGCACACCTTAGGCTCAGCAGGCCTTCTGCCCCAATGCAGACAGAAGTCATGCATTTTCCAGGATGTCTCATTGTCGCTAAGCTCAGACACCTGCCCAAAGACACCCAGGGACACCGCTGAGCATTGCCACAGCCAAGGGAGAGCAGGGAGGAACACCTGACCATGCAGCCACAGGCTGTTTCTGCAGAGCTCTTCTCCCTCTCCCCAGATAAAGTCTTTTGTCTTTGATGTGGCAGCTTTCTCCCCTGCGCTGATCTGCTTTCAATTGTTCCTCCACGATTATAATCAAAGTCTAATTAGATTATTGTTCCGGTTGGCCTGAAATCTGAAGATATGAAATGTGCTTTCTTGCTCTTTCTTTCCAGCATCTTTAACCAAACGGAGAGGCTTTAATCCCAGAGACAGTTGAGCAGGCAGGGCTCAGAGACCCAGCTGCTTAATTTACAACGTTCCATTCATTTTTCCCCTCTCAAGTGGCCAGGGACTAACGACAAGCTGATAACGAGGCTGTGTCCTAATGAGGGCAATGCTGCTGAGCTGATCGAGGCATGGGGAGAGGGGAATTGCTGAGGGCGATTCCCAGCAGACCTGGTAGAGCAAAGGAGTGCTGGCAGGTCTTGGAAGACTCTGAAGGAGGCTGTAAGAGCAAGCCCTGGAGTAGAAACGAGCCGCAGGTTTGTCCCTACAAACACGCACAGGGATTTCATACAATTGCATACATTTTCTGCGCACACCATGAGCCATTTACGCCACCCCCAGCTCTCACAGACCCCAGAGTGGCTAAGTAAACAGCCACGGACACCTCCCCTGCCACCCCCGTTTTCCAGGGCGGCCTCGCTCACAACCCTGGCTCCTACCTGCGTGACCTGCGCTGGGCGCGGTCTCGTCTCTCCCTCCCCTTGGCGCAGCCGTTGGTGCTGGAGGGCTCCCTCACCACGCAGCTGCTCAGCTTCTCGGGACGTCTGTCCTCCGCAGGGTACGGCAGGCAGCTGAGCGTCCCACTTCCGGCGCAAGAGGAGAGAAAGAGCCATCAGGAGCCATCCCTTCAGCTGGGGTCATTCCCCACGTCCTGGGGAATCTCCTTTCCTTTTTGCAGGTAGGACCTGTGCTGCTGTGAAGGAGAGCTGCAGGTTGCTCTCAGTGCTCAGCCCTGCAGTGGGAAATGCTCCTACAAGGCTCTGGAATGCCCCGTTTCCAAGCCAAGCTGCACCCCAGCCCAGGCATGCTGTACTCATTGTTCAGGCAGAGATGCCACGAGCATCATGCAGCCAAGGAGCAGCTGGACAGCACAAGGCCAGATCCAATCCAATGGGAAGGGAAAACAGGAGCCGGTCAGGACATCTTCTCCTGCATTATGGGGTTTAGATCACCAGCTCTGCAGAGACAGCACAGATTTTGCACTCTGATAGAAAAAAACCCTTTTTGCATTTCAAAAGTAATTTTCCAAACCTGCTATTGCCTTGATAACACCTTGCCACACATCCTCCTCCCTCGACTAGAAGCAAACTTCCCCACTCCTACGAATAAGGTGCTGGGCTAGTGAACACACCTGGTCCTGCTGACAGCTCAGCCTTGAGAACCTGGGATAGCCCAGCAGAGCTAAGGGGAACCACCTGGGCCAGGTCAGTGCCTGCAAGAGCCTGCAGAGCTGGCAAGGAGCAGAGCAAAGGCAGGCAAAGCCTGGAGTGAGTGGTTTCTAAGAAACATTGGGGCTTGTGTAGGCTCAAATGGAGAAAAGAAGCCAAATAGAGAAAAAAACCCAAACAAGTCTGCGTGCAGACACTCAGGAGGAAAGTAAATAGGTTTCTAGGACCTGCAGATGTTTATTTCAAAGAATGAAAAGATTAATGAAAAGCCATAAATCGTACCCAGCAGGGCTGCTGAAAATGCTGGGGTTTGGTGTCATCCAGAGCATTATGGAATAGATAAAGCAAGCACGGGCACGTCCAGGCCCAACCTGGCTGTAGGGTGATACCCAGGGTAGGCTGGGCTCAGCTGGCACTAAAAGTGTCTCTGTTTCTTACCATTATCATTTTAAAGCCGATTCCAGGATTGGGCTATGCATGCCAGTTTAGGATCAGCTCTGCAAACTTCCATGGATGTGTCTGCCACCAGACCCACCTCCTCTCCTTGGAAAGCAACACTCTGAAGCACCCAGGCCATGTGGGTCCCACCAGAGCAGGGGGAGGCTGGGATGTCCCCCTGCCAGCCCTGCAGCCACAGCGAAGGATGATGTTTTGGCTGCAGAGACCACCACAGCCATCACGCATGGGCTGTGGAGATAGGAACAAGGGGCCGGGGCCAGGTGTGTGCTGCACATCTGGGGGTTAAATGGGGGGCAAGGGGGTAGTTAAAGAGCAATGTGATGTTAAAAAAGCCCCAGTTAGGCATGGCCAGAGCCTTGCATGCCCCAGAGAACAGCCTGCTGCATGCCTCAGCCATGAATAACTCTTCTTGGGGTTGGAGTTGGCACAGGAGCACTTGCAGAAGGGTCACCCCTCTCTTTCCACCTGTGTTTTCTCTCTCAACAAGCATCCACTTTCTTGAATAGCCAGCTCTTCCTTGAAGCCCATTTTGTAATGCCTGAACATTTCAGGATATGCACAGCCAAATACAAGAGACAGGGATCAGGAGGAGAAGCTGGGTGAAATATTTCTGGCCCAGAACATGCAGGAGGTGAATAGTCCCTCTTGCTTTGAAAAGTCTGTTTGTAATAAATCCCCCAGTTGCTTCCCAGCATATCCACTATTTTTAACCATCCAGGAAGCTACATGGTTAATAGTTTTCTGTGTGCCAGCTAATTGGCTTGTGGCCTTTCCCAAACCCCTTTTAAGAACAGCCTTCTGAGGCTCAATCACTAGGATCCATTAAAAATGTCCCCAAATTAATGACCTGTTCAAAGTCGGAGCTGGATGCACTCCAGCAGCAGAGGCAGGAGGGTTCATCCCCAAGCTGGCAGCAGGCTGGAACACCGCTGCCAGGACCTGGGCACGGCAAGTGACATCCTTGTCACCCAGCCTCTGCTTCTACTAATGGGATTTCCAGGTCCTGAGGTTAAAACATATTGGCCTCAAGGCGACCAAGGACTCCTGTCCTGCAACGTGCCAGGAACCATTTCTTCTGGGCTTGGAAGTAATTATTGATGGAAATAATTATTCTCCAATTCCATCAAAGGCTGGCTTCCATTCAACCAAATGTTCTCCTCTGATGGATGCTGAGAGTCACTAACGCTTTAAACTGGCTGGTAATCCCCTGGCATGAAGCTCCACAGACACTGATTGAGTGTGTGTGTGTATATATATATATATATATAAACATTTTCTTTTCTTGTCTTTTGTGTCTTTCATGACTGATATAAAAGTGATGCAGTTTGGTGTGAACGATCTCTGTGGCCTCAAAGGAGGTATTATCACACCTTCCCTGCTGCTTGTGCCTACAGCAGGGAAGAAAAAGCCTCTGTGGGTGTTTTTGCTGGAGCTGGCCCAGAGAGAGCAGCTAGGATGCTCAGCAGGATGCTGCTGGAAGCACGGGACTCATGCAGCTCAGGGGATGTGCCAGAGGAGGCAGGAAGAGGAGGCAGGAAAGATGCCCTGCTGGGGGGCAACACTGCTCCAGCATGCCTAGTGAGGACCACAGCCTCCCTCCCCAGTGTATTGGTTGCATGTTTGTCCCTCAGGATGCATTTCTGGCCACAGGCAGTCGGACCATGACAAGCAGCTGCCCACCCATCCCACCTGCCCTCCAAGTTTCTCCATTTCCACTTGGCAATTTGACCACTTGCACTCATTTTTCTTTTCCCTTTCTTTCTCCCGTGCAGAAATCCAGCCTATCCATCAGACCTGTCCAGAAGCAGCACATCTGCTCCTGATGGGAGACCCCCCCCGACAGTAAGGCAACTGTGGGCTGCCTGCCACCAGCTCAGTGCAGAACACGCCCTGTGCAACCGCCCACCACAGTTGGTTCATCCTGTCCCTTCCCATCCAAGCAGTCTCTGGTCCAGGAGGGGTTATTTGGTCCCATGGCAATTTTTGCCAGTGCTGCAGTGGCTGGAAGACAAGCAGCAGGCACACAGGGCCCTCAACTCTCCACCAGCACAAGCCTCTCACAGCCCAGCTTGCCCACCTCTGCATTGTGGTGGCACATTTGGGCTCTCACATGTATTCCTTCTCTAACAGAATGTGTTGGCAGCAGAGGGAAATGATCTATTGCCTACCCTAACACAAAGGTCACTGGTCGGAGGGAACCCAAGTATTCCTTATTTGAAGGAGGGTCAAACTACCATAAACCACTATGGCCACATGGAGGAGAAGGGATGGGTGGTTCTTTGCTGCTGGCAGTGCCCTGCAAAACCCCTGAGGCCAACCCATTCTGCCTCCCTTCCCTGGGGAAGGGAGGTCACCCTCAGTCTGTGGGGATACCATGGAGACCAGTTAAGCACTGCCCTTGCTGCCCACAGACAGATCCTGGCACTGGACGGGATGAAGGCACAAGGCGTTTACTGCCTCAGGGAGCAAACTCCCAAACCATGCCCATCCCTCCATCCTGGGCTGCCGTGCTCCATGCCACGGCCAAATGCCATCTCATCAGGCCATGAAATGTGGCACTTGGTGACGCACGCTGCTCTGGGAGCTGAGCCCAGTGATGCCCGCCCCGCCGGCCCCGCGGTGACAGCAGTCAGTGCGGGTTTGGTGTGCCCTTGACATTCCCTGTGTGCTGCCAACCCGGGGCTGCCGGGGCCGGGCACTGCCCTCCCCTGCCCACAGGCTCCCGTGTCCCAGCCCAGCTGCCCTGGCCCCGCAGCAGTCTCCTGCCACAAAGCTTTCATCAGTCAGCCTTTTCCCTGCAGTAACTCATCTCAAGAAGAGACAAAAGTAGGAAAATTATCTTCCTAGTGACCTTTCAGCTGCCAGACCCTGGAACCAGACCATCTCCCCACTCAGCTGCATTGTCCCTCACCTCCACAGAATGGGCCCCAGCAGTTCCAGTCTCGGTGGCCTTTTGCAGCCCCTGTGCCCTTCCCAGCTGCCCTGCAAGCAGCAGTGTAAGCAAACTGGGGCTGGATCATGCTAACCAAGCCGATTTTTGGGTTTTTTATCCTTTAGTTTCCTTTGCACACGCAGCTGGGTTGGGTGCTGGATGCACAAGCATTTCAGAGGCCCTGGTCACTGACTGCACTTGGCAGGCCTGCACTGGCAGCCGTTCCAAGATCAGAGGATTTGGGATAGCTAATACAAACTTTACAACATTCCCTGCTTCAGCCCTGGCTGGCTTCATGTTCCAATCACATCTACACCCCCCAGTGCAAAGGCAGTAGCAGCTTCAGCCGAATAGGGCCCCCAAACAAAAAAGGTTAAAACATCTCTGATGAGCCTAAAAGATGTGAATGTTTCACTGGCATTAAATGATGAAGGATGGATATCTTGCCTGGAACTGGGAGCATCAGGACACGGGTGTCCTGAGGGGAGGCTAGAGAAACTCCTGTGCCTGCAGCTGCTTGCACCAGGGATGTTCTCACCACTTCTCCTGAGTAAGATGCAAAAAGTGCACGGACAGGTGATGGAATACCCCATCTTTCCTCTCCTTTCCTCACCTGGAGGTTTTGGCTGTTCAGGAGAGGGCAGTGGTGGGTCAGGATCCCTGCTTTCCCACATCCCTGCACTCAATGCCACAGCGATATTACATGGGCTTCTGCCCTGGGCTCTAGTGAGGGCTGTTCAAAGTGTTTCTAAAATCCACCCTTTGGGCTGAGAAGTCTTTTGGCACCAGCAAAATGAGCCTGTGATTTTCTCTCTTGCTCTCTGGCTTTGCTCATCTGATTGAAAAAGAAAATGGTCAGACCATTCCCTTGTCCCCTGAGAAGGAGGGGACAGAAAAAAGTGTTGTAAAGACATTTCCCAGCAAAAACTCCAGCAGATGTGTTTATGTAAAGCTCTTTGAAATATGCACTAAAAATACCTCTTCAAAATTAGGAGATGGGGAATATTGCAAGTGCTTCCCACAAGCACACACACAAACACCCCATGGCAGGTTCTTTCCCCACCTCATTCAACCCGTTATTATTAGTGCAGCAGGAGTCCTGCAGTTTGTTATTGAAAATTATAACAGCAAATCACCGAGATATTTTCCTTGATTACACAGACTCCAAGCCAGTTCAATTTTAATCTTCTCCCCGCTATTTTTTTCTGTGCATCAGCAGAGGGACCAGCTGCAGAAAGGCACGTGGGTTTCTCGAGGCACTTCAAATACAGAAGAGAAATATGATTCTTTACTATACATTTTTCATCAAATTTTTGCCAGTCGTGACTTTCCTCCCCCTCCTGCTCCCGGGAACCATGTGTCCTGGCACAAGCCTGGATGCAGCTCCTTTTCCTTCTGGGACTCCAGAAAGGTTCAACGACCACTCTCAGCACATCCCGGGCCAAAAAAAGCAGCTTGGCTCTTTCTTTCCCAGCAGTTGATTTACTATGCATGGTTGGATCAGAACACAGGAGCTTCCCTGCTGGAAGAGGCCCCAGTGGCAGCGCAGGATCAGTGCCAGATGCTCCGGGGGATGCTGTGAGGCGGCAGCCCACGGGGAGGGCTCCGTCCCGGGCACCAGCTGGCAGCGGCAGTGGCTCCTGCTGCGCAGCATGGTATGGACAATCCCTGCAGAGGGAAAACTCCACGGGGGAAAGCGGTGCTTCCGTGAATCATCCTTCTCAGGCAGGGTCAGGCACGACGGTGAGCATAGCCTCTCCCTGCTCTCCACGGCTCAGTCTCCTCCTCCCCAGGAGCACCAAGAGCCCCGTCCCCTGTCTCCCTTCCTTCCTGAGCGCCTTGCAGGGCTCGGTGCCCCTTTCCCTCTCTGCCACCAACCCAGGATGGCTCTGCTGACTGCCTGCCAGCGACCACAGAGAGAAACCTGAGGAATATGGCACACGGTCACATTGTTTCTAAAGAAAACCTGGACTGCTGCCCCATCGCGAACGGTTTCTACGGCATCTTGTGCCTCCCACGCTGCCGGCTCGGAGGTCCCTACGGAGCTTCCCGCCCGTCAGCACCTGCACACTGCCGGGCCAGGCTTGCTCTCAGGGAGACAATCCTGTGCCTTTCCTGTCCTCAAATCCTCCTCCTTAGACAAGTACCCTGCGGGCTCCCATGTCTGTACAGGAGCCAATTTTCTCCTCAATCAGGAAATATGAAGAAAGGAAGCTTGGCTGTTTCAGGTGCCCACAAATGCAGACAAAAGTGCTGACATGGCCATACTGCCCCATGGCACAGCAATCTGGCACATCGTTCCATGATCCATGTTTTGGGGGACTCCAGGCTCCTGAGTGACCCAGAGGACTGAGGCTGAGAGCTTATGCTAAACCCCACCATTGCCCCACAGCCACTCTCGTCCCAGGGTGGCCTCAAACAGCACTCCCAGATCCTTTCTGTGCCATCACCCCCAGGCAGCCTGGAGCAGCCATGAAGGGGGTGAGCTGACAGCCAGGCATGGGGACAACTTGAAACAGCCCTTGCAGAGCTTGTGATTAGGAAAAGTCCGGATCTGAGCTCCCATTTCCCATTAAACCCTTGCCCACAAGCAGCACAGGGCAAAACCAAGCTGGGCAAAGGTCAGGACCAGGGGCTGGGAGGAAGCCCAGCAGCTGTGGTTGGGCACTTCCCAACACAGCACAGGGAGCCAGAAGCTGAGGAGCACCCGTGGATGATGCTTAATGCTTTAGGAAGGATTTAACAAAGAAATGAACCCATGGATGTCCTAGAAAAGAAGCACTTTGGCACTGCCTTCAATGTGGTCAGCCCAAAGGGCTGCACAGGGCCAGCCCCTGCTGCAGGGACCATCAGATATGCCCGTTCCCCTCACTGTCCCAACCCCATGCTATCTGGCATGGCGACCAGAAGTGAAATAGTGTATTTTCTAACAACAACTCGTTAAATTTTAATCAAATAGGGAATTGTAAGCACACAGTTACCCGGAGCTCCTGGGAGCACTGAGATCACTTTAAAAATGAATTAGTAATTAGGCATGTTGGAAGCAGCAAGGAGAAGGCGGCTGGGGAAGATCCACTTGAAACAGCAGTGCTGCCTTTGCCACTCACATAAAGTTTTTTGTCCTCTCCCTTAATTTTCTTCCTTCGAATTGTCACTGGAAAAAGAGGAGAACACACTGGAGGCCCCAATACTCGAATAACTCCAAAAACACAACCTGTTAATACAGCTGCCACCTGTCTGCAGAGCTGCCCTGGGAATGACTCTGGTTGACTGCTGCCTCATCCATCCATCCTGGGGACAGAGACACTCAGGTCACTGCATGTTGTTAATAAACCAGCCCCTGAGCCACCCCATGTGCCAGAACACAGGCATGGTGCTCAGTAGCCTGTGGCTACGCAACAGGGATCCCAAGGGCTCAGTTTGAAATAACTCCAACATTAAAAAATGCTCAGCATCTCCAGGACAGACCCACGGGTCCATCCCCAACCTGGGTGCCAAATGGGTGTCCCCAGCCAGGGCATCGCCTGGGCAGGGTCTGGTGAGGAGGGGTTCCCTGGACATTGTCCTGTTTGGGACTTGTCTCCTGAACAGCCATCCCCCTGTGATGCACAGGGCTGCACTGCCAGGGCCACGTGGGGCCAGGAGGGCTCTGTGAGACCGTGAGGAGCAGATGTCCCCACACATGGAAGCATGGGCAGCAATTAGCTCCCGTGGAAAGGGATTAACCAACAGATTTCTGCTGCTGAGCCATGAGCCTGCAACGTTCCCAGCCCAGCAAGGGATGTGGAAAGTGGGCTTTAAACCTCCACCCTCACTTGCTGACAGGGGCTTTAATGGCCAGAAGAGCCCTTTGCCTCCCTGTATGTGCAATGTCAGCTGAGCTGGGAAGCTCCTGAATTGTAGCTTCATGGGTGGGAGGGTTTGGTTTTACTCCAATCCTCTTTCCCTATAACACCCCCTGGTCCTGTGGGAAACACCTCAGTGGTCATGCTGCCTGCCCAGGAATGACTGGTGAGGAGGTTTTGAGTTAAGGAGAGTTTCTGGAAAGGAAGACAGGGCCTCTTCTCCTCCCACTGTGCTCCAAAGAGGAAAAGGTTGTTATAGCTGTGCCATCCCTGCCACGCAGAGGGCTGTGGGGTGCTCAGTGCTGTGTGGGAGTCAGAGCCAGAAAGAAACCTCCTGTCTGCTCTCAGCTCTTGTCCCCAACCATCCACACCACCCTGCAACTCTGAACATGGTTGTAATCATCCCATAAAAGAAAGGGGGGATATTTGTCGGCTTGCTGCTTCCTAGGGGGAAGATTTGGAAGAGGCAGGTGGGTCCTCATGGCAGACCCAGCCAGGAGGGGCTGCAGGGAATCATTTCAGTTTCCATCCCATCCATCTTTAATTGGGTGTAATAATAATTTTATTGCTTGCTGGGATTTGTGAGGCTGAACTAATATTTGTAAAATGCTTTGCTATCCTCAGCTGAAAGGCAATCTAGAGTGGCAAAGCCCTGGTGTTATTCACATTTGGATAATCCAGAATTATTCATAAACAAAATCAAGATTATGCAAATATATTCATTAGTTCTCAGAATACCTCCAGGAAAATAGAGTAATCAGTTTTGTTAACAATTATGTATTATGTAAGTGTGTGTCTAAGCACACACAGCCCCAGTGCTGGGGCACATTCACCTGAGACTCATCCTGGGATCTCAGAGTGCTGGAGAACAAAGGTTTGGCCTGTACAAAGTGACCACCTCCCTTCTGGGATATCCTGATGCCCCCTAGCAGATGACAGCACACAGCACAGACCCCTGTGCCCTGTCAGGGTCCCACTGGCTGCTCTACTGACACCCTCAGTATCCCATCTGTACCCTCACAGACAGCCCACGCATGAGCACCATCACCTTATCCTCCCCAAACCAGCCTTTCCTACCCAAATGAGGAGTTTCACAGTACACGCAGGGCCAAGAGGCTGTGGATTTGGGATCTGGATGCAGCCTCCTCACCCAGGGCCTGCCCTTTGTGCCCAGCACAAGCCTTCACACGATGGCAGCTTGTGCCCGGCCTGGCTTTCTGCAGTGTGTGACCGTCTATTTGGGATGTGCTGGGAAACGGGAGATAAAGGTGCAGTGAAAATACCGCATGGTTTAATTAATGCCACATGCCTTTCACTCTATAGGTTGTGTAGATGGTTAATTATTTTTATAAAGAAAATAATTAGTCCCAATCAAGGCAGAAGCTCTCCAGAATTACAGCTCATTAACTGCTCTCACATTTTTCTGTTCTATAAAAAGTCATGTGGTGCTGATGAAGATTATAGACCCTTGGAATCAGCATTAAATACAAATTCAGACAGTGTTACCATCCTATTACCATCAACTACATTGACTTGGCTTCAGTAATTGCAGCTGGAGATGAAGGGCAGGGATTTCTGTTCCACACAATCTCTGGAAACAAGCACCCTGCCCATTAGTTGGCCGGAAACAATGTGACACCAAGCCCTGACTTGGCTAAGTACATCCCTGAGGAGATGACAGCCACCAAGGAGAAAGGGGAAAGCTTTGCTGGGGACGTGAAGATGAGGACTTCTCAGGGTCAGTTCAGTTCCTGTTTACAGTGGGGCTCCTGCACAGAGCAAGAAGCACCCTGAAATCTGTCCTTTGGCAAAGCCACCAGCCCAGTGGATGCAAAGAGCTACGAAATGCAGAGGGGACAATGAGCAACCTTTAAGCAGTGGGATTATCCTCAAGGGACATGGGGAAAATAGGGCATGGAGGGATGCTCTTGTTGGGGATGGGGGAGCGTCTGCAATCATCTCCCTCTGGGCCGTGCTGGTCCAGGCACCGGTCCAGTTCTATTGAACGTCGCAGAGGCCTCGCTCTAAGCCTAATTGAAAGAAATCACAGCACATTAAAGGGAGTTCAGGTCAAATCAATACTGACGTGGTGGGGAGGGTGAGTGGGGAGAGCAGGGCAGTGGCTGAGTCCCAGTGCCAGCTCTGCAGGCAGGGCACAGGCTGTGTCCACGGGCTGCAGTGCCTGCTTTTCCACCACAGGAAGGCAATGTGAGACCCACTGTCCTCTGCTCCATGCAGGACAAACCTGGCAGCAACGCAGGCCGAGGGTTGGCGACAGCAGCCAGCAGTGGGGGAGGCAGCAGGGGAGCCATGGGTCCTTAGGGTCCTGCTTTTCAGTTTCCATTAATCAGGGATGGATGTGCCCTGGGTGGCATTCACAGCCCAGAGAGTTTTGGCCCACAAGCCTCCACAGCAAAATTAACCCACCCATCCTCACAGCACAGTTCCCATGCCCAGAGCATCTGAGCCCTCTTGGAGGGAAATGGGGAAATTTGGGCTCTGGGTGGAAAAAAGCATTGTGGTGAACTCCTGAGGCAATGGGGTAGTAACTACTGCCACAAGGCAGCACACAGCAGGAGCTAAACCTTCCACTGGCACATGCTGCCAGTGTTGTGCCTTTAGCTCTGACCCTGCAGGTGCAGAAATGTTCCACACTCATGGTGAGGGCAGGGATGGAGATGGGGACCCTGGCAGCCTGGACTCACCAAAACATCCAACACCCCTCCAAAAGATACGAAGAACATCCCTCACCTTCACTGGCTCCTGACCCACATGTGGAAGTGCTTGGGAGAGCACAAGGACTGGTCCAAAACCATGCCAACAACTTCTCCAGCCACTGGATAGAACTGAATCCCTGCATTTGGGGATGTCCTGGGATCCTGGGGGCAGTGCAGCCAACATATCCTGTTTATTTTCTGTAAGTTGCCAGTCTTGAAACTTTCTGGAGAATAAAAACCCCATCCCTTCAAAGAAGTGCTGAAGCCACTTGTCTTGCTTGTTCCCATCATAACAATCCTGACCAGGCTGTGACTGGAGCAGGGGGATTTGAAGAGGGCAAATGCTTTATAGGCAGTAAGTCCTCTGAGTTAAAGCACCAGCCTCAGGGGTAGATCTGCCCAAATCCCAAGTTGCTTCCTGCACCCTCTGGGCCACAGCCGTGTCCATGCCCACTCTGGCAGAGCAGGGTTGCTCCGCTGGCTGCAGCTGATGGAGCTGTGGAGAATAAGTTCTGTTCTATTTACATGCTATTATAGATTGGTGTTACACTTGCACAGCTTTGGCGGGCAGGGGGTTGTACAGCAGCTCCAGCTGACCCACAGATTAATGCAGCAGGAGCTCTTTAACTGTGAAATCTCTCTTAATGCAAAAATATTTCTCTTGCTGGGCAGTAGCTAATTCTTCATCCTGACAGTAATGTAGCTCCAATCCAAGCCTCCTGCCCCACTCTGTTCCAGTCACCCTCCAACACATGTGGGTACAAAGATCAGTTCAATACAACCAGCCCATTGCCAAAGGGCCATCAGGTTCCAGCAGGATGATGCGCTGCTGAAATTTGATGTTAGTGGCAGAGAAAACCTATTTTCTCATCACTGCCTGTGGGTCTCAGAGCATTTCAGCCACCCACATGCGAGACGGGCACTTGACCCCAGCCCTAGAACCCAGCAGCAGAAAGCCTCCACAGCCCATACCAGCAAGTCACAGCCTCCCCTGCCCCAGGAAGGAGAGAGAGAAGAGTGGCCCCACAGGCAGCAGGACCCTGCCCACAATGTCCCCTCTGCCCACCCAGGCACCTACTCGGGGGTGACTGAGGAGATGCCCCTGGCTGGGGCTGGCCAGCAGCTGCTTTTTCTTCCATTAATGATGAGACATAAATTAAACATGTAGAGTTAAACAGGTCATCAGTGGAGCCCCAGCCTCACTGCCTCCAGAGCAGGGACTCATTTCAACCTGCCTCAAACACCAGTACAGTTTTTAATAGAGTTTTTTTAACCAATTGCATTATTTTTTGTAAGCCCTTCCTGCAGTCCCCGCTGTGCTGGCAGGGAAAGTGTTCCTGCCGCGTGCGAAAAAAACGGCTATTTTTAAACTCCCCGTGTTTGTCAGCGCTTTTGGCTCGAGTGGCTGATGGAGAAGCCAGTTTTGCAGCACCCAGTGTCCTGCAGAGGGTTGCATGGCCTTTGCCAGGAGATGGTGGCACAGACACGGGCACTGTGCGTGGCCAGGCTGCCGGGGGTGGTGGTCCAGCCCGCTCATCCCCGGCACATGCCAGATCCACACCAAAGCCCTGTTCTGGATGCTCTGCTGCTGGAACCCACCACTCCCACCATTTCTCAGGCATCACAACCTCTTTGCCTTTGCACACACCTATGAAATCATCAAGCAAGGCTGCAAACACAAGCTGGCTCCTGGGATTTGGCCTTTCTCCCTGCCCTTTACTGGGAATGCCGAAGGGCTCCAATCTAGGCATCAAACCCAGCCCTGTTTTCCAGCTGATGGCACCACCAGGGATTTGGGGCCAGAGGAGGACCCAAGGGGGCGGGAGATGTGTGTGGGTCACAGGGAAGAACTGTGGGTCACAGCAGACCCAGTCTCAGAACAGCAAAGAGCCCCTGGGGGCTCATGCCAGAGGAGGGGCTGTGGCAGAAGCCCTGGCACCCTTTGCAGCTGAAACACTGGTGGGATTTTCTGGCCCGGGTCAGGCTTTGCAGCGATGAAGAGGTTTAAGTGCCCACAGGGAGAAAATAAAAAAAAAATTTTAAAAAAAGGAGAGAAAAGGAAAGGGTGGTCATGCATGAAATTATTTCATTTCAGTAACGCGGGGTTTGCATTTGGTAAGTCCACCTTATAGAGAAATGGATGTATAGAAAGGTGCAGCCACCAGCCATGGAAACGCGGGAAGGGGTAGGAATAGGGCTGAGCAGAGAAGGACAGGGAAATCTCCCAAGCCCAGAGACGCCAGGGAGAGAGGGGACCCCCCACACAGTGAGAGTGGGATCTGCAGAAGCCCCTTCTAGGGACAAGTTGCAGCTCAACAGGCTGTCCCAAATGATGGGGGCAAGATGGTTACAGCAAGGAAGCAAGACCAGCCACAGGACCTGACGCTGGGCAGAAGGTCCTTAGCAATCGCTGTCATCAAGGTCATCACTGCTATTTATTATTTAGGACTTCACAGCCCTAAATATTCATTAGCTGGACTTTGTGGGAGGGGTGTGAACATGTACATGGGGTTCAAGTGTCCTGCTCTCCTGCCTCTCCAGGGATGGGATACAAGCAGGGATGGGGGCTGGCTGGAGCTGGTGCTGCTTCCTGAGCCTGGCGAGGATGGACCCCAGCCCTGCAAGACCCTAAACTGCCCTATTTCACCCTGGCCTGGTTCTCCACACTCCATGAAACAGCCTCATGCAAGTGCTGGGATGCTGCTGAGCCAGGGAGGGGACCCCATGGCCAGCACAGCCCCTGAGATGCCAGGCCCCACCCAGTGCTGCCCTTACAAATCTGCAGATGTGGGGCTGCCTGGCAGCCAGAGCAGTCTTCAGTGGCTTTGTTCAAGGGTGAAATCACATATTTCTACGGAACGATCCTCCAGCCAGCCAGTGGAATTTTCCTCCCTTTCGCTTCCTTCCACCTGATTTCATCCCTCATCTGAAGAGATCGGATACGGTGCTTCCCCTGGCACAGTGTGGACAGCACAGGCTTCTCCTTCACCAGAGGTGCGGTAGCAGCAAATCCCGGATTCAGGGAGACCCTCATCCCGTGTTTCCTCAGCAGCTGCTGTGGCCCTTTACTCCCAGCAGCGAGGCCAGGTTGTGCCTGTGTTCTTGCTGGCAAACGTGGGAACTGGACCCATGGTTTGGACCCCAAGCAGAGCTCAGCAAAGCTCTCAAGTGGACTTTTACAGGTCTGAAACTACCTGTCCCCAAAATCACAGAGTTTCCCAGTGGGGAGGCCAGCAGGGTCATGGTGCCCAGCACCAGTCCAGAGGAGAGGCAGATGGGCAGGGCCGGGGAGAAGAAGAATGATGAAGATGATGAAGGCTCTGCGAGCAGCAGGGATTGGGTCCTGAGGGCATCCCCCGCTCTTCTCCTCACTCAGCTGCCCCCAGCCTCCCGGCAGTTCCCCGAGCTACCTAATTAGCTCTCCCTTGCTCCCAGCGCCGTCCAGCTGGAGCTTCAGGGCAGGGGCAGACAAAAGCCTCGCTATTGACAGCCCCTCCGAGGAAAGGGCTTTTCTTCTCCCCCTCGCTTTTCTTTTCAAGCCCCTCTCCCCCCTCTTGGGCAGGGGCCATGGGCTCATTAGCACTTGGGCTCGTTGGGATGGAGGGAGCAGATGGCAGCCAGGCGGCTGGCGCGGCCGGCCCCGCCGCCGCCTCTTCCCGCGAACAGATGCGCGGCCAGCAAGGGGGAGGATTAACGGGAGTGGGGGGCCATCCGCACAGCAGGGCTGCCAGAGGGGGCTTCCTCCCCGGCAGCGCACCTCACGTCCCTGCCCAAGGGCTGCCAGCCCGCTGGGGACTCGCGGCCACCAAAAGGTGGCTGGGAAGCCAGAGGTTTGGGATGGCCAAAAGTCATTGCAAAGGCCACAGGGGAACTGCAGCTGCTTTCTGCCTTCGCTGGAGTACTGAGACCTCTGACACTGCAGTGCCACGGCTGCTCCTGCTCTGTCCCAGCGCAGCGGGGAGGACACGTCACCCTTGTCCCAGCACGTTTGCAGCAGCATCCAGACTCGTCTCCAAGATCACCCGCAACGGCAAACCAGGGCTTAATCCCACTTCAGCAGCACATCCCTCCCCCTCCGTGCACGGTGCATCCCGGGGGATTAAGGGTTAAAGCACAAATCCCCTGCGCTGCCCTGACGTGACCCACTTAGACCATCTGGCAGGGAGGGATGCAGGAGCCTCCTTTCCCCCAGCACTACCGGCGCTCACTCGGCATCACCGGCTGCCCCAGGAGCTGACACCAGCACCCACAGCCCGCAGTCCCAGAGTGCCCAAAAGTGGATTTCGGCTGAGTTTCTAGGGACAGCACAGCTCAGGCCCACAGTACTGTGCTGGCAGTGTGGCAGCAGAGAACGAAAACACCCCCAGAATTGTCCCTCACGCCCCTGGACTCCCATCAGCTCCAGGTCCCAGGGATACCCTGAAGCATATCCCGCCTGGATGTCCCCAGGTCCCAGCACAGGTGGTGATGAAATTCGCAGCAGTGCTGGGAGAAGTCAGGTTTCCAAGTGGGACAGGTCTCCCAGCCCCGCTCTGGGGCCGAGGTCATGGCCAGGGAAGTGATGCAGACAAAAGCCCAGCCGAGAGGGAGGAAAGGGGATCCTGCTCTGGGGCTGGGGCCAGAGCGTGGTGTTCATACCCATCCCCAGAGGCTGGGCAGAGACCGGTGGCACCTTAACACAGGAGATTTAAAAAGCATTTTCAGTTCACAAGAGCCAAAGCCTCATCCCCATGGTCCAGTGAGAGGGACTGAGGGCACCTCAGCTTGGCAGAGGGGCTCAGGGCAGGGTAGGTGGTGCCCGTCCCTCACCCCATCCCTCCCCAGCACACTGGACACAAAATCCCCTCAAATCCCACAGTGGGATTTTGCATATACTGGAGCAATTCCCCTGCAAAGGCCAGCTCTGGGTCAGCCCCAGCCTTTCCCAACCTCCCCACACCACCCAGTCCCTCACCCTCAGCTGCACAGCAAAGCCCCACCAGGCCCTGTGTGGGAAAAGGTTAATTGGAAAAGCCCCTTTCCCCATCACCTCGGTTCTTCCTTTCACACTGCATACTGGTCAATAATCCATTTACTTTGGCAGAGCTCTGCTCTGGGCACAAAGCTGTCTGGGGGACTGGATTTCATGCCCCCCNGCAGGACCAGGAGGGAAGGTATTAATGTACTCTTTTGTTCCAGGATGAACCATGGGTTTAGCAGAGCTTTAGCCCTCCAAACCTCCAGGAGAGCTTGATGGGAATTTAGATGGAAGAGGCTTTATCTGCAGAACCAGCAGGAAGTTGGTGGTGAGGGATGAGGCAAGGGGACAGGGTTGAGCCCTCAGCCATGCTCAGGGTACCCTGTAGGGACAGCTTTGAGCTATGGACACTCAGGGGGTCCCTGACAGGATCCCCCATGCTGCAGCTGAACCCCTTAGCACACCACGAGGGCATGGGATCAGCCAGCAAAACTGATGGGGAGGTGGGCAGCGCTGGCCTAGAAACCATGGCAGCATCTCCGCTGCTGTGGGAAGCACGGGGCCAGATCCAGGGCAGGGTGTTTGCAGGGGACCAGCTGTCAAGTGTGGGAGAAAACAGGAATCCAGATGGTCATCTTAATATTTCATTTGGCTAACTGGTCTCCCCATCACCTCTCTGGTGCGCTCTGCTCGCTGGCATCACAGTTATTTGCCCTTAAATTAGCTGGGAGTATTGTCAGGGAAGAGAGGCTGATCCAAGCAGTGGTGCAGCGAAACCTTCAGGAAAAACAACCCAGAGTGGAGCTGGGCACAGAGACCACTACAAGAGAAGCTGCTGCAAGCCTTGGGTCTGTTCTCTTCATGGATGGGGAGCAGGAGCCTGGCTCTGGCTATTGCTGGACTACGAGCCTAGTGCCAGCTTGGGGACATCACTGTGCACCCCAATGGGGACCCACTGCAAAGCCCCTGGGGGTGTGAGATCTGGTATCTCAGAGGTGTGATCCTGCCCAGACGGCAGCCTTGGGCTCCTGGCAGAGCCCTGTGGGATGGGAGCTGAGCCGGCAGCACCGATGAGAGGAGCTGGGAACCGTAGCCTTTGGTGGCAGCCCCTCGAGCTGCAGAGCCCCTCCATGCCTGTGACAGGGTGAGTGCAGCACGGGCCCCTGTGTGCAGATGGCCACACCGCAGGGAACATCCCCGGCCAGCAGCACACGCTGCGAGGGGACAAAAGGAACCAGGCTCCGCTGGCCGCACAGCGGCATGGCCGGAGCACACCTCGGCGTGGGGACCTGGACCAAGGTGCAAACCACAGCAAAGCCAAGCTGGTGGGGCCGTTTTGCTGTGTGCAAAGAGCTCCTGGGTTGTTTCCCTCCCACTGGAACTGTCACTAACAACAGCATGGAGAGGTACACTCATGTGGCAACTTTTTAATGGATCTGCAAACACCCCGAGCCGCGGTGCTCAGCCCCACCGGGATGTCTGTGCAATCCAAACTGCTAGTTAGATGAAGCCAGGCATCATTCCTGGCACCCAGGATTGCTGTATTTCCCCAATACCCTAATTTGTTGCCTTATGACACCTCCAACTGCAAAGCAGCAAGGCTCAGGCAGGAAGGAGTGTGTGTGTAAGCCAGCCCTCAGCCCTTCAGATGCCACCATACCTGGTGCAGGGATGGAGGAAAACACGGTGGTTCCTCTCCCCCACAAAGGCTGAAGCCCTGCAAACACTGCCCATGGAAACAAGAGTTGCTCTTCTCCATTGCAGGCCGAAGCCATGCCTTTCCCAATTTCCTACCCAGATTAATGGAAATCAGAGGGGTTGGAAAAATTTGTGCTCAGCAGCTGGGCTGCAGGGGCAGAAGTGACCCCCACACTGCACAAGCGGCAGGACCCCCATCGTTGCTGTGGCTCACAGCCTCCACTGGCACAGGGAGCATCTGAAACAGCTCATTCCAAAGGGTCTCTCTACTCCTCAGTGCAGGCTGAGCCCCTGACACCCAGCCTGCTGCAGACCGAGCCCCTCTCCTCTACAGACCCATCACCTCCACAAAACTTTGGCCGGTTCCCCACACCAGCTGGGCAGAAGCTGGGAGAGGAAAAACAGAGCAAAGAGAGAGGAGAGCCAGGAAAAGCACCCTTTCTTTACTAAAGCAGCACAAACAGGATATTATTAACCAATATTGAGACAGTCAGCAAAATAAAGCTGGTCTAAATTAGAGTGTGCACAGCTGTGAGGAAGCCACACGGACCCTTGCCTGTGTGACAGCCTGGTGGAGCAGCTCAGGGGGTACCTGCAGCCCCTCGCCTCATTTCATGGGTTTCTCTGTTGCTCAGCCTCTGGCAAACATGGGGGCACCAACTTTCCCAGAGCAGGAGGACAGGACAGGTACTGGATGAGCAAAGTCAAGGCCGCTTGGCTGTGGGATGTGGGGGACACCATCCCCAGAGCTGCCCCAGTCTATGGCAGTGACCAGGCTCCTTGCACTACGTGTCCCTGAGGAACACCAGCCTCCCCTCTGTGACAAGGCACGGTCCAGCCGTAGGGGGGCTGTTTCACCCTCCCAAGGGTCCCAGGTGAAGGGCCAACACGGAGACAAGGCAACCAGCAGGACACACACTCCAGGGCTCTGCACAAGCGGGGAGGGAGCTGGTCACACTTCCCAGCTGATGCCCCCCACCACTGCCCCCCTCTCCATAACCCAGCTAGAGCTTTTCAGCCCTTCACCCTTCTCCCCCTGGGGCTCAGCCAGCTCCTGGGCTTCAAACACCATCGAGACAAAGTTTCCCAAACCTGCTCTGCTCTTAAACACAGCATCTGCCCGGGGAGGGGGCTCNNTGCCCGGGGAGGGGGCTCAACCAGCCAGCATCTCCCAGCCTCAGGCATGGGGCAGGTCTCCGGGGTCCTCCAGCCACTAACTGCTGGTGGCAGGGGGACACACTCAGGACCCTCTTTATGGTGGGAAGGGGACTAGAGGTGGAGAAGGACGAGGGGTCTCCCAGAGCCCCCCCTCCCGTGCCCCGGCAGCCCTTACCTGGGCAGCGGCTTGCGGGCGGTGATACTGGCCACGATGATGCTCTCGGGTCGCGGCGTAGCCACGGCTTTGAAGGTGCCTCTCCAGAACTTCTCGAAGAGCTGCTTCTCGCCCTGCTGCACGCCGGCCATGGCCCCAGGACCCACGGCCAGCCCCCAGCCGGCCCCGCCGCTGTCCGCGGTGCTGAGCGCTACATCCGCCGCGCCGCCCGACCCGGCCCGCAGCCCGATCCGCTGCGGGGAGTGCGGCCGGCGCCGCCCCCGCCTCCCGTTTTGTGCCGGCGG
>VXBT01004407.1:102562-173352 GCA_013400235.1 Oriolus oriolus
CCGCCGCTGTTCCCTCCCCGGCACCGCCTCCGCCGCAGCTGCGCCCGGAGCGGCGGAGCCGAGCCCAGGGAGGGGGCGGCTCCAGGGGACCCGCGACCAAGCTCGGGTCAAGTCCGCTCCCCCACACGCCGCTCACCCCCACCAGGTGGCTCCGGGGGGCTTTCACCCCCTGCCAGCCCCCAGGACCGTTCGTGCGCCATCCCCATCATCTCCTTCCCCAGCCGAGAGACCACTTCCAGCTCGCTGCTGGATCGGGGGCACCCCTGCACTTTGCCCTTTGTGGAGCACAAACCCTCCAGGGCAGAGCGAGTCCCCGTCCCCCCACAGAGGCTGCCAGTAGCCTTCGTGTTTACCCAGTCCCAACCAGATACAAGTAAAGAAAGGGAGAGCTTGGAGCCACAGCTGAGGGAGAAAGCGGCAGGAGGCCGTGGAGAGCACTTTGTAACTCGTCCATACCGAGACCTATATGGGACAGAGATTTTGNTAAACTGGGAAGGGGCAGGGATGGAGCATGCATTTCCTTTGCTCTAGTGCAGTGGCAGCCTGGGAATCCCACAGTGGGGTCCCAATCAGCACAGAAAACAATTCCTCACCTTCCAGGGCAGGATTTGACCAGCCAGGACTGGACGCATGGGGAGGGAGGAAGAGCTGGGGCGGTGCAAGTGCAGCGCTGCGATTTCCCTCAGCCTCTGCGCTGAGTACAATAAAAACGTCTTTAGGAGAAAATGCTTCTTCTACCAGATGCTTTGAAGCGCAAGTAAAAGCTGGTGACCTTGGATGAATGAGACTCTCTCTATTGTGCTTCAGAAACCCGCATGATACGTTTATGTAAGCGGAGGGGGGATAATGGAGCCAGGAACAATAGGCGGTGGGAGCCGGAGAAGAAGGAAAATCATGGGGAAACTTAATCGCTTCTTTGCTGCAAATACAGCATTAGCAGAAGGCCCGTTCTGGCGGCGTCGTTTGGGAACTCCTCCTTCCCTGCCCCGTTTTGCTTTCTGTCCCGTCTATCCCGCTGGTACCCGGGGTCAGGGGCTGTGTCCCCGCACGGAGAGCCGCAGCACCGGTGGCACACGCCGGCTGGGCTTTGTGCCGGGAGGCCAGGGGCGGCTGGAGATGGATGCTGGGGAAGCGACAGCAGGGAGAGCGGGCACGGATCCAGCAGGGCTTATAGAAACACTGTCAGCTCTGCCAGACAATGCTAAAAACCCGACAGAGAAGGACAACGTTCATGCACAGCGTAGAGATGCTCGCTGGGAGGCTGCTCCCCCCGGGAAGCCGCCCAAGGGCGATGCCTGGGAAAGGCCGGCTGGGAGCTGCAGCTCCGTTCTAGCCCAGGGCACGCTGCACACGCCCTGGGCAGGAGATGTCAGAGTGGAGATCCTCCAGGGACAGTCACAGCCAGGAAAGGGCAGAAGGAGCAGGAGAAAGGGCTTGAGAGGTCTAGAGCTGCCGCGCTGTGAAAGAACGGCTGGGGAGGGCACACACAGCACTCACGGCAGACACAGCCGCCCCAGAAGAGTCACTACTGGCCCAGCGCTCTTCTCCTGCAGCTCGGCAGAGACAGGGATTGCCCACCCAAGCAAATCCAAGCTTGCTTTTCCTCTGGCCCTTCCAGTCATTTCCATAGAACACCAGCTGTTCGTTAGGCACCTGTTTCCCCTTCAGAGCACATTAAACTCAGTAAATAGGGATCAGGTGTAAGTACATACACACCCCCAATCTTGCTCTGATTTGTTGGTGAATGACTCAAACGTGGGGTGAGGACCAGGCAGAGCCCCAGCGGCACTGTCAGCCCCAAACCCCCGCTGGTGCCTCATTAACCACACACCCTGCAAGATTTCACCATCCCCTGGGCTTTGCAGGATGAGCCCAACCACCCTCAGCTGCAACCAGGGTCCCTGTGGCACTCCAGGGCATTTCACCCTCTTCCACCAGCAATCCTAGAATGGCTCTAATCGCCCTAACATTAAGTCCCAAATAAAAGGAATAATAAATGTTTGTACTATTAAATTAGCAGCACGGGTGGTGTGTGGGCAGGAGGAAGGCTGCGATCATTACAAGAGCCCTCTCTCCTGGCGTACCTTGTGGAGACATCAGTAAGCCAATTAAGCAATTGGCTCGGGTAACGGAGGCTCCCAGGAATAGACTTCCCTGCTATAGAATAACTGCGCAGTAATAAATTGTCTCATAAATAAACAGCCTGAGAAAGCATTACAAGATACCCAGAAAAAGCACTATATCATAAGCAGAAATGATGCTGTGTGCTTCTAGTGTGTGTATTAACCCATGGCATTGCCAACACTTCTCTGAACTGGGGCTGGTGCCCCTATGGGGGCTGTGGGACTAGTCTCATGGGGGTGGATATGGCCAAAGCATCCCTGGAGCCCCTGCAGGTGCTGCCTGCCCTGTGGTACCTCTGTTTGCCAGCAGCACACAGCCCCCAGCTACTCACCCACCAGAGTGCCATAAATGCCACCCAGGGTTATTTACAGCTCCAGCAGTAACATGGGGCTCTGCCAGGTTCAAATGTTTGCCATAAACCATAGCAGAGCAAGTGAGTCCTGGGATGGGAACAGGGAAACTGGGACTTAAAGGATAATTGCACTTTTTCCTCCAAAGCAGAACATATTAATAAAAGAAAATAGAATAGTATAAAATAAAATAGAAATAATGCAAAATATTAAAACTGTCTCCCTTAAAGAGCTCTTCTTTCAGTATTTGGGTTTTTTTTGAGTGACACAGCAGGCTTCCCCCTCATGCATGGGGGGCTGCAGTCCAGGCTCTCCCTGAGGCTGCCGGCCCCCAGCCCCACTTGCCACACCTGGCTCTGCAGCCCTACAACCCACTGCACCCCACAATTAGACACCCAGCACCCTCTTGACCCCCAAAGCCTCCCCTCAGCATCCAAACGCCCCTGGCAAATGTGAGAGGGCTCAAGGACAGAGAAACTCCAGCCATGCCTTCTCCTGCTTTTCCCTCTTCCACATTTAAAGGGCCCCATCCCCTCATCCCCTCCCATGCACAGTCTTTGGTTTTGAGGGTACGGAGTGAAGAGAGGGGTCCCTGCTCTGGTGAGCACCCACTGTGGGTGCTGGGCTGCTGTTGAGGAGGACAAGCCCAGGGCCAAGGGAAGCAGGGATTAGCAGGAAGAAGCTCTGTGTGTGAAGGAGGTACCCGAAGGGAGGGAAAGGAGAAAATGTGTTTAGCTAGGATTAAGTTTTAATCTGTTCCCCCTAGTAGAGAGAAGAAAGCTGGGCTTGTCCTGGAGCTGCACAAATATTTTTCTGTAAATGCTGAGTTGGTTTTTTTTTCTTATTTGGCTTGTACCAGGTGGGAAGGGCCAGAGCCTGGTTTTGCTCAATCCACCCCATTCCCACCTCCATGTGCCATCAGCATGGTACCAGTCCACCCATTCCCCAGACAAACAGGTTTGCTGCAAGGGCAGAAAATCAGTAATTATCTCTGGAAGTGTTCACTATCATCAAGAGTCAATAAACAAAGGCTGTGAGTGCCCTCTGCTCGTGGCACTCCAGAAGCACCTACCAATTATTCCCTTGACTCAGCCAGCCCTGCCTGGCAGGAGGAGGGTCCTCCATTGCCTCCTGCAAGACACTGCCTGCTTTGGCCAGGCAGGAGGAGGAAGAGGAAGAGGAAGAAGAGGAGAAGGAGGGGTGATGCTCTCCTTTGGAAGCTGTGGCAGATGTGGATGGACGCTGAGCTGGTTTGGCCACAGGCCTATCCAGGTGGAGAGGCCAGAGGATGCTCAGTATGGCTGGATCCAAGCTAGTTTTCCCAAGAAAGGTGGCATGGAGTGAGTGGGGAGTGGCCTGCAGGGTGGAGAAGCCTCAACAGCCATGGGACAATGTGTACTGTGTGCCAAGCTGGGAAAAACCCTCAGATGGTGGCGGGAGGCAGCTGCTGTAGCATCTTTAGCCGGATAAATGCATTTTGCTGAATCAAACTGTTGCAAGAGGGAATTCACCACCTTTCTAGGGGCAAATACCTGTTTCATGGCCCTTTTCCCTGCAAGGCTCCTGGCTGACCCCTCAGCCCTGGGCAGAGCCCAAAACCCAAGTTTCCTGCTCTGCCTGTCCCCATATCCAGGTGCGTCCAAGGTCAAGGCACTTGCCAAAGTGCCTTTTTTTTGGTCCTTCCTTTCTGCACCTTCAGAAAAGCCATTTTCACACACAGAAAACCCAGGAGCACCCACAGCCCTGGGGCAGCTGCAAGGCTGTGCTGGCACCTTGGGTGCAGGATGGTGGCAGTAACCACCCTGTCCCCTCCCTCCATCACCCTGCCCAAGTTTCTCCAGGCAATAAATAAGGGAGAGGCTGGGAAGTGGAGCTGCAGCCTTCCTTGGAGAGAGACAAGGTTGTGGGCACTGGGGTGCATCCACTGTGGACAAGGGCCATCCATCAGTGCCCAGCTTGGAAGCTTCAGGATGCCGGATGTAGTGTGAGGGGGCTGCTGCAGCTAATATTGGGGGGGGGGTGACCTGTGCTCCCCTTGTTTGGGTCGATGAAGGATGAGGATGCCCACGTCCCCTCCATCAGTGCTGGCTCCACTGTCCCGGTGCAGGAAAGAGGGAAACCTGTGGGGTTTCAGTGTGAAAAACCATGATGGGAGTGGGACCAGCACAGGGTGTCACCTCCAGGAGGTGGGACACCCCAGCCAGTCCCTGGATCTCAGGATGCCTCTCCATCACCTCCAGATGGACATCAGGGACCTGCCAAACTCCTGTGTCCCCCTCCCCAGGACCAGGCGTGTCCCATCCCGGCTTTCTGTGCTGGCCTCCGTGGAAGCAGCCGGTTTCTCTGTCGGCAGGAGGGGGTTCTGCAGCTGACCTGCCCACGCGTCTGCTCCAACAAAAGCCTTTTCCCCTCCCTGCTTACCTACCAAAGCCGCCCGGCCCCGATATTTAGGCAGTACAAGAAAAAAAAGGCGCAGGGACGGACACTGTGAGCGTTCCCAGGCGAAGCCATTCGCAGCCGCCGGGAAGAGCAGAATGAAAGAACAGGAGCCGAGGGAGGCAGGGAAGCCAGGCCACGTCCTTTTATTACCTTTGGCTCTAAAAAAGCTCCAGACTGGAAAGGGGGATGGAGGGATGGAGCTGAAAATATGATTCTTCCCCTCTGAGTGGCAGTGGCCGTGGCGGCGGGCCGGCCCCTGGGGACCATGCGGCAAAGCTGCGCAGCCGCCGCTGCTCTCTGAGCGCCACCGCCGAGAGGTCAGACCCAGCTGGTAGAGGGGGACAGAGGGGACAGAGCCCGCAGCCACGTGTGTCCGGGCAGAAGAGACAGGGCCCGGCTTTGCAGCCCCTCGCTGGGCTGCGGGGGGCACAGGCAACCCCCGACCGCAGGCAGAAGGTCCCAGCGCCTCGAGGATGTACCCCGGAGGTGGGCAGAGCAGGGCTGCTCTCCTCTCACTGCCCTCCCCGCTGGCAATTAGCAGCCTCCAATCACACGAACAGCACCGCTGCCCAACGAGACGGAGGCAGCTCGGTCGGTTCCCAGCCTCCAGCTCGGGTCTGGCTGGAGGAGGGAGTTTGGGGGTGCTCAGCACAAGTTTGGGCTGCAGAGCGGGAAGGTATCGGGCTTTTGCCTCCAGCTTGGGAAAGGTGGACGGGGTCAGACTAAGGATGCATGTCCTCCTCCAAGCTAGCGCTGAGATACTTCCATTCTTGGCTCACCCCAGTTCCCAAGGACAGCCCAGCTCCTGCTCCCCTTCCTCCAGCAGCTCCCTGTGCCTGGCAGCACCTCCCTGCTCTGAACCCATGAGCCAAGTCAGGGGCAGGAAGAGGTTTGAATCCCCTAAATTGCTCGAGCTCACTCCTCACCCTTCCTTGTCCACGCCTTGTACAAAAGTCCATCTCCCTGGGGAAGCTGAGATCTGGATAAGGTGGGAGAGGGACAAGGGACAATCCCCACCCTTTCAATTTGCATTCAAATCTTAAAACTCATTCCACGACATGAGCCCTTGGGAAGATGCTGCCCAAGACCAAAGGTATTTAACCAAATCTGCCTGGGGAGTCGTTATGGGAAAAGTGGTTTGACCCCATGCAATCACCTCTCGCTGAGTTTTTTCCCTGGATTTTTCCCCCTCTGGATTATCGTGCTGAGGCAGTGGGAGCTGTGGACAGAGGAGCCTCCTCAGCCCCTGCCATGCAGGGCTGCCCACACCACAGGGGGATGGAGCAGGAGGGAGCAAAGTGCTGCGTTTTGGCTTTTACAGACTATTACTGATAATGGAGAAGAACAAAAATGCTTTAAAATAAAGCACTCGAGAGGGCGTCAGCCTAAGCGTTAAATAGGCTGCTGCTAAAATGCTGCTTCCACTGAAAAAGCTTCCTGATTTGGATTGGAGGCATTCCCCTGCTTGGGAGAAAGCTGGAGCTTTGATAAAGCCAGGGGGACAGGGAGCACCATCTCGGGAAAGGGGCTCTTGTGCTTCTCCTGCAGTGTGCAATTGCTCCCACCTGGGATTCGGGATGCTCCTTGCTCAGCTCACTCCCGCCCATGCAGAGGTGCCTCAGGAGAGCACCCAGTCCCCCTAAATTTTAGGCTTCCCACCCCTGTGGGGTGCGGTGCTGCCCCTGCAAAACACACGGAGCATTTTGCAGTGTTAATGGGCAGCACAACTGCTAATGTGTAAACTTTTACTGCTCTGGAGAGTAAACAGAGTGTTTGGGGAGCAGACATTTCCCATTAAGACACACTAATGAAACGTGAAAATGTTTTAGTGTGCTGTAATTTTATATATTTTTGTGTGCAGCTGCAGTGCTGTTCCATTTGTGGCTAATTTAAGCACAATTAAACCAGGCTGAATTACAGACAAGTACACTGCAGGAACTGATGTGGCAAGGGATGTGTCCAGGGGCCCCAAATCTTGCTGGCCTTGCTGTCACCATTCAGGCTGGTTTTACAGCTGGGTCAAGAACTGACAGCTCTTGGAGCTCACCCAAAGGTCACAGCAGATCCCTGAGGACAATGGGATCTTCCAGCCAGGGTGGGGCAAATGCCCCACACCTCTCACGGGCTCCAGAGCTGTTGGGGGTATCTGGGTGTGTCTGGCTCTTGGAAAAGTCCTCTTCCCTGTTGGCTGTCGTTGGGAGCTTGGATGAGCCCAAGGCTGTGGCAAACCCTTCCTGCTTGGCCAGAGACCCCGACCCCCCCTTGCAGCAGCCCTGATGTCCTTCATGGGACACCTCCTCAGCCCCCAATTACCTGGCTAATGCTGAGGCTGCATCCCACACATCATCCCAGCTGCCTCCTGGGGAGGCTGATTCATCTCAGAAAAAAAGCCCTAATTTTTCTGGAGAATGAAGGAACTGGTGGGATTCTGTTCGTCCTTTTGGGTAAAGGAGAAATAGAATACCTGGAGGCTGGGTTGTGCCCACTGCTGTCACCTCCTCAGCATCCTGAGCCAGGTTGGTGGCTGCACTGCTGGGTCCTGGCTCCCTTCAGCAGGGATGGAGTCCCACAGCCTCGGGTCCTGCACGGTTAAGGGTGCAGAGCCTGTTCTCAGCAGTTTGGGGGTGGTTTTTACTGCTCTGGTTAGCTAAGGATGGCCTTGCTCCAGTGAGGATTGCTTCGAGGGTTTCAAAAGCACCAGCAGCCAGCTCAGTGCTCCTGCAGCCCCCGGCACAGGGAACTGCCGACTTACCCAAGGGCTTTTCGTGTTGATTAAGGCAATTGCAGTAAATCCCCTGTGGCCACTGGTTTCCAGCTGAGCCAGGTTAGACCCTACTCAGCTCAGGGAGAGCAGGGCTGACATCGTCCCACAGCCTTTAGGGATGCTCCTTGTGCCTAGGGGCACCATGTCCCTACAGATCTGTCCCCCACCTTTCCTCCAGGCCGATGGGCACCAGGTTTGGCACAGGAGCAGCAGGGTACGGTCCAGCAGAGCCAGGATTGTCCTACTCAGCCTTGCTGCAGGACTCACATTCCACTTTCATCTCCCTCCGTGCTTCTCCCCAAAACTTGGGGCAGAGGCAGCACCACCCACTGCCCCTCCGACAGCAAAGGGTGATGGGGACGGTGACTCCGTGCCCCACCTGCCTTAACACCCACCCGGCTCCTCCTCTGCGTCCCTTCGGCTGACAGCAAAACCCACCCGCAACCCCCCTCTGCGCCTGCTGCCTCTGACGAGCCCCGTTAACCAGGCCACGCCTCATCAACTCCAATTAGCGGGCAGGTCGTTTCCCTGAGCCATCAGCCAGCTCCATCGCCCGCGGCCGGGTGAGTGCTGCCTCGGCATCCCCTGGTGCTGCTGGTCCAGCGCCCGGCAGGCACGGATCCCATGAATCCCACCGCTGGAGGAGGCTGCAGCCGGGGCCAAACCTCCCCAGTGCGGCTGCCAGCTCCGCTCTAATTAATCCAATTACAACAACTGCGTTGGCGGCGCAACCGGTGGATTAATTGCGGTTCGTTCCAGGTAGATGGACCGGAAACACACGAACAGGCTTCTTGTTTGCTGTTAACTGTGCAAAGCCCAGCCTCAAAGCAGCTGGGGAGGAAGGAATACTGCCACCAGCATCATCCTCGTTGGGACAGCGAGGAGCTGGGTGCCTGCAGAGCCCTCGCGTCGCTCCCAGAAACAAATCCTTGCCTGAGACTAAAAAACACAAAGATTAGGGGGACGACGCTGAGAGCAGGAGTACAAAATAAAAGGCTGCTTGGTCTCAGACACACACATATATATATTTAGTAGAAAAAAAAAGGAGACTATTGGAAACAACTAATTGTTCAGACTGTCAAAGAGATGAAAGTGTCAGAAGTAAACAGATGCCGGTCACGATTCAGCACTCATTAAGGCAGGAGAAGGATTCATTTCATATGCGTGATTAACTCCTGGCCACTGATGATTTACACAGCAGATGATCAAAGGAGAATTAATTCTTTCACAAATCGGGCTGCTGCCAGCCCGGCCTTGGTCCCCGACGCCGCTGCCGATGGCACAGCCCGTGGCCCCCAAAACCAGGATTGTCCTGGCCACCGCTGCGCCAGGCCATGCCTGGACCCGGCCGTGAGCTGTTTGCCCCTACAGCTCTCAACCCATCTACCCCCCATCACTGCCCAGAATCCCGAGGATCCGGGGCTGCCCCACCAGCCACCATCAGCATTACTGTGAACATCGGAGGGTTTCCAGCTCACCAACACCCAGCCCAATCATCCCCTCGCCGTTAGCGGTAATTAACCAGGGAAGGTGTTTCTCCACTTGACACCTTTTCTTTCCCTTGTGATTGAGTCTCTGTTACAAATCCACGCTGTAATTAAAGACGGAACTCCACTCCCTTCACCTGATTTATTTTTAATATTGTTGCCTTTTGATCTCGTTTCTCTCTTAATTACATTACGAGCCGTGAATCAACACCACTACCAAAGCTGCTCTGCCTCACTCACTTCCCTTTTCCAAGAAAGAAATATTATCTCCAAATCCTGAGGACGGAATCACCAAGAGTAACAGGAAACAGCAGCTCTGCTCGTGCTGGGATTTCATGAGGAGCACAGGGGCTGCATCCTGGTGGGCTCGTGGAGAGGAAACATGAACCCCCAGGACCAGGTGTGGAGCAGGGAGCGATGCTGTGGGATGATTTTGCAGACATTTTTGGCCCTGGCAGGTGATGGAGGACATGGGGCAGCTGGGAGAGGCATCACTGTCCTGCCGGTACCCCGTCTAAGGAATGGGAAACCCTGCTGGTAACAGCACCTGGGCTCTGCTGGGATGGTCCATCTTCGGGAACAATGGGCTGTGAGTCCACAAAGGCACCGCAGCACTCACCGGCCCTAGGATCTCAGCCCACCCTCGAGCATCCCTGGCATGTGTGGTGCCTGTCCTCGCATCCCTCCTGCACCATGGCAGCGCCGTGCCCTCCAGGCCTGCTTCTCCTGCACTTCCCCTCCCAGCTCTGAGGCCACCACACCAATCGGATGTCAGCCACCTGAGCCGGCAGAGCCCTCGCCCGCCGCGGGCACCCGGCACGGCCGGCGGGCATCCCTGCGGCTGCAGGAGGGGCAGGGAAGCCGTGTATCCCGGGACCAGGATGGGACGATAACTCTCGCCGTGCAGTCTGGGTGCTGACAGAGCTTTTAATGACGGATAATGGTGGTTTGCATTTAAATGCACCGCACTGTTGACTCATGACTGCAGCAACACTCGGACAGGAGGAATAAATCAGGGAGGGCTCCCAGGAGCCTCATCCCACTGGAAGCATCTCCTGCGGACACCCCAGAGTGAAGGCAAGGGAGGCGGCAGAAACACCTCTGCCTCATCTCCTCACTGAGTGCAAATGAGCCTGATGCCAATTTAATGAACTGCTGATGACTATCGCCTTTATTTTTAAATCTGAATTCCCGCAGGAGTCACCTTCAGCAGGGAAGCAGCCCTTCCCCAGCGACGGGAGCGTGGATTGATTGCCTGTATCTGATTAGCAATTGCACTCGGCGCACTTCAGTGGTAAATACCAGCACCCTGGGCTGGGCACGAGGTGATGGCAGATTGTGGGGTCCCGGGGGAGAGGGCTGGGGGGGCCGGGAGCCTGCAGGGCTGGGACCCTAGGCTCGGTGCCTGCACAGTGCAGAGCCGCGGGCCACAGGCGCCTGCAGTATTCACGCATGGGCAGGGACTCCGCAACATCGTGGTAAAGGTGCAAGAAGAAAAAAGCTTTATTGCGTATCTGAAATTCCCTTAAATACCAATGGAAAAACAGGAAATCACCTCATATAAACAAAAATGAGTTCACCTCAGTGTTCCCCAATCACCTGGAATATTTCCTAGACATTGCCTATTATGGTAAAAGGTAAACAACACCTTACAAGGTCACAAACTGCAATTATCACATCTCATAGGGCTGACACTGTCCAGAAACCCACAATCCTCTCTCAGTCCATCCCCGGTGACCTGGCTGTAATCCCAGGATCACCTCCGGGTCTGAGAACCTGCAGCCAACAAGGCCTAATTTCTCTTCCAGCACACAGTGTAGCCCAACAGGCGCCTCCCGGCTGGAGGAGACAGTCCCTCACATGATTTGCTACCCAAAGATTGTGGAGGCTCCGTGTGGTGGGCTGAGCTCACCACTTTTCCCTCCCCCAGCATAAGTCTCTCCTGCTGCCTCCGAGCTGGTAACAGGCGTTTATGAATTGTGCCTTTAATACGGCGCTGGAATATTTGTCCAATAAATTCTAAAGATCAGATTTATGGATGAGCTATTACTGACATTACAGATTATTAATAAATCGGTTAAACCTACAGAGAAGATTGTATTCCCCCATTATATACGATGGCACAACAAGCATATAAAAAGGGCCATAAGGCAGCACAGCAGCTGGGGGTGGTGATGCCTGGCCACCGTGGCAGAGGGGCCATGTGCTGTGTCCCCCGGGCCACCTGCCCTGCCCTGGAAGCCACCAGCCATCCTTCTCGGTGGGGCTGTGGGATGCCCGGGGCTGAGTGAGCAGCCCGCCAGCTCCTGCAGCAAAGCCAGGGATCCCAGCACTTTCCCTGGAGGCAGAGGCGCCCCAGCGGAAGCGGAGTCAGTGCCGAGGCACTCGGGAGGGTGGAAGGGACACAGAGGACGCTGCTCCGACCGCGCTGCCTCCTCTGCTCAGGAGGGGAGCTATTTGCAGAGCCGGCTGCTCCGAGTGCGCAGCTATTTCTGGGAGAGGAAATTTTCATTGAGAAAAGCCATCTGGAGAAAGGCGGCAGCGGAGCCACAGCTCCGGGATCCGGTGGGTTTCCAGGGAAAACGTGGAGCCTCTTCTCATTCCCAGCCACATCAGCTGGCTGGATACTGGGATGCTTTGCCCCTAATTAAGAGCCAGTGACACCTGGTGGTTTTATCCTCACTCCCCCCTCCTTGGCAGGGCTGTTCCCAGCCTGGGGAGATGCTCAACCTTCCCACGTGATGCCTAAGATTTAGGCAGACAAGACCTGGAGACACCCTAAGACCAGATCCTGGTGTCATCATGGGTGATAGGAAATGTGGGATGGAGGGCTTGAGCCCAGCACCAGCTCCTGGAATTGGGGTACCATGTGAGACCCTCTTCCTGAAGAGAAAGGGGTTGGGAGAGCAGTGGCAGGAGGAAGATCCCCCTGCTGGGATGCCTGACCAAGGCATGGGGCTGGGAGCCGGAGGGCTGGCAGTGACCCCACATCCAGCCTGTGCCCCCCCGGTGCCACCAAGCATGAGGAGCCCCCCATGAGAGTCGGGACATCGCCCCAGGAGCACAGAGGGAGACAAACAAACAAAAATGCAGTATTTTCTTCCACCACCAAGTTTCTATCAGTGCTGGCTGGCTGGGTTTGATTAAACCTCTCATTTATTACATTTTGCAATATAGTTTTGCTACCAGATTAAACGCATATAAAACCCACACCAAGGGTCCCAGCACATCCGGTCCCCAGAGCCAGCACAGCCCACAGCAGGATGGGCTGGGCGAGGACAGGGGTACCTTGGGGTACCTCAGCATCCCCGCCCAGGGTTCCCCAGGCTGCCGGCCCCTCCACCAGCTTTTCTCCAGCCGGGAATGCAGCCTTATGTGGGTGGATTCCCTGGAGACTGCAGGCACGGTGGATCCATGCAGCTGAGAAAGGGCCAGTGGAGCACTGCAGATGCTCCTCCAGCGCTGGGCTCACCAGGACACATCACCTGGTGAAGGGACACCCATGGGCCATGGCCACCCACCCCTGATCTGCCCCCATCACTGAGCTGGACCATCCCCTGGGACAGCAGATCTCCATGGGGTGCAAGGGTGATGCAATCCCATCCCTGATCCAACCCTGGCAGCTGCTGAGGAAGAAGTCCTGCTGTTCAGAACCATCTCCACGGGGCCTGTTCCACCATGCAGGCGTGAGGTGGCTGCCCCAGCAGGCTCTCAGCTCTTTGCCTCCTGCCCTTGGAGGAGCTGGCTGTTCAAACTGCACTCAAGCGCAGCAGCTGCTGGGCTGTGCAGCGTCTCCGTGACACCAGCCCCGCTCCTAGGCACTTGAAAAGCCTCTGTGTAAAATAAATTAATAACAAAGTGAATTGCACTCGAATGCAGCTTCTGCAGAGATAAAGCAGTGGCAGGGGAGCAGTGGAGTGTGAGGGAGGAGTTTAACCTCCCCTCCCTACGCCCCCAGGCAGTGATGGATGGTGACATTACCACAAAACCAGGTCAGATTAAGACCAAAACAAGCTGAGATCCACCAGGCTTTCTGCTGGGGTCCTCACCGGCAGGGATGGGTGTCAGAAGGCTGACAGCAAATGTCAAACGATCGCTTCCTAAGCAGGCTGAGCTTCCTTCCCAGCCCAGTGGCTGGCAGCTGGGAGGGCTGGAGCTGCCTCCTGATACTGGTGGGGTTCTGGCTGGGTCTCACCCAGCAGCCAGTGATTGATGCTCCCCCGAGCCAGCTGCCTCCAGCTCTGAGCTGGGCTGGGGGTGTTTGTTTGCTTTGTGATGGACAGAGTTTGGGAAAAACTGCATCCTAAAAGCTCTGTGGCCTCATCTGGACGCTGTGGGGTTTTCAGCCTCAGCCTTGGCCAAATCAGTGCAGCAGCAGATCAACCCACCATGGAGCTGCCCTTGATCCTGACGAACATGGAGAAAGGAAAAATGTATTTTAAAAAGACGCAGGTTTGCAAGGGCACAACTCACTCTGTGCACCATGGGCAGGAATGAGAGGCTGGCACAGAGAAGGAGCATCTTCCACAAGCTACAAGTCCCGAGGGGGGACACAGTTTTTTCCCAGTTTTCAGCTGGAGGTTTCAGGGAGCAGCATCTGCGAAATATCCCTGACTGGGGAAGCAGCAGCCGTCGGGACCTCGGCGCCACAGCTCCATCATCAGCAGTGATTAATGAGACGTCTGAGCTGTCCTTCAGCACCAGGAGATACTAGGGAAAATGCCTGTGCGAGAAGGAAAGGGCTGGGCTGGTAACTCCAAACCTCACAGACCTACCCAGAGGCTCCTGTTGGTGTCCAACTGTTGGGACAGGGAGTGTCCCATCCCCAGGCAGTGTCACCCTGGCTGGCATCCCTCCCCAAGCACCACTGTGCTCCTGATTGCCAAGGGGATTTGTCTTGCAGGGCCCCTGCAGGTGCTAGCAGGAGAGGGAGTCAGGAGCCATTCCGACCTGTCAGGGCAGAGCAACTTAATGTCATTCAGAGCTGGGATCTCACCTCCAAATCCCTCCTTCTTTGACAAGAGCAAAAACCATCCACTCAAATCTTCAAACAGCAGTTCAAAGCCTTTACATCACTCTCAAGATTAATTAGCAGCTAAATAATAATCCAGGATAAGTCTTATCAAGGCATAAGAACCACAACATGGTCAGTCAGTGATGTGTGGGATCCAAGGCAGGAGAAAGTTTCATGTTCCTGGTTAAATCAAGCATCTCCCAGGAAAATGCAGCCTCTTCCCATAACAAACAGCTGTGTCAAGAGTCAGTCCTCACCAGAGGAACATTTTAAAGCAAACTCACCTGGGGAAGAGGGTCTGTTTGCTTCACCAGTGTTAACCTCAGCCAGGGCAGGAGCAGAGCTCTGGTCGCTGTGGCCCAACCCAAATTCCCACCAGTGGGTTGGAGGACAGGTTATGGTGGGTCAGAGCTGCAGGGTCAGGCAGGTCCTGGGGTAGGACACTCAGCAGAGGCATGGGCATGGCCTGAGGATAGACATGAAATAGAGGGACACTGTGTCAGACCTGGGACATCCTCATATGCAAGCAGTGGCAAGAGGAGAAAGGACTGCTATTCCCTCATCCTGATCTGGGCACTGAGTCCAGGGACCTCTGCCATGGCCCAGAATGATGCCTTTCCTGCTCTCGACTCCCACCTGATGCTCACATCCCACTCCAGAGGCCATCACTGCAGGGTACAGCCCAAACCACAAGTGGAAGCCCATACCCCCACCAGCCTGGGAGTGACATTCCTTTCCTACCAAGCTCCCTTTTCCCAGGCACCTCTGAACTCTGGGAAGAATAAGTAAGTAAGTAAGTAAGTAAGTAAATAAATAAATAAATAAATAAATAAATAAATGAATAAATCCAAGCGCACCAGAACATTTATTTCATATAATGCATCATTTCTTTTCAATTATCGTGGTGGTTTCCCCCATCCCCTCCTCCCTGTGCATCTCGCTGGTGGAAAGTTTGCAGAGTTGCAAAAGAGCCTTGGCAGGAGCAGCGGCTCCAGAGGAGGGACAGACAGGATGGGGACAGCACTGGCACCTCTGGCAGGGGCCAGGAGGAGGCTGGCAGCCCAGCGGGAGCAGGGGAGGAGGGACACCCCGGGGCTGGGGTCAGACAAGGAGAGGTGTCCCGGCTGTGAGCTCACCTCCGGATTACCGCGGGAGGAGGTGACAGCAGCGTGCAGAGCAGAGGTGGTGACAGGGACACGGTGGGGCAGGGCACAAAGAGGGATGAGAGCAGTGCTGGGGGTGTCTCCTCCCTCCAGTGTCACGCCCCCAGCCCCAGCCTTCTCTCCCTTTCCCTCTCCTCCAGGGACCTGCTCTCAATGCCTGGGTGAGCCAGAGCTTGGGGTTGAAGCCAAGTCAACTGTTGGCTCACAGAAGACATCCAGCCCTGACCTCTGGGACGTGGTTGGAGATGAGGCCAGGGTGCTTGTGTGACACCCTGTGCCACATCCCCATGCCATAGGAGATGCTGAGCTGTGACCCAGGCACAGAATTCAGTGTCTTCACTCCACCGTTGCACACCAAGCAGCTTTTTTATTCCCAGGTCTACCTCATCCAAAGCCATTTGAAGATCTCCGACACATCATGAAGGATTTTCTAATGGAGCTGAGCAGACTCTTAAGATTTATATCAAAAAGGCCCAATTTATTGAATTAATGCTGCAGAGCAAAGCCATGGCTGCTTAACAACTGGAGTATCAGTATTTTACAGCAACATAACTAATAAGGCCATTAATACAAAGTGGGCTCACTCCTGACATTTATATCACTGTAAATCTTGCTCTCAGCACTGGAATTATTTATGCCATCCCAGGCACTCGAGAAGCACTGTCATCCTTTATCAGGCTGAAAGATTTGAGCCAAGAAACAACGAATATAAACACAATAATTAAAAAAAAAAAAAAGGAGCCCGAGCAGAGCTGGGACAGGTCCCTGATGCAGAGGTGGGGCTGTCCCTTGCTTCCCAGCAGGGATGGGACCCGGGGGGACCTGTAACCCAGCCAAGTCTCTTGAGACTGAACCTGGCTGCAGCTCCCCACATGTACCAGGTGTGCCCTGAGCGAGGAAAACTCAGATGATTTTCACAGAATCACAGAATGGGTTGGAGAGGACCTTAAGGATCATCTAATTCCAACCCACCACGGGACTGCTTTTGCTTAAGGCCCTGGGAGCATTGGTGGAGAATAGAGACCCCAATCCCACTGTTACAAATTTGAAGCACGGATTGTGGATGCAGCCAGTAAGACTGAAACCTGCACAGAGTGAGGAAGATCTAACCATAGCCCCCCGTCCCCCAAAAAATCCCCAGCCATCCCCAGCACTAACCAAGCACCTGGGAAACTGCAAATAGGAAGGAGATGAGGGCACGGGGGTGGGAGAGCTGAGGAGCCCGACAGACCTCACTGAGTACTAATTATTCCCGCCATTATCTGTGCAGACAGATAAGGTTTTCATTAATAAACTTGACGGAGATGTGGCGGGGGCAGAGAGAGCAGCAGCCGCCGCTGAGAGCCAGGCAAGAGCTGTGGATGAACCACCAGCACCAGCGAAATGCAATCAGGACAGGGAGCAATTAGGGGCCCAGGCAGCAGCGGTGGCAGTGGGGGGACATGGGGACAGTAATTAGCTGCCAAGCCTGTTCCTGCTCGGCATTGTTGTGCAGGCTGCCTCCTAATTCTCAGCACGCTGGAAATGAAATCCTTAGCGATCTTCCATAGGCAGGGCCTTGTTAAACCCACTGTCTGGAGAGATAAACCCTGGCCGGCATGGGCAGGAAGGTGAGGGAGAAGCACCCCCCGCCCCCTCACAGCCTCGCTGCATCAGTACCCCTCTGCCCTTCCCATACCCAAAGTTCTCTCCCTGTGGCACAATTCCAGGGGAATGCCTGGGAAATAGATCACTCTTACCCTGGAAGGGTGAGATAAATCTCACAGGGACTGGGTGTCTAAGAGGATCAGAGCTGTGACAGCAAGCAAGAGGCCAGGATGGGAGGTCAGCCCAGCCCCAGCCCAGGAATACGTGTTTTAAGTTCAGGTTACATCATGCAAGACTGAAAAAAGGAAGAAAAAAAAAAATCCCATCCCTAACTTTCTAGGATCTCCTTTCTCATACCTTATCTCCCAGCTTTTCCATAAGCCAAATCCAACCTTTCTCCAGCTCTTCCAGGCGGCAGCAGCAATTTGCTCTGCTTGGCTGTAATTAGCTGCAAAACCACCTCGAAAATTGCCTGGTTGAAGAACATTTAAGGACTTTAAAAAAAAAAAAAGGAATGGAGCTGCAAGAAAGCAAGCAAAATCCATCATAGCTAATTATTTACTCTTGATTGTCAAAAAAAAGATGGATTGATGAAAGGAGTTGGTAAGCAGGACGATAGCAGGAGTGTTGTCGAAGGCAAGCACTGCAGTGGGATCCAAAAGCAGGAATTTTCATAATCTGTGGGCTGTTAATTATCTAAACTGAGGTCTCTTGGAGCTGCCTGAGTGAAGATTAATTAGTTTTTTGAAATAATAGCTAAATTGATACTGGGAAGGATTTTGGATTCCAAAATAATGGCTGAAAATTAGCCAGCCTGTTTCTCCATTTCTCTCTGCCATGTTCAGGAGGACATTTGTCTCTGCTGCTTTTTCAGAAAGGGCCATTAATCAAATCAGCAGATGGTTCTTCCCAAGCCTGGGGTGTTGCAGAATCACAAAAGGGAGGAGGAGGAAGCAATCACCAATATTAGGGAAAGAAATCCTCCAGCCCAGTGATTAGCAGCTCCAGAGTCCATTTCCCTTGAAAGAGCAGGATCTGTTCAACTGAAGTAACTCTTCTGGAGACAAGGAACGTCTCCCATGACAAGCAGGCACCTCCAGGAATGGGATTTGTCTGCCTTTAAAACAAATTACCTGCACTAATCCCAAATACCAGGCTCCTGTCTCCTGGCTGACCCAGGTTTGATGTCCAGGTTGTCAGTGCCTGCTCAGGCTTTCACCCATGAGTGGGCCACACACATCAGGCTCATCCCTGCACATCCTGGGGGTTTGTGTGCTGGCTTATCCCCCTGCAGAGGTACTCACCACCACCTTCTCCCAGCTGGCTGCACGTTCCACAGGAACATCTCCATGTAGGAACATCTCCTGTCAGCACCAGTGACAGCTCTGCTGTCACCCGTGGCCAGGACCATCCGAGGGGCTCAGGAGCTCAGATGAACACGCACACACAGAGTGCCACAGCACCTGCCTTGTTTCCTAAGAAATCAGCCAGCGGGTGCTTCCTTGGAGAAGCCCTCCAGTGGTCCCTGCCCTCCTGGGATGGCATCAGCCACAAAGCACCCTCGCAGAAGGTGCCCTCACAGGTGGGACACTGCTCCTGAAGGGACCCTGCTGTCCCAGCTCATGGGGAAGCAGGTCCATGTCGCAGCCAAGCGAAGGCACAGGCAGCTGAAGGGTGCCCCATCAATCACCAGCCCCTGCTCACAGAGCCCCTTGGCTCAGAGGAGCATCTGCTCCATCACACACACAGAGCTGACACATGTGAAACCCTTCACAGCATGCACTGATGCGCCTTGCCTTGGATTTTATGGCACAATAGATAACGGGGTAGAGGCAGGCATCCATCCCCTCAGCACCACATCCTGCTGTTCATGGTGCTCCAACCCAGCCCTGCAGATGTTCCTCCCTGGATGTCATCACTCCACACGTGGCTGAGGGACAGGAGGTCATGCTTCCAAGGCCTTGTTCCCTTCCTTATCCAGCAGCCTTTAGCGAACAGGCACCACCAACAAAACCCATCCTTCCGAGCGGCTGGTTATCTTTTCACAGCAAAACAAGGAGCACGTGGCTCGGTACGGGCAGTCTCCTCCAGCACCTGCCAGAGCCAAGGTACAAAGCTCAAACCCTCTGCATGGAGCTGACAGCCCCACCCTTTGCCACAGGGACGGCCAGAAGCCCACTGCCCTGCTCCCAGCTCAGAGCAGGGACCACCCACACCCCGAGCCACCCCCACCTTACTGCCCGGCAGCAGGACCAGACCTCAGCAGTTTGTTTGCTGTGGAAGAGGCAGAAGCAGCGCTCAGAGCAGAGATCCTTTGGATAACAGGGAGCAGGTGCCGGGCCTGCAGCAGGAGAAGCCACTCGGTTTATCAGCACGGGTCTCAGAGTACCACCGCGGCGCAGGCAGCCGGCAGCAAACAGCTCGTTAGTCACGGGGAGGCTCCTGCTGCTCCGCCAGCCCGGCTGAGCCGGCTCCCGGCCGCGAATGCTGTCCCCCACCGACGGCAGATCAAAGGCGAGACACGGAGAGGGAGGGGGAGCACACCTTGAGGCCGCTGGTCCAGCATAATGCTCAGCTCCTGGAGTGTGTGGGCTGGGTAACCCTGTGGCCTTGCCCCGCTGCAGCGCCTTAACTGGATTTACCACTCTGCCATGGGTAAGAGAAGTCAAGTGGATGCTGGATCCTTGGCCATTACTTTGATTTTTCATCCTTCACCTGCCATGAATTAAAAAAAAAAAGAGCGGCAGCCCCCCAGCCCAACACCCACCGTCACCCCCAGAGCAGGGTGAGGAGCACCCATTGCTCACTGTGCCCTTCATTGTCCCACAAGGCACTGATTTATCCCCAGGTGCCAAAAAGAAGGCAGCTGGCCAGCAATCCTTAATCAAAACGGAGGTACCTCTGTGTCGAGGAAGAACCAAGTTCTGTACAGAACCCAGGAGTAGTTTCCTGACTCGGGTGTTGTCAGCCTTGCATGGATTCACTTTGTTGCCAGAAACGCACACACTCAGCTGAGAAACTTGAGTTGCCAAGTTTTGGAGTGTCTTTACTAAGAGCAGAAGTGGGGGAATGCCAGGGCCCCAGGGAAGAGCTGTGTTTCAGGAGCTGTTATGGAGCTGGATTGCAGAGGCTTGGGATGCACATCACCTCCTCCTCCTCCTCCTCCAGTCAGGCCCTGGGAGGGCAAGCACGGTGGGCTGGGGAGCAGATCCTGCTCCGGGGCAGGATGCTGGGGCTTGGCTCCTTACAGATATCTCCATGTCTGGTGTTTTCAGCTCTCCAGTCCAGCCCCCGGCATACACCCACTCCTCTGGGCTCTCCAGCCCAGCTAACACAGTGGGTGTCTGGTCCCTTCTCCAGATTCCTTTCCAGTTATTTCCCAGCCCCAGGCGGGGGGATGGTTTTTCATCCCCCTTCTGCAAGGTGATTAAACGCTGCACTTGTAAAACACTTCATTCTGGGAAACAAATTATGCAAAACACACTCAGTGGGATCTCACACAAATGGATACAGCCGACTGACAATGGGGACTCTGCTCCCAGATTTACTTTCTGGAGACTGTGGGAAGCTGCCTGGCCAGCCTGCTCCATCCTGGGAAAGGGTGTTCAGCACAGACTTCTGCTCCATCACAGCTCCCAGGGACCTCCTCTGGGTGGGGCTGGCTGGTGGCACGCATGGCACAGGGACAGGCTGGTCTGGAGAAGGCTTGAGCACCGCACAGAGCAGCTCTGGAGGCCTAGCACATCTGCATCTCCTTGTGTTCCTTATTTTAACCCTCATGTGGGTTTTTCAGAGCACTTCTGCAGATGCTGGCAGGGCTGCAGCACTCATGTACCATGCTGGGATGAGAGCATCTGGATGGATCTTTGCTCACTGTGTTTCCAAGCAGCTCCAGGGATGCTCTATTTGCCCACAGCCTCCTCCAGCGCCCTCCCAGCACGAGACCTCGCTGACCAGGCACGGCTTTCTTGGGCCACTAATGATGGGCAAGGAGGCTGCTTGGCTGCAGACAGGCACTGGCCATGGCAGGCATCAGAGGACAGAGCTCACGCTTCTGGAGTGGCTCAGGGATGCTCCAGGGGAAGGGACTGCAGGCAGGTAGCGTGCTGGATTAGCACTAAAACTAATCCAATCCAGAGCCTACCTTGGGTGCATCACTGTTACAAAGAAAAAAAAAAAAAGGAAGAAAAGAGAAATTAAGATTCCCTGCCCCCAAATTGCTGACTTATGAGTGACTCAGGAGTTAAGTTTAGCTGTTGAGCTCTCGGCAGTGGGGTGAGCACTGCTGGCCTCTCCTTAACCTTTGTATCAGACCTTTCAAGCAGACCCTTCACCAGCTCAGGAGAGATTCTGCTCACGCTCCAAGGGGATTATGAAGCACCTCTGAAAGCTGGGACGAAGCACGTGGATGTCCTGAGGTGCACACACAGCTCTCAGGTGGGTATGCAAGACCTGAGAGTGGAGACACAGCACCGAGAGCATCACGCTTGGGGAGTCACCATAACAGCAGGGAATTCTAACACCAATTAGGTGTGGGCTCATCTGCTTCACACTGAGGAACCTGGGGACAAGGGGCTCCTCTGGTTCACAGGAGGTGGCACTGCCTGACCCCAGTGGACAGACCCCAAATGGCTTTGCAAGCCCCGCAGGTGTTGTTCCAACAGCTCAGCCTGGCCTGGGCAGTGGGGATGCCCCCTGGGGAAGCGCAGGACTGTGACCCAGACCAATTTCCACAGCAGGGTGCCACGTTCAAGACTTCCTGATCAAAGAAAACTCTCAGTTTCTGAGCAGCGATGGTATCAGCACCACAGCCTGACCCAGCTGGGAGCTGAACTGGCTCCCTGCCTCATCAGACCCGCTCCTGTCAGGTCAATCATTACATAACCTCACACTAAACCTTCATCAAGCGCTTCCCAGGAACCCAGCCTGGAGAGCAGCCCAGGGCTCATGGCTCATCCAGAGAGCTGCCCCTCGCTCCTCTCCAGCCCCGGGCAGGAGCCGGGGGACCTGCCTGCCCCGAGCCCCCCACGGTCCCAAATGCTGCTGCCCTGGGCCATGGCAGGAATGGGGACAGATTCCCACAGGGTCACTGTGGAATGAGCTGAAGGCATCAACCCTTCTCCCTAGAGAACACCATATACTCAGCTTTTCCAAGTCCAATAGCATTGCTGAGAACTTTTTTGTTTCCTCCTTTTCTTTTTCATATGCTAAAAATCAATTCCTCCTCCTCACCACTAGTAATTCCACTGAAGTTTCTTATCCCATTGTTTCCTTCCCTTCACAATTTCTACGTTTTCCAGGCTCTGTACTGGATGAAGTGCTGTCCATTCCCTCTTTCTACGTATTTTTCCACAATTTTGGCTCCTGGTGGCCACTCTGGCCAGGACACATGTTCTGGCACTCACTTCCCTGGCTAGGGACATTCCCTTTTCATCAGACAGCTTCCAGGAAGCCCCGAGAGCCACAGAAACTTGGCCAGTGCTGTGTTCATGCCTTTCTTCAGCATCCAACCTCCCCCTTTTATTTATGGGTAGAGAAGGGGCTGTGGCAGCGATTTGGCTGCTTCCTCCCAGTCTGGAGGGAGAGGGGGGCAATGCACAGCTGCAGAGGGGAGATAAGGGAGTGGGGCACCTGCAGTGCCTGGGATCTTATTAAAGGAGAGCTGGCTAGCAAGATCCTGTCGCTGCCCAGAAATATCTGTGACTTCATCCTCGACAAACGCGGACAAATCAAGCTAGCGGGGTGAGCAGGCTGGGCACTGCTGTGAGGCAGGCTGGGCATGGAGCAAGGAGAGGCTGTCCCCTCTCCAAGGGCCAGTGTCCCCGGCCAGCGTCACTGGTGATGGATAAGCCTGTAGCAGCTCGGACCTAGCAACTGCTCGAGCACACGGCAGCGCCGGACCTGCTGCCCACGGCGTAGGGCTGGGGTTTAAACCCGCCAGCCCCCCACCCATTCAGGGACATGAGGGACAGGGACAGCTCCTGGAAGGCAGTGGCACCAGCTCCCAGCCCTGCAGCCTGGCTCAGTCAGTCCCATCTCCCACTGCCAGCCCCGTGGGTGCTGCTGGCAAACCCCGCCCCAGCATTTTCCCACCCTGTGCTGCTTCCCCAGGAAGAGCACGGTTGATTTGCCAAGGTTTGTTCCCACCTCTCTGTTCCATGGCAGAGGGAATCGGGCACCACAGCAGCTGATAAGCAGCTGCACAGAGCCAGGTCTTGCTCCAGCAAAGCCCAGAAGGAGTTGCAGCCAGGTGAAGCTCAGATTTCCAGATCCTTTACTTCTGCCCTGACACCTGGGAGCCCGATTTGTCTCTGATACCATCATATGCTGCTTGTTCCTCTTAGGAACAAGCTCGAGGCAGACAGCAGTGCAGGGAGGGATCCCTGCCAACAAACACCACTCGTGATGGACACAGCCAAGAGGAGCCATGGGGAGAGGACCCAGTGCCAGAGGCTCCTTTCTGCCAGGGCAAAGCTCACTTTGTCCCTGCAGCAGTTTGGCAAAGGGGTTTTGGAGGGCAGCAGGAGCTTCACTGATGCTTGTGGGGCACTGACAGGAGCAAACAACAGCTGAGCAGTCACAGCAGTCTTCTTGTCAGACTAAACACCACAAAAGCCACGTGAATAACTGCAATAAATTCCCCCTACCCTTTGAAAGGGAGGGCAGGTGTGCAGGAGCCTGCTCCGAGCCCTCCTGGGAAGGCAGAGAGGATGCAGCTCCTCACCATGACCACTCCAAAAAGCCTGTGCACAGCTGCCAGCTCATGGAAATCGCCTGAGTCACAGGGGCCTTGGTGCCACCTCCCACCTCATCCTCCCCTGCACAGCATGTGCCCTTCCCACTGCTCCAGGGAAGGGGGGCAAACACGGAGCCCCCACAGCCGGGCACGTGGGCAGAGCATGACAGGGTGGGCTCTGCTCCCAGGGGAAGCTTTCCAGCAGTGCTTGGGAATGAGCTGTGCTGGCCAGGAGAACTCTGGGAGAGGGTGGCTGAGCTGGAGACACCTGAGGGTGCAGAAGAGGCCAAGCACGGCAGCAGGGAATGGACAAGAACATCAGTGGAAGGAGTTCAGAGGAAGGAACACTTCAGGAACAGGGAGACAGAAGCAGCTGCCAGGAGTTCCCAGAAACACAGAATGGATTGTATGGGAAGGGACCTGAAAGATCATCTGCCTCCAACCCCCCTGTCGTGAGCCGGGACACCACAGGCTGACCAAGAGCAGCAATACTTGGGGAAATGAGCAGGCCCAGGTATGCCAAAGCAAAGGATGGGAAAAAACTTCTCTCAGCTCCTCTCACCCTCTGTAAACAGCACCCTGAGAGCTCCTTGCCTGGGATCACAGCCTGCCCAGCTCAGTGGGGCAGGAACACATCCCACGTGGCAGAAAACACGTTTCTGGGAAAGCACAACACATCCAACCAGCCAGCAAAGTGTGTCAGCAGCTCATGACTCTGAGGGTGACAGCCCAAAGACCACTAGGACATCTCCCAGACAACAAAGCCAACCTACCCTGAGAAGCAGCCCTACAGCTGGAGAGAATTCCTTGTGCTTCTCAGCATTACAGAGTAGCCCTGCTCCTTCTGGACTCCCCAGTTCCTCACTCAGCCATCTCTGCATCCCATATGTGGTGGAGGCAAGGAAGCCCCTTGGGGTGACACAGAGACCTGGCCTATTGCCATCAGCTCCCCTCTGCAGGCCCACAGCTGCCCTCATGCCCCAGCATATGCCACCAGAGGGAACCAGGGACATTCAGGGATCCACGACTGGTGGCAGGAGAACAAGGTTCTGGCTTGGTGCTGAGCTTTGCACTGTGCTGCACTAAGCCAGACTAAATTATCATTTACACTGCTCTTTTCCAGCTAATAGAATAAAGAACACAACTGGCGAGAGACAGCAGAGAACTTCTTCCTGTGAGAGCTGCTGAGGGAACCCAGACCCTTTTCCTTCAGCCCCTCTGCTCTGACACAAGGGCAGGTTCCCAGATACCCCAGCTGGGCATTTGTCACCAGCACCAAGGTGGCGGGGAACAGCCAGTGCTCCTGACGCAGCTCCGAGCTGGTTATGGAAGGAGAGTCTATTTAAAGGAGTCAGAGCCTTTCTAACCTACCTTCCTTTGAAAGGAAAAAGCCCGCCTAAATATATCCTCCCAGAATTAGGGCTTTTAACCTGCCTGCCTCCTGCAGCCCATTGTCCGGTGCGCCGAGAGCTGTTTCCCTGGGAATGGCAGTGCAGGCTAATTGCTGTTTGAAGCCTTTCCTCCTACGGAGCAGAGCAGCAGCCTCGGAATGCCCTTCCCTTCTCTGACAGCTCTCTGTCAGAACAGGCTTCCCAACCTATTTCTCCCATTTGCTCCCTGGACAAGCAAGATGTAATCAGAAGCGTTTCCCTACTGAAGCCACCCGAGGGTGTGTGCAAAGGGGGAGCTGCTGGGGACAAGGGGACTGACAGCTCCAGGGGAGCTCAGGGGACCCTCAGCAGTGGGATGAACCTGAAGCCTTCCCTTCAGGTGAGTCGAGGCAGCCAGGCAAAGAAGAAGTGTAAACAGGAGGAAAAGCACATCTGATTTATGTGGTTTTTTCACCTAAGCTCCTGAGAAGAGCAGGTTGTCAGAAGGCAGGACAGGCATTGCAGTGACAGCTTCTTATTTAATGTAATTGCTACACCTCAGGAAAAAAAAAAAAAAGCGCCTTATCATGACCCAAGATGATTTTCCCTCAAGAAATACTTGAGGTTCGGTGTTTCCATTGAGCTCTGCAGAGGAGAGCCCTGCTCCCAGTCAGCAGCTGGGGCCGGGAAGGCACTTGGTGGAAAGGGACGATGCTGGGGAGAAATGTGGCCCGGCAGTGCCCTCTCTGGGCACAGCCACGTGCGGGGCGTGCAGCCACATCTCTCCTTCATCGGCTGGGACACACCAGGGACTTCGTTCCTCGCTGCAGCAGAGCCGGGCTGGAGATGCTCACACACAACAGGTGTTTGCTCTGGCAGCCTCCCCCTTGCCAGCCACAGGCTCAGGCACAGCCCTGGCTGCTGGGACAGACCTGCCAGACCCAGGCACCACGGGAATCACCCGCAAGAGGAGCCGTCCAGAGCCCCGCGGCTCTTCCTGCCTGGAGCTGCTCACACAAACCCCACAGAGGGCAGAGATCGGGTGTCTGGAGAAGCTGAGCCGCTTGGATCCATCGAAGAAGCACTTGGAGGGAGTTTTGAGGAGGCTTTGCCAACTCAGGAAAGGGACCTGGAGCTGTGCAACAACGCCCCTGCAGTTTGAGTGAAACGTCTGCATGGGCAAAACCCCACAGCCTTGCTCTGCTCCAGCCCTTCTTGTCTGCAGGTCTGGTCAGGATTTCCAAGGGGAGAGACCCCGATGGAGACAATTCCTGGGCTCTTTGCTGGCACACAACAGCACTGGGAGCAATCACCTCCGAGGTTAATTAGATAAGGTTCTCCAACAAGGTCTCTGGCAGAGTAGGATTTCCTCTGCACTAAACCTCTTTTTAACCCTCTGGCAGGTCTCAACATCGCAGTGCCCCCATGGCACTGCTGACCATTACAGGGGATCTGCTCCAGGACATCAGGGGTGAGCTGCAGAGAACCACGAGCAGCAGAGAAAGAAATAAGAGGTGAACAAGCTTAGAAAGTGTCAGCTCTAGCAGCAGCCCCAGAGTCCAGCCGTGCTCGTGCCCAGAGCTGCATGAACAGTACATGGTATTGGAGTCACAGCAACACCTCTGGCTACAAGCCCGGCACATTCCACAGGGTCTGGAGATGCCTCAGAGCTTTAAGAGGCACCACACACAAGAGAAAAAAAGGACAGTGTTCTCTGTGTAGCACAACAGGACTATTTGCTTGCAAAAATTATGTGGTTTCTCTGTGCCTGGTCCTTGCAGGTGCTTGGTTACCAGCCTGAGCGGGCTGGGGGCAATCCCAGCCCTGCAGGTGAGGAGCTGGACAGCTGGGAGGACACAGCCTCGTTTATCTCCAGAGCAAGATGAGCTACTGCTCCCGAGGGCCAGGGCTAATCTAGACAGCCCTAAACAAAGCAGCCGCCCCCTGCCAGCTGCAGCTTTGTTGGGGAGAAGTGCAGGACAAGGTCTAAATGGGATTAGTGCCGAGGAAAAAGAGATCTCCAGAGCCGTCCGTGCCTCGGCTGCTGCCAGGGATGTGCCCGGGGAAGGGTCTGCCCTGCCTGTCCCTGCACTGCTGAAGGCCAGGAATGTCTCCGTGGGTCTGCCAGGGAGTGAGCAGGTCTCCAGCCACATATCCCTTCTGATCTCCTAGCACAATGCAAAGGGAGGTGGGGCAGCAGGGATGGCCAGGCAGCATGCATGGAATCTGCTGCCTCATGCATCCATGTGCCCCACAGCAGAAATGATGAACTTGTCCTTGTGGCACAGCCAGTGCTAATGGTTTCTGGGCAGCTGTAATCATTTTGGATCAGACTGACATTCCCACTGACCAGCCCCAGGAGAAGGTCACAGGCAGGCAGCTGTAAAACATTAATCACCCTCACCCCAGCCCTCACTCTTTAGCCAAGCCAAGAGCTCCCACCAGCCCATCTCCCCGGGGAAAGAATCACACTGTGAGGAACCAGCCCCTGGCTTCTCTCATTTCAGTCTATTCCAGCCTCACACTTCCCTGTTATCCTAAGAGCCCGACTCCATTTCAGGGGATTGTTATGCATGTGGCTTAAGCTACTGAAGAACACAATGGTCAGAGGCTGTAAAAGCTACCCCAACAGCACTTGTTCCTGTAAAGTGCAGTGAGCTGCAGAAGAGCTTTTTCATTAGTGGCTCACATTTAAAGCTGAGCTCCAAACCACCACAACAGAGAGCAGCAAAACTGTGCTCCATGATCAGCCCTCTGCCAGGGAAATACCCCCTCACTGGAACAGGCAGCACAGCCCTCAGCCCCAGCCAGGAACCAGCTCCTAGCTGAGGTTACTCCTGCATGATTCCAGAGGATTCTAGAGCCCAAAAGCAGCTCTCAGGGCTGGGAGACACAGCAGGGACTGAGGTCAGGACGTAGCTGGGCTGAAGGCTGTGGGATCAGGTGAGGCTGTAACAGTGCAGCCCTGCGGGGTGGGGGTGATGGAGAGGGAGTGCTGGGTAGATCCCTACCCAAGGGCCAATACAGACCTTATCCAGCCACCTCCAAGGCTCTCTGAAAAAATCCTCAGAGTGTGCGAGCACGGACATTTACCCCTGTCACCCCTTGGCCCTTAGGAGCATCCACCTTCATCACCCCCCACTGCCACCCTTCTCAGGAGACCCTGCCCTGCACTGGTCATGCACACAGGAAACAAACAGGCAGCAAAGGGAGAAGGAGGAAAACACCCTGCTCTCCACTCCCGTGCAGACCCTGCTGTCTGAGCTGATCTCCCCTGCAACTCATCTGCATCTGCAGCCTCTGCTCCTCAGCTGCCTGCACGGTCCAGGAGCCGGCAGAGAGCCAAGATCCCGGCTCCAAGACATTAACCTGATTCCTTGTGACTGGGTAACCCTTCCTCAGCACACTCCAGCATCCCCCAGGGCTGGCAGGGCTGTGCTGCTGCACAACTGCACAGTGCCACAGCTCCAGAAAGCTTGGGTTGCTCCCTTCTCTTCTGTGGCTTAATGGAAATGCATAATAAGATCTCAGCACGAGCTGAGAAAATTGCCTTCCTTTATCACGCCAGTGCCTTGTCCAGGCTAGTTGGAGAAGAACACAAGCAACAGCCAGAATACCCTTCTCCTGCGGGCAGCAGAGCCCAGCAGTAAAGGAGTCAGCAGCCCCTTTGCCCCTCAGATTTCCATCTCATTTGCATTTTAAGTTTGTGGACTGCTGAACTCGAGCCCTACAAAGGGCAGGGGATGCTCCAGGGCCAAATTCCTGCTCTGTAGGTCAGTCATGGAGAGGGAAGACATGCTCCCTGCAGTCCCTGCTCACCACATCACGAGGCATCACCAAGTGCACAAGGAAGAGATCAGGATCAAGAAACAAAACCAGAAACCCTCTGGCAGCATCCTGGCATGCTCAGCCTAGGAAGAAGGAGGTCAGGCTTCTCCATGGATACTTGGACAAGGATATTAAAGAGGATCATCACAGCAGGCAGGAAGTGGTCCAAACTCACTGGTTTCAGGCATTTCAGAAGCCAGGACTTGACTGCAAGAGCTCCCAGAAATTATCGCAACAGCACAGAGTTCACTGCAGCACCAGAGGCTCTTCCTGCAAGATCCTCCGTAACAAATGGCCCAGTAGCATTCCAGATGGCCAATCCATCCAGGCTGCCATCCCTACCCACTCCTGGGAGTGTGGAACACTTCCTTGTGCCCACAAACAGGAACTATGGATCAGGCTCAACTGGAGATGGTGGCTGGGTACAACTGCATCCTTGGCAGGCTCAGCAGGGCTGAGGAGGAGGAGGAGCGTCTTAGGAGGCTGCCACAAGATAAAACCAGACTATTTTGCAATAATTCATCGAAGTCTGCAGGAAACATTAGAGTTTCAGCAGTGCCTCTGGAGCCAAACCAAAACCAGGACCTCACAGTCCTACACAAACACACTCACTCCCACAGATCCCAGTCCCATGTGAGGGGAAGGGAAGCAGCTCTCTTTCCCCATTTTCCAGTGGTCCTTGTGAAGCATAACAAGGTGAAGGCAGTGGTTTGGCACTTTGATGAATTTCCAGCTTATTTTCCTAAAGAGCCATCAGGGAGCCTCTCCTGAAGGTGCTGCTGGTGTAGATGGCAAGACACAGCCTAGTGGTCCATGAGCTGGAGAGGGGAGAGCTGCTCCACCCCCAAAACACAGGAGGCTGCTCCCTTCTCTCAACCCAACCCCAGCTGGAGACAAAATGGAGACGGAACTGGATGCGGGTGGCAGGTGTTGCAGTCTCCTCATTGCTGTTTGGACACTCTCCCAGCATGGGGCTTGGAGGGCTCTGCCCCACAGCCCAGCTCATCCTGGAGGAGCCGGTGTCCCAGGTAAACAGCTCAGCCACCTCTAGAGGAATTGGTCACGGGGCTACATGTCAGCAGAGCTTCAGTTCAGCATCTCTGCAGCTCTGAGCAGCAGCCTGTGCCAGGGAGAGAAGGGAAAAACACAGCCAGAAGCCATCACGCTGCACGGATGCCATCCCTGGTGCTGGCAGCCTGAAGGACGAGCATGTAGGGCCTCGTCTGCTTTGGCCTCATTGATTTTCTGCAGCTCTGCCCTCAGATCCACAGTGAGGTGGCTTCTGCAGCCTTGCAGGAGTTCTGGAGCAGGATGAGGACACCCAGATTCTTCCAGGACAAATTAAAGGGAACAACAGAGACAGCAAAGGCACTGCAGGACATTTGGGTTGACACAGCCATGAAGAGAGGATGGCATTCCTGCCCCTGGCCTGTTTCCATGCCCCAGGACAGGGGCTGCCTTGAGCAAAAGCTGGGGTGTCTTGGTGAAAATCAGCTCCTGGTATCCCTGGGAGGCAGGATCCACCCAGAGCCAGCCCTGGCTTCCACACTCAGGCTTTTCAAGCCTCTCAGATCCCAGCCTGGAAAGCAAACTGCAGCAATTACTGGCTCTTGCTGCTGTGAACGGCAACACTCTGTAAATAAATTACATCTCGGAAATTAATAAGTGTTGCCTAATTGGGGTTTAGCATCTTAAATTCCTGAAAATCCTTGTAAGATGACAGAAAAGGAAGAACATTTACTTGGCTGGAGAGCCCTAATCCAGCCCTAGCAGCAGGAAGGACACCCGAGGAGACTCAGCCCTGCCTGTTACGGGGTTGTCATGCTCCAGCACCAGGATATGTCCGTACATCCCAGGGTCAGACCAATTTTACTCCTGGCAGCAGAGCAGCAGTGCTGCAAATGGCTTTTAAATACCAAGCTAGAGCTCGAGTGCTTCAAGGCAGAGCACCAGGGATGAAGAGAGACCAAACCAGAGAGCAGCTGCCAATCTGGGTACATGAGGCAGAGAACCTTTGGCATTCAGCATTTGCACTGGAGGAAGCTCAGTGTTCCTCTCTTCCTCCTGACAGCTCTTTGGTGTGTCCCACCATCACCATGGTGAGAGCTGGATGAGCTTTGATTACCTGGGAGTACTCAGAGCCTCTGGTGCCTTGTGGAGAAATCATTTTGCAGCCAAAATCCTGCACAGATTCCCAGCAGACGATTCCCCTGGCACCAGGCTGGCAGCTTCCTCCAGGCTGCCACCACTCCCATGCCAAGTCTGCTCCATCCAGCCTCTGAGCAATCTGTCCCTGTGCAGGGAGCAAGGTGTTGTCCAGATCTTTCCCTTGCCTGGAGCACACGTCGACTTGTGCCTGATGAGAAGAAAGTCAGAGCCACACTTCTGTGGGATGCTGATATTTTTGCTTTCCTTCAAATTTCTCCCAGCTGCCTCCCAGACACCCCAGGGTTCCCAAGGGGCTCCGTCTCCCAGTCTGTTACTGGGGATCAGGAGACAGATATCTGGGACAAGAGCATTTTCCAGACATCCAGCTCCCTGGGGCTGATCCCTGAGGATCTCTCAGTACCTGCTGATGGACACACATCCCATGGCACACAGAACTGGCACTACTTTGGAGCCACTGTCCCCCTCCTTGGAAATAAATCCTGTAGGTTGAAGCACTAATTCCCTTTCTCCCGCCCTCACCATTAATACATCCAGGTGAGCAGCAAACACAGCCCCTGACACTGAGCCTGGTTTTCCTCTCCAATAACTCCTGGGGGCCTGGCACGGAGAAACCTTAATGGATCTGACACAACTCCCAGCACAGAGCAGCTCCACTGTTTGAAGCAAAGTTTAATTTGATTTCTCACTTGAATACCTGAGACATCCTTGATGCACATCCTTCAGCTCCTTCCAGATAAATCTACTGCATACAATTAGCACCAGGAGCCACCTGCATTTCACCAGCCTTCTCCTCCACTCCAGCCTCCACCAGCACCTCCCAGGCTGCAGAGCAACCCCACTCCCACCTTTGGAAAGGCTTTTTCCATGGCATTTGCCCTCCTCTAGCAAGGGGAAAGATGGGGTTAAACAGTGGCAGCAATCAAGGAGAGCTGATGGAGGGGGCAGAGGCCAAGGCAGGAGCTGCAGCAGCTTTCCCAGCTCAGTCTCCTGCTGCAATTCCTGCAGGAGCACAGTCCAGGGCAGCAGCATTCCTTGCTGCCACTCTGTTCCTCCCCAAAAGCAGCTGCATTTCAACAAGGCTTGGGTTAGCTGTACAGCCCCTGAAGAGCAGCAGAGCACAATGCTCTGGAAACAGGGAGCAAATGCTGCAATTGCCAAGAAAATACGGGAAGCACAGGTGAGAACACGGTGTTCCTTTTTTTCTTTTTAGATATAAAAGTCCAGAGGTTTTTCTGGCATCTGTTTTCAGGCATCCTGAGACTTCAGCCTACAACCCCCAAAGCCTGGGGAGCACAGACCTGCTGAACCAGGGTCACTGCTGGGGCAGGAGGGAGACCCACAGCTTTCCAAAGAGAGAAACCTGAATAAAGAGAACAATGTTGTCGTGTACTAAGCACGGTGATGCACAGGCAAAGGTCTCACCTGAGACTGGAGAGCCCCCACAGGCTCTGGCTGTCTTCTGTCTGGTTCAAAACTCACTGGTGAGCCAGCTTGACTGAATCCATTCCCTTCCCAGAGCTCTGAAGCACAACAGTTGATTTAAAAACCTTACAGCAAACTGTCGGGGAGTGAAAAATGGAGCAGGATGAGGATTTTTCAGGCATTAAAGCACAGACCGAGGAGCAAACAGACACCTTTGATTGAGAAATCAATGCCGGGGTTTTACAGCACTTCACACTAAGCAGCGGTAGAGCCCTGCGTGCGCCTCATCCCTGCAGGGCAGGGGGGGAGAAAAACCAGCAGAAAGCAGAGAAATTAAACACTCTGATGCTTCCCGTGGCCTTACCAAAGCCAAACATAACATGTTTTCAAAAGACACCCTTCAGATTATAAACTGACAGGGAAAGGGTCCATGCCAGACCTTTCAGAGGGGGCTTCACCTGGCTGCTCTCGAGGCTGAGGGCTGGTCTCTCCTCACCCCCTGCTGACAAAGACCCTGATCCAGTGGGTGACATTCCTGCCCATGGCAGGGGGTTGGAAATAAATGGCCTTCAGGGTCCCTTCCAACCCCAACCATCCTGTGGTTCTCTGATCTCTTCCAGCCCACCTCATGAGGTGATCCCCACCCCACACCAGGAGCTCCTGCTGCTCTGTGAACCAGCTCTGGTTGCAAAAAATAAAAAAAAAAAAAAAAGAAAGAAAGAAAGAAAAAGAAAAACCCTGAAAAATATTAAAAGCAGAGCCTGGGATTGATGAAGATGCCAGGGGGAAGGAGCAAGTCACAAAAGGAAGAGCAGGAACAATCCCCGCACCCAACAGGGATGTTACAAGCGAGAGAGACAAGCTGACAAATTAAAACAGACCACGAGAACCCCTGATATGTTTTAAAGCCTTCTCTCAGCTTTCTTCTTCTCTTTTGTATGTTGAAAATTCATCTTCAATTGCAGTCACAATGCCCCCAGAGGGAAAAACACCCTGGCGTAAGGCAGACTTCCCTCTAGGCAATGTGAATCTGTATTGCCAGAGCAAAAAGCCTTTCATCTCAAAATCATTCCTTTCCAGAGCACTTGACCCAAAAGGAAGTCTCCTTTATTTCTGTAAAAGTCACTTTCTCTCCCACATCCCGTGGGCTCAGAAGGGAGCTGGGAGGCAGCTCTCTGCACTTCCCAGTGCCTGCTCAGAGCCTGGAAGTGCCTGCCCTGTGCCACTCCACCCCCCCACTGCTGCCAGGGTACTGCTGGGGCAGGGACAGCCCCTCTCTTGCAGCACCAGGGTGGCAGCAGATCCCCCAGCCAGCAGCTGAGGGACACCCCTGCTCCCCAGAGAGCTCCTCTGCCCCTGCCAGGCTCAACAAGCCCCTTCTGCCCAGAGAGAGGGACAAAGGGAGACCTTCTCCAACTGTTTCCATCCCTCAGCAAAAGAGCCAGCGCAGCAGGTGCAGTCACTGGCATCTGACTCGTTTCTCCTCAGATGCTCCGAGCCAGGAGCACTCCCTTTCCCAGACAAGGCTGCATCCACAGCACCCGGGTGGTTTTGGACAGCTCGGGGGTGCCACCAGACGTGACAGATAGAAACCAGCTTGTGCGGGCAGCGGGGGAGCGGCTCGTGTCCCAGGAGCTGTCGTGACTCCACGAGGAGCCAGCTGCGATCCGCACCCCCAGCGGTGCCCAGACCTGGGGATGTCCCCGTAAGGGCTGAAATGGAGGGGAAAAGTGATACCAGCAGTTCAGCAGGAGGGGTGGAAAGGCTGTTTGCCACAGCCAGCAGGCAGCCAGGAAGCCGGTGTGGGTGAGACAAGAGCTCCTGGCTCCCACAGCCCTCTGACATCCAAGGAAATTGCCACGGACAAGGATCTCTGAACCAGGGCTCCCAGCCCAGCTTCATCCTGTGACGGGGGCTCCATGTGCCAGGAACGTGCACCTCTGCTCTGCCCTGTGGGACATCAAATACCAGACACCCGCCCACGCGGGACACAGCTCAGCAAAGCAACCCCGGGCTCATAAAGCCACAGCCCAGCACAAGTCACTGATTCTATGCTGGGTTTTGCAATGGATTTGCCATGTAATGTCGGGAAGGGCAGCAGGGCTCATGGAATTACAGCACATTTCTGCCCCTCCAAGCTGACAACCACCTGGATCCCAGTGTGCTGGAAAAACCCAGGGACTGGCTGTGCAGAGCTGTACAAATTCCATGTTTTTAAAGGAGCCCTTGAGGCTGTTGGAAGCGCCTGCTGCTGGGATCCCTGCACGCAGCTCCCGAGCACGAGCTTTGCTTTCTCCTGAACACACTCACAGGTCTGCGCTACTCACTGGGCTCAGCCATCCTGGAGGGAGCAGGTTTACCAAGCAGGACTGGCAATAAAGATAACAGTGTTGGTGGTGGTTCCTTGAGCTGAATTGCTCTCAGTGCACTGGGGGAGAGGCATCCAGTGCAAGATACCCACAGAGTTCTATAGAATAAACACAGCCTGCTTCAGTTCACACAAACCTGCCCCACAGAAACATTAAATCTTAACAGTGGGGCCGTCAGCTGCTTCAGGTTGGGCTGATTTCTGCACGCCTTTAGGAGCATTTTTAGGGAGGCTCTTTTGAGGCTCTTTTCTTCAGCTGACAACTCCCTCAGCCCCTCTTTTTCTGAGAGCCCAAGAAAAGTGAATCCTTGAAGGAAAATAACTTCCAAACCTCTCAGAGATAAAAGAAGTCCTATTAGACTAATTTTGAGGATGCAGGGAGGAGAAAGCTTAAGCTAAACAAACTAGTGGAAAAATTGATTTATTAAAGTAGTGGATGCTATCAGGGAAGCAAGCAATTTCCTGCAAGCACCATAGCCCATTCTACTAGAACAGATCTGTCTCACCTTCCTGGCAGTGCTCCCTCTCCCTGCCCCCAGAGCAGCTCGGGTGGTGTGATCCCCTTCAGTGACCCATTAGCAGCCACAGCACATTTGCCATTGTGTAAGTGGCAGCAGCAGCAAACGTAACACTCTAAATAAATTTTCGGCGGCTGCAGAGTGGTGTAATTAATCACAGGGCGTTTCACAGGCAGCAGCAGGCAGGGGAATGCATAAGGCTGTGGGAAAAGGGACATCAGGTCCCCCTTCTGCTGCCTGTCCCCACCCTGCCCTGCCAGAGGCAACACAGGAGCTGAGGGCTGAGACCTGAGCTGGACTCAAGGTCAAGCTCTGTTTCACGGCTCATCCCAATTTGTGAGCTCCAGCAAGTGACTGTGTCCCCAGCCTGCTTCGTTTGGGCACATCCTTGATCAGCAAATAAACAGCCCTTGCTGTCAATGCCTGCAGAGGTGTAAAGTTAATCCTGCTCCAAGCCCACTCCCTGCATCTTCCTTTTCCACATTCCCTGAGGATCAAGATCCGCTGACACAGAGCAGGAGCAGATGAGGAAGGAACAGCTTTAAACCCCCTGAATTGGATCCCTCCAACTCCTCCCTTGGCAGACAACCAGCCCTCAGCTCTCCCTCCCTGCAGTCTCTCCTCCTGCTCTCCCCGTGAAGGCTCCTTTGGAATACTGGTTCCTGCAGCCCACCCAGCAGCTGAATCACTGGGGATTGCTTGGTAAGCCTCAAATTTTCCTGAGTTTAGGATACAGTACATGCTGCTAGCGTGCCTTGCTGCCCGACAGCCGGATCCCAAGGTCATCGGCAGAAGCAAACGGAATAGCTCTGCCGTGGGAGAAACCTCACGTAGACCTCACACCACCACCACTTCAGAAAGTCATCAGGGACTCTTGAACTCACCAGGATGGCACAAATGGCAAGCTGGGAGCCTGCAGGACTTTTCCAGGGGGAGCTGGCAGATGCCTTAGCCCTCTGCTCCTCCCATCTCGCATCCTGCCACATCCAAGGACCCTGGCCCACACGGAGGTGTCCTCCTGCTTCAGAGGGGCACTGCCCTCACCTGTAGAGACAGAGACAAAAAACCAGGTTTTGTTTCCTGATGCCGAACAGAAAACGAAAGTCTTAAAGGCTGTGGTGGAGTTGAAGTGTCAGCATTCATGATGAGCCCTGAAATCAAGAACCTGAGACAATCCTCCTCTTCCTCCCTTGCTTCAGCTCCACTCCCTTCTCTCTCCTGAAGTCTGGCATCCCTCCTGCTCTGACTGGCTGCTGTCTCTCTGAGCAACACCAAAGCAGTGCTGAGCAGAAGGAAAAAAAGATAATATATATACAGCAGCCTTTGAGCCATGCTTTTAATATTTCATCTTTCTTTTTCTGCCAGAAAAAAGGAAATTCCTTATGCTGTCTGGGCTGCAACTTCACCACCACACCCCTGAGCCTCAGACAACCCTGGCTGCCAGCCCCTCCAGGCAGGTGGGGAGTGCAAGGCTCATCTCCCACCCACCCAAACCTCTCTGCTCTGACATTCCCTGGTGCCAGTCAGGAGGTGGCACTGAGGGGACAGGGAGGGCTGGGCAGCTGCCTCAGAGCTACAGAATTCAAGATATGGCAGAGAATCCCTGCACTGAGCTCCACAGGCCACTCAGATGCCTCCATGGAGCAATTCTGGTGGAAACTTACCCGGGAAAGGTGACAGGTCAGCAGCCAGCGGGTCACCCTGAGTGACACCTGCCAATCCCTGCCATCACACTCCGTGTCGGAGCCAGCTGCCATCCCACCCGCACACCAGCTATCCATCAAGCATCATCCGTGTCAAGCCAACTTTTATTTTTAAATTTACAGTCTGTAAAGTATTTTGGCTTTAAATTATTCTGCAGCCTCCCTCGGTTCGGTGGTGCTTCCCCGTCTAGACAGAACAATCTTGTTGTCAGTGAAACAGATTCGCCCTGACATCCCCGCCGAGATGCTGCTGCTGTTTTGTGGAAAGAAAAAGGGCTAAAAAGCTCTTTCTTTACAGTTTTGAGATGTGATTCCTGTCCATTCAACTTCAAACAAACACCTCAATAAGTAATCCTGCCGTCTTGGGTTTGATCTCTCTGTGTTAGGAAGCAGCACGGATGGCTCAGCATCAGTGGGATCCCTCATCTCCCACTGCTGCTTCCAGTGTGCCTGCCCTCCTGGGAGCAAGGAATTCCCACCTGTTCTTCCAAACCCACCTGCTTTGGCTCTCTCCCAGGCTGCAGACCAGGCTGGAGTGTGGAGATCCCTGTGGCAGCAAAGTCCCTGCTCCCAAACACTGACCTGGATCCTCTATGGCTGCAGGACAAGCCTTGGGTGGCTGGGTGGGAGATGCAGGAGAGGCATCAGCAGCCTGAAAGAGACATTAAACCAAGTCAAAATATATCTTGCATACCAGCTTTGTTGCCAAGGCTCTGCCAGCATGAAAGACTACAAATACTTCCTTTATAATTAAAAAAGCACATTTCCCCCTTGTTCACCAAAGCAAAGATAAACCAGAGGGAGTGTTCAGCAGCACCTCGTGTCAGCCTGTGGTACTTGGAGAGAGAAAACAGCCTGATCCAGCCAAAAATAGCATTGTTCCCCTTTTGCTCTGCCGGTGACACATCCTTGATGTCTGCAGTCAGAAGTGACAAGTAGCAGTTGGGCATCTTTCCATCTCCTCTCCCAGTAAGACAGGCACCCACGTGGCAGCAGGGAGGTGATCTCCACCTTGTGTGGGGCATTCCCTGCCTGGGCATCACCCAGGGGAAAGGGATGGCCCCAGAACTCAGCCCCTGAGGAGCTGGACACACACACAGTCACATAGGAACAGAGGGTCGTCCATGTGTGGGGCAAGAGCTCAGCCCCAGGGATGGTTCTCAGGATGGTGGGCAGGGGGGACTGGAGAAGAGCTGAACACACCAACAGGCACATCTATAGGGTGACAAAGGGCCATATTAGCTGATTTTATTCCCCAAATGCCTCTAGACCTCCAGGAGGTGCCCAGTTCAGAGCAAACCATATCAGCCCTCCTGTGTTAACATTTAATCCCAGTGCCAGAGCATCCCACCACAAATCAGCTGCAAAAGTACCATGCACAGGAGGAGACACTCACCTCTAAATAGTCAAGCAGAAAAAATGCCTCTGAATATTCAAATGGGAAAATGAAGTTGTGAAGTAAGAAGGGCTCTCAGTGCTCTTTGCACAGGCACCCACGTCCAGCAGCTCAGTGGGAAGAGCTACACCAGGAAAAGCTTCTGGGCAGTTCCACACCTGCTTCCCACCCTTCATGTGATGTATAACTTCGTGAGTTCATCCCTGTCCTGACCTCCATGGAGATATGGAAGTTTCGTTCCCCCAGCTCTGGGAGCAAGCTGGCTCTGTCCCACAGGGAACAGCAATCCTGGCTGTGCCAGAGCCAAAGCCCCACATTTGGAGCAGCCCCCAGCACACCCACCCCAGCCAGGAGCAGATGGCCCCAGGATCCAGAGAGGCAAAGCAGAGCGGGGGAAGATCCCACCATTGCAGAGATGCGCCATGCAGAACCAGCCCAAAGGACTGCCTGTACCAGGGAAAATAGCACCAGGAACGCACGGCACACAGCAGATGGATGTGGCCTTTCCTGGGTGCACGGATCCCACACAAGATCCTCCACAAGCACAGAGTCCATGGATGGCTGAGACCACCCTGCAGCAGCACTTTCTGCCTCTCCCTTTACCCACAGCAGTGTTTCACCAGCTCATTAGTTCAGTGAGGTTTTGCCCCAGATCTGGGGGACCAGCAATTGCTCCTTTGAGGTGCCTTGAGCACCTGCTCTCTCTGTTGATGGAGAGCTGAGAAAAGTCCTCTCCTCAGCCCCTCCACCTGCACCAGCCCTGCTGATGCCCGGATCCATGATAAATGGAGCTACAGCTCCAGTGGAGTTTTTGCTGTCCTCTCGGGATGGAGGTGTTAATGCACGGACTGAGCTGGCGGAGTGAAGTGCTGGAAAATGATGCAGAAAGCTCATTAGCACATCCTTAATAGCCCTGAAATTGCTGTGAGGGCCTCTGGCAGCTCTCCTCCTCCGGCTGTGGGGAGCCGTTCCTGTCAGGGCACCTCTGTGCTTGGAGCCAGTGTCTCCACAGCAGGCACTGGCTCAGCTCAGCACATGTGCTGCAAATCCAGTGACTCCAGGAGGAGCCGCTGGCATCAAGCACCCAGATTTTACTGCTACATGCTGCTACTGCCCTCTGTGAGGAGAGGCAGACTGTGCCTCACTTTCCCTGCCTGTATGGCAGAGCTGTGACACCTTCCACCCACCTCGGTGAATATCTCCTGCTCTTAATTCTTTTTCTGCACTCACAGAGCTTCAATTATACATTTTGGGGGGTTTTCAGGCAGTTCAGAGGTGCTGAATGAATTTCCAAGGTCACCCAAGCACATCAACACATCAGCACAGAATCCCAGAATGGTTTGGGCTGGGAGACACCCTAAAGCTCCTCTCATTCCAGGGACACCTTCCACTAGACCAGGTTGCTCCAAGCCACATCCAACCTGGCCTTAGATACTTAACACACCCTGGGTGTCCCGGTGCTCTCTCCCGTGGGAGATGGATGTGGACACTGCTCCAGGCAGGTCTCCTCCAACACACACTGATCAAGCTCAAGTGCTCAAGGCACAGGCTGGATCAAAGGAGCAATTCTGGTTCCCCAGAACCGGGGCAAAACCTCCTCTCTGATTTAATGAGCTGGGAAAATGCTACTCCTGGGGAAAGAAGGGGGCACAAGGCAGGAGCCAGTCCCATGTCCCACCTTTAAGCGCTGCATCACAGTTCCACTTTTCGTGGCACCAGCACTGAAGGGATTTGATGACTCCTGAGAAATGCCAAGCCAAGAAGCTTTTAAGAACTCCTGAACTGCCTTTTTAAGAGGCAGGGCACATGTGCAACTAATCCAGTCTTAAAACTAATGATTTAATTTACCTTAGGAGAAGCAAACCAGCATAAATTAATATCTCCCAGTAGTATAACATAAGCATGTTTTATCTAGAGATTATGTTGATTAAATCATCAAGTGCCATAATCTTCCCTTCGTACCTCAATAAATTGGAGGGAAAAAAAACCCCTAAAAATGTAGATACAGCCTTCTAAACCACAGGAGGGAAGTGCACATTCAACTCCAAGCAGTCTCCTGGCTCAGCAGAGCATACACAGGAGACTCCCCACCCTGGAAGAAGCTGCTCCAGCTGGTGTGGTACCAAAAGGTAAAATAATGCTCCGTGTTCCTCGCAGAAGAGGTGCCTGGAGATGAAGGAGCTCAGAGGCAGCACAGGAGTTGCAGTTCTGGGGTTTCACTCTGCAAATGGAACTGAAGAGGTCAGATCTGGCTCCTCCAGGCCCTGTATCTGCTTTCAGGATACGAGACACCAGTGCCATTAGTCATGCGAGCTGGAAACTCCAGTGGCTCAGACCCACCACGCAGGGAAACGGTGCCTCTGCAGAGGGGGGAAAGCACAGAATCCCTGTAAAAACATCTCCCTCATCTCACTTCTGCTTGCTCCCACTCACATTGCGCTGCGCTGAAGGACTAAACCACCCACCCTGATGAATCAACAAGACCTACCTGGACTTTTTCCACCTGCCAGGGGTGGTTTTGCAGACAAAGCCAGTTCCTGCGGGACTCAGCTGCAAAGCGTCTCCAGGTAATCATGCCCAGGCACTTCAGTTTAATGGCTTTGTGCGCTGGCTGTTGGGATTGCTGGAGAGCCCCTGGGCCGGGCACTTCAGACGCACAACACCTTTTATTCAGAGCCAATTCAGAACCTCAGGCGAGTTTGAAAGCTTCCCTGGCGAAGGACAAAGGAGCGCCTTAAGAGGAGGTGTCCAAGGCCGAAACAACATCTCCAACAACAGAAAGCCCCTCCCGTGAAACAGCAAACTCTAAACACTGTTTGTACTGACTACCGACACCAGCAGCAGGTCTCCAGCAAGAAACCTGGATTTACAGGTCAAACCTCAACATGAGCACCACAGACTCACCCTCATAGTCCCCGGTGCTGATGAAATAAGTGGATTTTGCAAAGAAAGGGCAATTAACAGATGATGTTGGTTTTGGTTATTGGCAAGTTGGGGCAAACAGCGAGAACCTGCCAGCAGTGCAGGCACCACAGCTCCGTGCCTGTTTCCTCACAGTGTCATTTCTCCACTTTTGTAAGAGCTTGAGAGCCTTCAGAAGAGAAATGGCATTATTTCAAAAAACATTATAAAACCAACATGAAGTTGTCAAGAGGAACACTCTGCTCAGTGTCTCAGGCAGAAACAGCTCCATCCAAACACTCTGTCCCTGGTAGGAAAAACACACATTGTAAAGGATCCATTTTCAGGTTCTGAAAGTAGGCACGTTCTGAAAACAAGTTTTTCCCCAGAGAGGAGACACTGTGTGCTGACCTGCAGCATTATAAATTTGGAAGCTTCAAGAAGTTTCCTAACTTTTTTATTATTACTCATTTCTGTGGTCCTTCAAACCTGCCTGATGATTCAGAGAGCAGAGGAGGGTTGTGTTTCTTTCTATGAACACCTTTAAACTAAAACACAGACCCAAGCCCTTTTCTCCCCTAGAAGCAAACCTCCAAGGTTTACTGACTTCCCTAAAATGATCCAGGCAGAGGAGTGTAATTTAGGAACAATTCTTCACATCCTTCTGATGCTGTTTTACAGTGGAAATAACCTATCTGACCCTCTCCCTCTGAGAGTGTCTCTGCCTGCCCAGCTCCGAACAGCATTTCCCTTCTAGGCTTTATAACCTCTTCAGCTCAATTAATGGGGCCCCCAAAAGCCTGGGGGCCCCATTACTCCTAAATGAAACATCTTCAAAGACATTAATGCCACTTGTCTTCCGCAGGACCCTCATTCCAGGCAAGGCTGACATTTTGACAGATCTTCACACTCTTTTTCACCGAGGAAATGCACCATTACACAAGGTTAATTTTTTAGGATTGATAGAAAATCTCTTCCTCTAGGTAAACATAAGACAAACATCTACACACTGTGTGGACTTACATGTCAAGCCACTCAGTAAAACCGACTTATCTGCCAGGAACAAGCCTGCCAAGTCCTTGGTAAAGATGTCTTTCTTTCCCAACTTTAAATTGCACACAGAGGCCTCAAAGTTCAGGGGAAGGGAAGGGGTTCCCCTCATTGATCATCCCCATCCTGCCTGTGCTTCCACCTCCCTGCTGAGACAGCTGCCTCTGGAAAGGAGGATTTGGAGAAGATACCCAGAGGAAAGCCTTACAAGAAAAAAGCCACAACAGGGAGGCTGCCTGAGCTCTCCCCTCCCCCCTGGGAGGTGTGCTGGGAGAGCGATGCTGTCTGCAAATGGCACCTGTGCCACATGTGCCCCTGGCAGAGCCCGTGGCAGAGGATGCTCAGCTCCCCAGTGACAGTGACCAGCAGAGCCATGTCACTGCTGCTGCTGCTCATTCCCCAGGAGAAAATTCGACTGAGGGAATTGCTCCTTACAGACCTGACCTGCAAGCATTTGCTTTCTGGTTTTGAACACATTCCCCTCCTCCCCCAAGCTGGGGGTAGAAATCTTTCACAGCAGATCAAAGCCCACAGATGTCAGGCAGTTTCTCTTCCTCTCCTTTTGCAATCCTTCAGCTGCTTGATGCCCTGGGGGAGCCAGAGGTGTCAGGGACAAAGTCCATGATCTCTTCAGGATGGATTTCATTGTTTTTAGCTAATGAGTTCCACCTTGGAGGGTGAGATCCTCTCCTTTTCAAGAGCCACAGGTCCTCTCTGAGCTTCACCGAGAATCTGCATGGACATTGCCATTCCACACTCAACATCCTGGACAAACAAATGATTAATTTTCCCCAGGGAGCTGCCATCTGTCAGCCGATCACGGACAGATCTGATTAACAGAACATCTCTGTGATCTCCACCTACTGCCAAGGGAAATGTGCTCTCTTCCAATGGTTTATGCAACCAGCTTCTCACACTCAACTACCAAATGTAGCTGGTGAGCTCAGTATCCAGAAACCATCCAGTCACCTGCTCTGGAGTGAGCCTTGGCCTGTCCAGCGGGACGGAGAAGGGACAAGAGAGTGACGCTGAAGAGAAGATGCGCTCAGAGGCGTAGGTGAAGTTCTGACATAGCCAAAAACCTACAACAAAGCCTTAAGGAAGGTTAAGTTGCCTTCAAGCCCAGAGTAAAAGCTAAGTTGAGGAAGGAGAAAGTAATTTCTAGGTGAATTACAGAGCCAGCTCTCAGCCTTTGGCTGATCATTGCTCTCCTGTGCCTCAGTCTGCCTGACTGAGTCATCGAGTTTATTCTAATTTACTTCTCTCTGTAGAAACCTTTGAGATTTGTATTTCAAAACCACTTTGGGGGTAAAATCAGTGTCGAGACAGGAAGCAGCAGGCACTGGATGCCCTTCACAGCAGCACCCATGCAGGAAAGGAGGATGCTCTGCACTGATGCTGGGCTGGCTCCTCCTGCCCGCTCCGCTCAGCAGCTGGCGATTGCCACAGCAACAGGAAACAGAGGAGAAAAGTATTTCTCCAGAAGGGATTCGGCTGCTTTTAAGTGGATGAACATAGGAGAGTTTGTTTATAAACATCAAGAGCAGGTCGGTGTGAAATTGGAAATGCGAGAGGGGCTTGGCTCGGTGAGCAACACACAGGGTCGGGGGATGGAACACCTGAGGCAGGTGTGGATCTGGAGAGCTGCGGAGTCTCAGCACTCAGGAAACCTTGTCACTAATGCAGACAGTGCTGCTCACCCTCTCTCCCCCCAAACTCCACCACAGGGCTGAGCTAGAGTGATCTGCCTTCCCAAAAAAGACCCTAGTGCTGGAGTTGCAACCCCATTGCCGGCCCGAGCCGTGTAACCAGACAGCGAACGGGGCAGGGAGGTCGAGCAGGAGCCTGTGCTCTGCCCCAAAACGCTTTGAGAGGCTCATTAAACCAGTTAATGGTGCGGGAGCAGCACTGACACTACGCCGCCAAATCTCCTTCGTAACAACACCTCAAAGGACTCGAGCACTTGGCTGGAGCTCTAAGGGACACCTCAGGAGTCCAGTCCAGCTGTGCCGGAGTGAGAGTGGGCAGCACATCCCAAAAAACACAGAAGGTAAAAATCCAATTCTTGGATGAACAGCAAGGCTTTCCATGCGCTCTGATAATGATGGCTGGGTTAAACACCCAGGCAGCAAAACTCACCCTCACAGCTGCCCCTTCCAGCAGGCATGCGGGACACAGCTGCTCCCTAAAGGAGACCTCGGGGGAAGCAGGGTGAGAGCTAAAGAAGCATTTTGAACAGTCACATATTTGTGACTGTCCTGGCAAACCCCCTCGCAGCACACTCAGCTCACTGAGGGAACAGCTGCAGCCAGACAAGTGACAGGCAGGGTCGAGGACCAGGACACCTCCTGGGTCAGAGGCACATTCTGCAATCCCCAGTGACAAACTACGTACCCAGAGCCTGCCTGGCCATGCACCACATTCCTCTTCATCTGAGACATTGATTCAGCCGGGTGCTTGGCAATAAAAGGCTGCAGAAGCAGTGAAAGGGCTCACTATAAGACATTAATTAAATGAAGGTAGCAGTGCCTTAGAATTTAAGTGAATATGCAACACCACCGTCGAACAGGGTGTGTAACACGGCACGGTTGGGTGGCTGAAGGAGAGGGCTCATGCCTCTGCTTGGCTGACTGGCTGCATCCATTAATTACATCCCCATTAGGCAGGCAGGACGTGCTCCCACCAGCAGCACGTTCCTGCTCTGTCATTCAGCCCAGGAACATGACAGATAGAGCAGAGCTGAGGCATAATCGAGATGGAGCACCTGCCAGGCAGGAGGGATAGGGAGAAACCCCTCTGCTCGGAGGCTGTGCGGGTTATTGATACCTTGGGTTAGGTGACAAGATAAAGAGGCCCTGCAGGCCTCGGGAAGGCCACAGCCGGTGTTTGAGGCTGTTCACATCCATTACAAGGCACGTGGATGAGATTTCCCCCAAGGCTCTCAGCACTGGGGTAGCCAGCCCAGCACATTCTACCGCATCCTTCATGCTCCGTTCAGCCCTCATGGGATTTCAGAGCAAATGAAACCTTCAGACTTCTTTGAGAAAGCCAGGTTAGCATTGAGAGGTGCCCAGCCCTGCTCACTGCTCCAGAGACTCCTCACTGGGCCCTGGCACAGGGTGCCCAGAGAAGCTGTGGCTGCTCCATCCCTGGAAGTGTCCAAGGCCGGGTTGGACGGGGCCTGGAGCAACCTTGGACAGTGGACGGTGTCCCTGCCCATGGCAGGGGACTGGAAGATGATCTTTAAGGTCAACCCAACCCAACCCATTCTGTGATTCCATGATTCCCACCAAGGACAGTCCAGGATCTACCTTCCACACCCCACCTCCCTTGCCCAGGCACATCACACAGGCAGCCCAGGTATGACAGCACCAACATTGCACTTTGCACCCCAAAATATCTGCTAAATACTCCCTTTCACAGCACCTGGAAATGGCAGACAAGCACCTGTGTCTACTCAGATGGATGAAATCCTCCAGGAGCAAAGCCCTGCTGTAGCAGAGCCACTCACCGGATTGCCACCAGTTGTCCCCTTCCTTGGAACAGACAAGGGTTTATCCATCGTCAGGGGACAGACACTGCATTTCTGTATTTCACCAAGACTTTCAAAGCTCTTCTCAAAATCATTATTTCAATGAAAGAGGAAACAAATCAATAGTTTTGAATTCTCTCAGGGGAGATTGAGACCAAGAGGCTGACTCAGGGCTGGTAACAACCCTACCATGTTTTATTTCCCTTTCCTGAACTGCAAAACTCCAGGCTTGGTCCAAAATGAGACCTAATCAATAATCTAATGCTGAGATCCCATTACACACTGAGCATCCCTGGGTCCCAGGTTAATGGGTCAAACTCTCCTTCACGTCCTAGTTTTCCAGACAGTCTTTAACCAATTGTTTCAGCACTTCCCAATCTCAATGGATAAGATTTTTACTACCCCAGAAACCCTTTCCAACAGAATCTTTGCCTCCTGCTTTTATACTCATTTCATGCAACCACATCACACAATTTAGTATCATCAGTATTCAGAGTCTTCCCCATTACACGATGCCTCGTGATGTGCGAGGTTTGGAATGCTTCTTCTCTAATCACATCAGAAAAAAATAGTCCTGTGGCTATTAGGCAGTGTTACTAAATTTTAGCTCATGGGCAAAAGGCTATTTCTTGCCCAAAATGAGTAATTCTTCAGTGTTAACAGGAGCTTGACATCATTGAGCAGCTGCCTTCAACTGTCTGACAGAAATCAATTAATTGTTGATCAGACACCCTGAAAAAAAAAAAGGAAAAAGCCCAAAACAAACAAAAAACTTGACTTACCTCCTCATTTAATGATGGAAGCAGACGTGGAGCGCCATCCATGTGTCCTGAGCCTGTCCTCCAAACCCATGTCCGCCAATGCCACCAGTCTGTTCACTTTAAAACCCTTCAGTCACCAATTCCAAACAGGATTTAAACCATCAAGCAGAAACCTTGACTGAAGACACCAATTTTCCCCCTGGACTTGCATTTGTATTTGTTTTTGTTAAAGCTTGTTAGCTCTCACGACCTGGACTGGCCATTAAACCTGCAGAGATCTGCAGGCAGTGACCACCCTCCAAAGAATCCTAAACTCAATAAAAATAAGGAGCATTAATAAAGTGAAATGAAAAATGTACATTTCATCACTATTCTGCCTTTTTTCCCCCCTCTCAAGATTTGGGGCAGAACATGGGGATGCAAATTAGAACTAAATGAAAAATGACAAAGCTACCTGAGGCATCCAGAGAACTGATAGCTTTCAAATGTGAGATTGATGGAATAAATCAGCAGCTGCTTCCCGTGGGTTACAGCTCTCGGTTCCAAAGCCCTACAAATGCCTGGCTTTGCTCAGAGCATTGCTATTTTAGAACCAAAGGCTTAAGTAACTCTTCCTGTGCTGCTGTTCAGCATTTTAATTATGTGAGGGGAGTTGAGACACCCATCCTGTTTAGATATACACCATGGAGAATATTTTGCATTTCTTTTGTCACCTAAATGTTATTTAAATGTTGGTCCTAAGGTTTCTTTGAGCCACTCTCCCCCTCTGTTTATTTATTAGCATCACATTAGAGGGGAAAAAAACCCCCATATATTTTGTGGGGGTTTTGGTTCTCATAAACCCAAGCTGTTCTTCATGCCTATTTAAAAATTAAAATCAATATTTTACAGAAAAGCATTCTTGCATAAAAAGGAGGAATCTAAATAAAGAGAATTACTTCACTGTAAAGTGATAGGTACTTAAGTATTACAAGATGTTTTGGCATCCCCAAAATTTGAGCTGATATTAAATATTAAAGGGATTTTCCACATTCAGCAAAACATTACAATAGTGGAATTCTTTAACTGAATGAAATTTGGAGTTTCAGTGACAACAGGTTTTCAATAAATCATAGAAAAACAGAAACATGCATTCTTTTGTTTTCTAAATATTTCACTGTATATTAAATTCTTAGTTTTAGAATTAGGCAAACTAAAAATAGTAACAGCAAACCTTAGACACCCATTCAGATTTTCTGAATATTTCAGTGATTGCTTCTGTGGAACAAGAACCCAAAAGCTGCTTTTTTTTTTTCCTGAAGGAGGAAGAACCTCAGTTATTCACAAGGGTCACAGCTGTTTCTTGCTCTTTCAGGCTTTATTAAGTTCCTCAGAAATTTACAAAAAACAAGGCAAACATTAGGGTTTCCGTCATTAAATCCCTTTGTCTCTTTACGAAATTCCAGGCAGAGCACATCAACTAAAACAGACAATTTTGGGTATTAGCATTTGTCCTTGGAAAAAGTCTCTTTGGAAACCTTTCCATGAGTATGATGTCAAAAAGCCCCTGGAAGTTGGCTCCCTGATCTGGCTTCCTTCCATTGGAACATCTAATGGCTGACGGGGGGGATGTCTTTTTATTTTACACATATCAACATCACAGCCCATTGCTCGAGGCAATGAAAAAAATGTTTAATGTGAGTCAACAGCTAACTGCAATTTAACCCTCAATAGAAGTCTGGTTTTGGCAGAAGGTTCACCTCTCTTTAAAATTACTGTAACGACGAGTTAAAGCCATTTCCTAAATTTACTTTGAATGCTGTTCATAATGAGGATTAAATTGTTTCGTACCTGCAGCAAAGCTGTTTCTGTTCAGAAGGTTGGGATCCTTCAAGACTGATGATAAGCAGGCAAAGAGCAGACAGAAAAGCCAATTTTGTCCTAGAACTCCAGCAAGATCTTGTCCATCTCCTTGAGTAACTTGTCTCTATTTTTCCAACCCGTGGCAGGAAATTCTTCAATTCTACAGCTGATGTCTCTACTCTTGATCTCCACATACCTCATCCTCACCACAGAACTACTTGTGCATCCTTTTAGGATTAAAAAAAAAAAAATGCACTTGCTTCCCTGAGTGCACAGCAAGGCACTGCACTTTATCACTTCCAGCCCTGCAAATGGCTCAGGCCATTACAGAACAGCCTGCCAGGATAAAAAAAACCAGGATACAATATTAATGTACTCTGTGAGACACGTCTACTCTTTATGGTGATCGACAAAGGCAAGGCAGACTTTCATTTCATTAAGAAACTGAGGATGAAGTAGCCCATAAACAAAATTCCTTCAGCATAGCAGTTAAGTTAGAGCCATTTCCAACAGTACAACCCCTACTCAGGGCTGCCAAAAGCAGAAACCGAGAGTTCAAAGGCTGACCCAGGGGCACTGGGGAAACTGGCAAGGAATTCTGACAGAAGTTGCACAAACCTCGCACATCCTTCCTGGAGACACAAGATTGGTGTGGAAGAGTTTGAGACCAGGGTTTGCCAACTTCCATGAGGAAGCAGTGCCCTGATTCACCATCAGTTCATGGAGCCCCCCTCCCTGTCCAACACACGCTGACATCCCATCCACACTTCTACTTTTTATTAACACCCAAAATTACCCCACAACAGGGAACACCACAGCAGCAGATGGCTGTTGGCAAAGTATCTCCCCAACACTGAAACCAAGTCCCCAGCTGTTCCCACAAATACATGTATTGATAAAGTGATACAGACAGAAGTAAATCCTGCTACTTCCTTAGCATTTTTTATTATTAGAACGATGTTCATTTAAAGACTCAGTGACAAATCCTGTCTGGTACATCATCACCTTATCAAAAACCTGTGACATGTGCAAAGAATGTTAAGGTATATCAAGTAAGCTGTTAACTTGACAAAATCCAGCCTGCTGCTTTCTGCCTGCCTAAGCTGCAGCAGAGATGGCACATTGTCAAGGGGTGGGAAACACCCTTTCCTTCCTTGCCAGAGCTCCAGATCCACTCAAAACTCCAAACACAGCAAAAATCAAGTCAGGTGTCTCAGTCACATCAGGAACTCAGCCATCACACTCCACTCCCAACCCACGAACAGGCGTCAGTTTCTGGGATGTGACTGCCACCCAACTGCAGGAAAGAAATGGGCACAGTCACTGCGGCTCCCCTCCCTTTACTCCATTTATCCAGACACCAAGGAAAGGCTTGACAGATGTTAACAAGAAGGCAGCTCAAAAGCAAAACCAAAAGATGCCTTGAAGTGACAGATATTGAGAAAGACCGAATTTACAAGTTTTTGACTAGTAATCAAAAGGAGCACAAAGTTGTTCTGCACAGAAGGCAGAGATGTGACAGCACTGCCAGGGCACCACGTGGCTCCTGCCAAGGCAGTCACACATGGCATTGGTGGTTCCAGCCATCAGTGACTGGGAATAATAAAGGAATGCCAGAGTCAGATCTTTAAACACCTAGGGAGTACCTTAATGTCATTATTTGGGCATTTTCACTTGTGCTGCAGGAGGGCAAGCGTAGAAACTCTGTGTTACCTCCAGTAATTAAAAAAGCCTTCAAGGGGAGCCCTTTGCGCAGCATTTCAGGGAGTGAAGGTTCCAGCTAACAGCATGTCAACACCACCTTCTACTCTACACCAGGCTCCTTGGGAGGATACTACAGATCCAGTATCTCCTGTCAGCAGGATCCCACCTGTTATTCTGAGCCTCAATGAAAAAAGTGAAATTGATCTTTTGCCTCCCTACATCTGTGAGTGATTATAGGCACACACAGAGTTCATACAGCCTTGCTATCTGCAAAATCCAGGTAATCTGTTCCTTCAATTTAGTCATCCACCTATTCCAGGTAATCTGTATCAGCAAACAGACATACTCTGCTTGTTCACTGAAGGGCTTTTTAATGTGAAGAGAAACAGAAGCTTCTGACTAACCACGCATGACTGAGCTACATTAAAAATCACTGTATTTTCAGCAGTTTCTGAGCTGTTCACACCATCCTAAAAAAGTCTCAGTGCTCCAGTCTTTCAACAGTCCACCCAATAATGATGTTGTGCACCAGGTATTCTGGAGGCATCTCTCAGCTGCAGCTGAAACCTGGCAGGATTCATCTTTTGCCCGAAATCTTGAGCCTTGCAGGAAAACAAGGCCAAAAAGCACAAATAACCTCAAGTCTTGTCAAGCAAAGCTTCTTCCACGGGTCTGACTCCCAAGAGAAACATGATGATGTTTTTGACACATGAGTCCCATCTGTGCACCACGATATAACGATGAAAAGGAGGATGATGCAAAGTCTTCTCAAACAGTCACCCAAAATACAAAGAGAGTGTACAGAAGCTTGATGCAAAATCCAGAAACAGTCCAGGGCAGTGCTTGGGCATCACTAAAGGTTTAAGGACTACTGGGGATTATGTGGCCAGCCACAAAGTGTCTTGTCAGAGGTCAGGACCATTCCCTGCTGCTGGGAGGAGTGAGCAGCCTGTGAACCCCTGGCAGAGGTTTGGTGATCCGTTAAAAACCAGGAAAGGGCCGGGCAGAGCAGAGTCAGGCGGCCGAGCGCCGGCGGATCACGAACACGCCCCGCTGCAGCTGCCCCAGGTAGATCCTCATCTTGGTGCTGTCACTGGTTTTCCTCACCCAGATCTGCAGTAGAGAAAGGGCAAGAAGAACGGGGCAGGGAGATGAATTAGGGGAGAAAAAGGGAACACTCACAGCAAGCAATACACAGACAAATTAAGTCTGTATCTTAATGTCAGAGCTGAGCACCTCAGGGGGCACAGATCAATGAGGTTAATCCCTTCTCCCTCTCCACGTGAGGCATTTGCAACCTGAGTAGAAAATGAAATAAGGTGTCTAAACTTCACCTCCTTAACTTTCTGCTCAAAACAGTCCTCAAGAAAAATTACTCTTTCAAGCACCATCAGGAAAGCAGGTTCCTCCTGCTACAGTTCACAACAGAACCGTGGCACTCAGCTTTGCCTAATCAAGAACAAGTCTCTCTAGATCTACAGATCATAAAATTATCTATCCTTGGATTTGCCCAGACAAGTAACTATTAGTCAAATGAAAAGCTTATTCTGATTCTGTTCCATGAAGCATTTCCCACAATGTACCACAGAAATTGTGTCAGAAGATAAAAGGGCCTCTCTTTTAAACACCTGCATGGAAGGATTCACACCACGTGTTCCAGAGGACAAAGTGCTGCCACTGAGCAGCCACTCCAGAGAGTTTTTGAAATCACCTTCAAGGTGTTTAGATCTAAAAACCCATACTTTAAAAATCAAGTCTGAGCAATTTCCTCTGCATTATATGCTGCTAACGCATTTCAACATATTTAAATAAATACATTGAGTAAAAATTACCCAGCTCTTAGTACTGGAGTATTTTAGGAGCAGTATTTCCTGCTGCAAAGGATTATAAAGTTATGCTGGCCTATGATTGACCCTAAACTTTTTTTATGTATTAGCTACAGGCCTGGTACAGTAGATGATTTAACTCTTATTTTTTTAATTATAAACTGACTTTAATAACAGGGCCCCTCAATATGAAATAAATTTAGTATTCTCCTGGATTTCTACTTCAATTATTTCCCCAGAGAAATTACAATCAACATTCATTGATAATCATCTCCCAACTGCAACGTTTCCAAGGATTTGGCATGCTTTGCTTGCGAAAAGAATTCAAAAATCTACAAACTTTGAGCAACTGTAGGAAACAAACATGTAAAACTTTATATTCTACCACAGTATGATGGAATGATACATTAGTTTTGCTAAATTACAGTAATAACTTTTAACAAGTTTTAATGCATCCACGAGCACACTACCACTGCTTTTATCTGAACACCCAACTGAGTGCCACAACTGCCACTGCAAGGGAACAGCTGTGACACAAACAGATCCCACATGCAACTCATTCTGGGGAAAATAAAATGTTTTCCCTTAGCTGCCACAACAAATTAAAGTTCCTTTACTGGCTGATTGAGGAGAAGTGCACTCAAGTCTATTATTTCTTTCCCTGAAGTGTCTGGAATCTGCAAGCAAAGAACAAAGCGCTCCCTTTGCCCAAGTGCTGCAGGAGCTTGCAAAATGTAGGATTATCCTTCAGAAACAGAGCAAGTCTCTTTCCATCTCAAAAAGAGACTTCTCAAGTCAGTTTTACCTTGGGTTCAGCTTCTTTACACACCAGACAGAATCTATCTTTAATCCCTACTAGACCCATGTCTTTCCCCCCAACCCCGACAAATAAAAGCAGCCCAGCACCTCGTTGGCACCCACAGAACTGATCACACAGCTGATTTTCGTGTTCTCTTTAGACTCCAGGTAAATAGCTTGACTCTTGTGGTACCTGGGGGAAAAAAAAAAAGGAAACGCATGAAACCATTATTGATAAAGCTGGACAGAGTAAATGTGAAGTCTGCCTTACTTTCCAAACCACTTTCTCCGCCTTTGCAAAATAGTGGGTGATCTGATCACACATGCACACTCTGCATTTAATGATATTTTGAAGTGCAGGAGGGTCTTAATTCACTGAAAACAGATTTCACAACTGCAAGGGGGAGAAGGCAGAGCCCCAGCCACAGCCCGGGGGAACAGTGACTGACAACACACTCAGGCTTCAAGGTTTAACCCAAGCAGCCTTTCCCATTTTGGACATAGGATGGATTTCAGAAGGCAACTCCTTATTATGCCTGATCAAATCACAGATACTCGGATTATTCCCCAATACAGAACTGCTAGAGCACCACCACCAGCAAAAGTGAATTACCCTCAATCAGTGCAGCCTGTGCATTGTTTAATGAGACCTCACATTTCTGATGCTGTCCCATTTTGTGAAAATACCCAAAACGGTAACTAATGGGTAACTAACTTTGTAACGAGCTGTAAATGTCTGCCATAAGGAGGCCATGACTAAGCATATCCACTTCATCCCATTTTAGATGATATTTTAAGTTCTATATTGTTCTTAATGTCTTGTGTATAAAACAAAGCCTTTGAAATTTCTTACTCTGAATTGTTTGATTCCATGGACTTGCCTTTCACAGCCCTCATTTGTCCAAGTGCTGCAGTGTGCCAGCCCCAAAATACCAGTTCCTGTTCATTCTGCCTCATTCTGTTCCATAAGCAGAACTAATTACACTGCAACAGGTGATTTGTAAGTAAATCATCTTAATCAAGCAAGCACCAAAATACTTTACAGTTATGAAAGCATGACTGTAGTTCCACCTTTCCCCTAATCATGATTTTATCTGGGCAATCCAAACTGCAGAATCCCTGCACAGATATTCCCTCAGTAGCTACCCATTGCAACCCCCTGCAGCCTGACTGCCATTTGCAAAATGCATGGATTTATTTAATCTTCACAGTTATTGCTACAATAACCATACTGTACATGTGGAAGTCTTCCAGTGATTTATTCCACAATCTCTTCCTACTGGCTCCTGCACTCAGAATTTTCACAGTGCTTGCCAGTAACTGGAATGAGTGTCAGCTTTGAGCCTTCCAAACATACTCATTACCCGTGGCGGGGGAGGTGAGGGAATAAAAAAATCCCCAAATCCTGCAACCTTTAAAACAATGGCTGGGCACAGGTATCTTTCTCCTTCATTTTGACAGAAACAATGCCAGTAGGTTCCAGGGCAGTGCAACAGCAACAATGATCTGAGCCAAAAAAAAAAAATCTCAGTTTAGCGAGTCCAGATGTCACTAAATGATACCAAGAAACTCAGTAAGCTACTACAAACCCAAGGCTTCATTAAGATGAGACAAAAAATCTCAGTCCAGCAGTGTCCTACCACGCCATGCTGTGAGTACTTAAGCAAGGATCTTGATACAATCAGCAGGAGTGCAGAAGATACCAGGGCAAACAACAGCTCTCAAGTATTATCTGTGCCCAGGCAGACAATGAAAGATTTTTTCCCCACTTTCAATTTTTGATTACAATTGAATTCCAAAGGTGATGACACACACGTCAGAGGCCTCATTCAGCCCTTAGATTTCCCATCATGAATTACTCTCCATCCAGAAATTAATGCTAATTGTGCACAGAAAGGGCAAAGAACCAAGTCAGCAGTGTTTCACTGCAGAGTTGTCTCAGCTGTCTCACACTCCACGCTCACAGAGACAGGGCAGCTGAAGGCATAGCACCCTGATGCATCAGCTACCTGGTCAGTTCTCACCCTTTTGCCAAGTTTATATATCCAGAGAGGGATAGAATTGAGGAAATTACCTCAGATGAAAAATGCAGTGGGATTTAAGTTGCCTTTCAAGAAAGCAAAGAGCCAAACAACTCTCGCTGTTGCAGCAGGTAAAACATACCAAGTGAGGCAAGCAGAAATAATTCCATTTCCTGCTATAAAATATTTTGCTGAAAGGCCAAGATTTCCAACTGCAACTCCATCGGAAGATTGAAAGAAATCCCTCTGCATTACTGTATGCAGCAAAGCTAAAAGCAAAAAGATGGTTGCTTTACAGTGAACTGTGGTTTAGGATTTGCTGGGGGAACACAGAGCTCTGAGGATAAAAAACTGAGTCTAATTCCACATTCGCCTGAAACACTCCACTTTGGAGACGTCTGTGCAATGTCTCTGCAAGACTTCAGGGGGTTCATTACTGGCCTCAAACATTCCCTGTTTTCAGGTAATTGTCATGCAGGGCTGCATCAGGAAACAGAGAAAGTAATTCCTGGGCTGTCAGGTTTAGGATTTCTGTGCATGCCAGCACTCTATGCACCTTAGGAAGAATTACCCTCCCCCTACCGAGAGTTACTTCATTATTTTAGAATACCAGCTACTTTGCACAACTACTATTACTATAAATCAAAAAAATCTAAGCAGCATTTTTACAACCAAAAAAATGTAAAATACTAGTCTTAAAACAGTGTAAGAACAAGGCAGCCAGGAAAGACAACAGCTGGACTTCCTGACAGCAAGACCCCCATGACAACTGAATTCAGCAAGATGAAAATATCTGTTAAGTGGTTTTTTGTCCCAGCTAGATACCCTTCAGAGAGAGATGGTGCTTTGGTGAGATTCATCTGGGCTCACTGAAACTCTTCCAGGTGTAAATTTAATGGGAAGTTCTGAGCTTTACTGACAGATTACTTCAGATGCCTTTTTTTTTTTTTCTTTTTTTTACTCATGAATACTTTTCAAGTACTCCATATGCTTCAAAATTCTCAAGAAGAGTTTATTCATCCAAATATATCCTGGGGATAGTCACTTTACACACAAAAAAAATTATGAAAGCAAAAAAAAAAGCACTTGATGAATCTGTGGAATAAGCAGCCTGTTCAGTTCTTATTTGCTTTACACTTCATGGCTGTTTAAACTGCAGGGAGCAGCTTTTATGAGAGCTGTGCACACTGAACTCTCAAACTGCAGTCAGAAGGAAGAACTGACCAACTGGCCAAGCTGATTGCTGTAAAAAACCAGCTTCACACCTACTTCTGTGATAAAATTACAGCCTCGTCATATGTTATGTTGAGGCACCAGAACACTGAAGTAGGCTACAAATAAGCAGATAACTCACAAATTGCTTTCTGCTCAAGGAGTTCAAGATTGCCCCCTTGATTATGCAGGTTTGCAAGTCTCATGGATTAAGTTTAAGATCTACTAAGACTCCTCTGCAGAATTTAATATTTTCCTTGTGTTTTGTGAGGCTCGTACAGCTGTATGGCCGTAAAACTCAACGGAGATAAATCCTATCAGCAATTCTGAAGTTGCCTCTCCCAGGTGGGTTTGATCTTTAAAGGTTATTTGGATTTATTAGAAGCATTTTTCATCCTGAGCAGCTAGTGGACGACATTTCTTCTGCCACCTTGTGGAACGCTGGGAAAACTGAACCTCAGGAATATGAGTGTTGCTGACAGCAAATCATGCAGTGTCTGTATCCAAGCTGGGCAGCTTCCGTTACATCCCAGTGTGGCTGCTGCTGGCTCTCCTACCTCATATTAGGTTTGACTTTCTAAGTGCCACGGTGGGCCATGGAAGAGATTCAAGTCTCCTTTTATTGGAGCCACCAGTTATCTCTGAAAGCCTGCTCAGTGAAAACACTCCATCATCACCTCTGCTTTAGTGGACCAATGCTGAGCCCATGCAGCGAGCAGCAAACCTCTGCCCAAAAGCATTTTATCCACCAATTCTTTGATCAAAGCCATTTCTCTTCACTTTGATCAAAGCCTCTACCTCTTCATAATGCAACATTCAGACTGATGAAAACAGGAATTCCCCAGGCCTCACCATCTCTTGTCATAGTAGAGTTTTCCATCTTCTATCCGAGCTTCAAATCGCTGTGCTGGAGATTCTGCTGGTGTAGCTGGGAGGTGCTCGGGAGAGGAGGGGGAGGCTGGAGACAGGAGAGACACTGGTTAAAGGCCAGCACACGCCCATCACACAGCAGCACCTCTGACTGCAAAACTACAGTTAATAAGGTCATGTGTGCAGAAATAACAAGCAGAGAAAACTGCAAACTCAAATATCCATCAGGAAAATATTATATATTGTGATGAGTAACTCAACCTCTGCCTTGAATTAAAATATTCACTGAAATACAGTATTTATCTGAAAAACATTTATGAGTAAGTGATGGACAAGATGAACTTTATTTTGTTTTAGTTACAATCCACAGTTAATTAGTTAAATATGGTTAAAATTACTGAGGCAAGTCAGTCCCATACTATCTTGAAAGAAAGTGTACAGGCACATCTAGAGAGGTGGAGGCATAAACCTGTAAGTGGTCAGTCCCTCAAAGGACCTGACAAGCAGACAAGGTGCCCAGATGCACCTGAATATAATGCAAAACCTCTTTTCACAGCTGGATTTTCACATGCCCAAGTGTTTCATCCACCAAAGATGCACATGCCCCCCTTCCCATCCCTGACCAACATCAGCACCCCACAAAGAACAGCAGTTCCACAGCCAAAACAATTATACGGCCGAACATCTACAATACCGTTCTCTGCTCAGAACAGCACCCCTGTGAACAAGTTCCAATGCAACTGTAACTCACCTGGTCTCTTGGGTGATTTAAGCTACATGGGAAGAGAGCAAAGCAGTGTTAGAGATCTGACAGGAGCCACAGAAGCTGCAATGATCATTTCAGATATCTTACTTTCCATTTTCTGAATATTTCTATTGTCAATGCTCTGTTAAGTGGCACAACACATAACCAGAGCAGTGTGCTATAAACAGCCAATGGTGCAAATAATCAGTATAAGGACACAAAAGGCCAAAAACCTGAACTTCAGAGCATTCAGATAACCCACTCAAATGAGTCCAACCCACCTAACACACTATTTTTGAACATGATACAACATTTATCAGGGTACACAAAATACAGGAGATAAATCATCAGCAAAACCTCAACAGCTGGCACAAAACCAGTGTTCCACTACCATCCTCAAATGTCTTAAGGAGCAGCTTATATTCTAAAAAATTAGATAAACCTTCAAGTGTTCAGCAAGAAGACAGTATGTTAATCAAAACTAGAAAAACTATAAACATGCACACTGCCCCCATCCAGCTTGCTGAAATATTGTGACAGCAGTGAGAAAAAACAAAAAATAAAAAAACCTACCCCACACTAAAGCCTAAACCAAAGGCAGCCTATGATCTCCCAGAAAAACAGACTGTTCAGCCATGAGGAAGAAACTCCTTAACATAGCTCATCCCTTGGTTCAGACAAAAGGTAACATTTTTAGATGACAGTCATTCTAATTAGGTTAATTAAACCTCAATAAAAAGGAGGAGATATCATCTCACTAAATCTTTTATTGTGCTACTTCAGAAAGCCTGCAGGGATGAAATAGTCCCACACCTCAAAAAGGAACATAAAAGAGAGCTCTGTTCTCTTCAGGGGAAAGCATTTACCTTGTCTTTAAAACAAAGAAATACAGTCAAGCAACAATCCCTACCTTATTCAGTGTCCTTAGGTCCTCCATTATTTGCTCATCAGTCAACAAATAATTTAGCTGAGGTATCCAGAATTAAGGTTTCCATAAACTCTTGACAAGCAAGGCTAAAAATGTAATGACTAAATGTAAGCCAAAAGGTTTCTAGGATTTAATTAAATGTCTTACTTGAGCTTTTTTTTTGGTCAGAGGAATTAATACAAGTCCATCCCCACTGTCTTAGCAGCAGAGTGCAAAATCATTTTAACTTATTCAGAACAACCATCAATGAAAAACCTTTAGTGCACCGACTTTGGCTTCATGGAGGCATCAAGCACCAGCATTTTCAGTGTTTTTCATTTTGTATTTCTGTGGAGAAGAATTTGCGAGCTGAAACACTTCAGGTTTTTACAATGAAGCTAAATCCCACCTAAACCTAGTTAAATAAAATTTTGTGTGGCTGGGGACAAATAAGAGCCTACAATGCACCTGAAAACAAACCCAAAACCTCAGAAAATAGAAGTTAGTGTATTATAGCCTTATTAGAGGTCTGCTGTATTTTATATCTTCATAACAAGCATTTAGCCAAAAGTATTCAAAGTATTAAACTAAGTTAACAATTGCTGGGCAGCATTTCAAGGATTTTGGTTCTGATGGACTTTAATCCTCTCCCAGTGAGCAAAGGCAGCGACTTTCATACTGTGGCTGCTGTATCATGCTCAATTAGCAGGTCATGTTCAGCATGAAACTCATTTATTTTGGATGAGATAGGGGCACTAATACATGATTTTTTTTTCCTGAAAGAGTGAACAGAATCTCCAACCAGAAGGAGGTTAATTGAAACTGGAGATGCTCATGACCATCCTGCATGAACTCCAGAAGTTCAAGGTTTGATATTGCCTTCAGAAAATGGGAGTCACTCAGATAAGTTTCTTTTAATCTAAGACATACAAGTTTAGAATCTAATAAGAAGCCTCTGCAAATCAAATATCCTTGCCTTCCTCTCCAGGTGAATTTAATATACAAATAGAAAAAGTGCCTATCATCACAGAGGAGCTAAAAGCATATTTCCAGAAGCCAAGGAACATTTTAATTCCAAGACATGCAGCAAGGCAGATCCTAAGGATTACACAGACATGTTTTTCTGTCTCTTGTGATACATGAAAACAAGATGAATCTTCATCTTTTCTTATTCAAAGAACAAATCTAGCACTCCTTGCTTTTGCTATGCATCTCTGGATTAGAGATCTGAAGCCTGTATCAGAAATGGAAAAAAGCAGTTTGATACGACAAATATGATCTTTCTGGTAAATGCTTTGTCACATCTTGAAATGAGAAAAGCTCTGGCTCATGTAAAAAGCCATTTACTATCTATGGAATCAATTATCTCGGCATATATACATATATATATATAATGTTCTTTTAAAGTTTTTCTTTTGTGAAATAAATTGCCTGTAGAATTCAAACTATTCTTACTGACAAAAAAAAAGTTATCTCATGATACTGTAAGGTTTAAGTTAGGATATCAAGGGATCTCCAAACACTGGTTTCTGTATATGTATTGTACTGTATAACTGCTATATTGCTTTAGCACACATTATACAGGACAATTGTGCTTCAGTATTTCCCAGGTTAAAATCTGAACCTGGCATTTAATTTCATTTTCCTTGCTGTACAGAACAACAGAAGTGTGGGTAGCACAGTGGCTGCAAACCCAGCAGTGACACCACAAAAGGATATCAGGGGCAGGTTTCCTCCTCTTGTCTGGGATAGGAACTGGATCGTTTGGTCGCCGTCTCAGTTTCCTTGTCATAATAGGCTTCACTTCCATTGAATCTGTAGAGTAATGAAGTTGGAGAGCTGATAAGACCAGAGAGAAAGGAGTAAGCAGCAGCAGCTTTCTACACAAGGCACAAGGAAAATAATCTTTCCTCTTTCATACAACAAACTGGATTTCTTTTTTTTTTTTTTTGTGATAGCTTCCAGCATGGAAGCGCTGACAGTGAATCCAGGTTCTCTCTCCCATCAGGTCACTGTTCAGTGCTGCAATGCCATGGTTACAGCTGCTCCAGGTACAGATAAGCAGCACAATGATGCTACAAGGATTCAAGGCAAATTCCTTTCATGCTAATGCTATCTGCTTGGGAACAGAGCATTTAAAAGGCCAAGTTCATGGAGGTCTTTCCCAACCCAACTTGGATCATTAATAGCATGTAAAACATCAGGTACAAATCAATTGCTCTCTCATCTTCAAGGCAGAAAAACAGCTTTGTCAAAAGATGAGAGAGAATTTCTGCATTGAGGACTGATACAAGTCTGCAGGAATGATTTCAAACAAACTATTTAAATTCAGATTATCTAAGAATGATTAATGAAATGAGCCTAATTAATTAACACGCAGAGCAGCAGTTGACAGGAAGTAAACTGCAGCATATGCACTGAGGACAAAGAATAAAGTCTGTTAAAAAACACAGTCTCATCACCAAGTAATTATCTGAACTTAGTTTGTCCAAATGTCTACAGGTAACCTTTACTGAACAACTCCACTGAAACTCTCACAACTCATTCCTTAATTCATGAAGATATGTTGAACTGGCAGCCAAGAGACCACATCATAAATGCCAAACACATCATCCCACCTCCCTTTCTATGTGCTGAGATTAATTTGCTCATCTCTAAGCACCCCTGAATCACACCCCGGGTAACACTTCAATCTGTGAAGCCCCTTTGGCTCCCTCTAGACACTTTAAAACCTTGAGCAGTTCTGCATGTGGAAAATATACCAAATTCCTTCTCTCCTCATCTCAAGGGTGAACAAGGATGACCATGAGACCAGACTTCATAAATAAATAAAAGAAGTTACCATGGAAACAGCATAACTCAAGCTGATTTCCAGTCCACATCAGCCCTAAGAGTTTGTACTAAGCCAAGAGCACCATTTATTACGCCAAAACAGGGTTTAATTCTTACTTCTGAGTATTAATTAAATTATTAGTTTATATAAAACCTGTAGATAACTATGCAAGAAATATATGTAGGGTAACTCAGGACAGGCCTCAGCAACAAAACCAGCATTATCAGTCCATGAAGTGAGGGAGTTGCTCTCAGAGCATCAAATCAGTCTTTTGGTTCAGTATCACAGCAATGGAATTCTGCAGGAATAATTAACCCCCTTGGCTCCCCTGTGTCCATTACCACAGAGCACTGCAAGGCACCAAGGGTACCAACTGTCTCAAAGGAATCTGTCCATTTAATGTAAATTTTCTAGAGCCTAGACACAAATGTAACCCACAAATCTATTTCTTCTGGCTTTAAGCAGCATATTTCAACCTTTATTGTTTGGCTTTCTTCAACTACTAGATCACCCGCTCCTGCAGGAAGACCAGGACACAGCTTTACAAGCTGGCATCACCTGTTAGGTCAATACTGTGACATATCTCAATAGTTCTATTGCTAGATCAGGGAGCCAAAGCAGCCCCTTTCCCTGCATATAAGCAAGCCCATCATCCACTCTGCTGCTCCACTGACACTGCTTGATTCACCTGGTAGCAATTCAGGTCACTGAATTTTGAGCTGCTTTCTCCATTAAAAGGCCCTCAATTTGTGTTCTGCCCCTCTTGGCATTTCCCACCAGCTGTCTGTGTAAACCAGCCCTGCCACCTTTACAGCTCTTTTCCTAAGCAGGAGCAGAGTGGATAACACAAATGACAGGTGCTTATCTTCTTTACCTCCTGTTAATTCCATGGTTAGCTTTTCATTCTCAATCATCTTCTTCTTCTCTTCCAACTCTGCTATCAGATTTTCCTTAAGCTCAATTTTCTTATCTTCAAACTCCTTTGCTGCTGCTTTCTTTTCCTTCACATAATTTTTCTCCACCTGATCTGTCTAATGCAAACCCAAAGAGCACGAAGGTTAATTAAGGACTCAAGTTAATGATATCACAACAGCTTTTCAAATGTTTTATTGATCAGCTTTTCAGTTCAAAACCAGCGTGAGTTCTAAAGATTATCAATATTCACAACCTACAGAAAAACATCTAAATATTACTTAATGCTATTATATTGGCAAAAGAATTATTTGTGAAAATACATTTTAATGTTGCATAACAAATCAAGTCTCTAGCAGAGAGCTCTGCAGATTTATAAACAGCACTTATCACCTTAAACACCCTTTTTAGACCAGTCCAGTGCACAGCCAGATACAAGAGGCCACTAGCAAATATTTAATTCTATTTTAACAACAAAGTGCAGAAGTTACTTAAGGTAATACCAGCAGTAAGCTCTACCACATCTCAGGTGTAACAAGCCAGCTTGAGGAAGAAAATTTCTTTTAAGCCTTCTGGGAAAACAAGCTCAAATACTGGTTGATAAAACAAGGTTTATGCCTCTTCCATTCAATTAATGCATATTTTTGCTATATTAAGAGTACTTACTTCCAGCTGCAGGAACAGTTCTGAAACACAAGAAAGATTTAATTTATTACCTTCAAAGCTGCACAAAATTACTTCCTTAACATTTTAAGCCATTGAATATTGCAGCCAAGACTGGCAGTGAACCAAATAATGCATGTACTTATCCATCCTCTACTCTGACTTCACAGCTTTATGCTGAAAATAAAGTGACTATGAAAAAGTTCCACAAAAATACACTGTTACTAGTTTTTACAGATTGTCACCACACTGAAAAGCTTCCACTATTCCACACTATTCAGTTCAGCTACTATTCCCAGAAGTACTAAGCAGGCAGCCCATCTTTCTTCCAGTTTAATTACAATCACCTAATAATAGAAACTTGAAATATGCAGCTAAATATTCAAAGTTTTAGCCAACTTCATGAATCTCAGCAGTGACTGGTTCACAAATAATTCTGCAGCTGTCAGAGGCTTGATCTACTCAACTCAAATGTGTGATTTCAGGCTGCTTAAGCCTGGGGCAACACAGGAATTGTTGTGCAGCACCGAGGGTTAAGTGCCAACATATGGCAATGATTAGTTCAAGTGAGGCCTACGGATGAGGTGAGTGGATTTCCGGGGATGAAACAGTCCTGCTGCTGATGCTTGTGCCATCTCTAACAACTTGAGATTGAGCAGGATGGGACCATTCTTGCATTTCTTGGAGGAGTAATGCCCAAACCAAAATTTTTACTCAAAATAGTGGCAACAAAAGCAAACTAAGGCCCCTGATGAGCCCTCAAGTCACCACATTTCACCAGCATATTAAGCTTTGGCAATACCTGAAACAGTAAAAACTTCTGCAAAGATCACAAGCTTCAAACATGTTTTGGAGACAGCTGTAGTAGCAACACTATACTACTCCATTATTTAAAAAAACAAAATGAAAAACCAGGCAGATGGATTTCTTACTCATAAAATTCCAAGTGATCACCACCTGCCCTCCTGTGGAAGAACTCTGCTGCTGCAGCACTGCTCGTGGCCAGCCAGAAATACCAGTTTGCTCTTAGGCTTAACTTTACCAAAACAGCCCAGGCTTGCCAGGATGCAGCTCCAGTGCATATGAAAGGTCTTTCTGAAGATCTTTTCCAACCTAAACCATTAGTGAAACTCATCTCAGGAGACAGACTCCTGTCATCAAGAAGTTGTTTGAACCACTTCAGTTCCTCAAGCAAATCCTTTACCTTCCCAAGCAATTTCAGAAATACAGAATTGCTTTCTTTTTCTAAAGGAGGAGCAGCTACATTTCGTATTCCCACATAATGCCTTCTATAAAAGGCCCTGCTTCAATATCCAAGGTAGGAAACTACTTGAAAGTGAACAAGAAAGAGTGAGGGCAAGCAGATGGATCTGATTCCCAAGCCATTCCTCTGCAGCAACACAATAAAAACACCCAGGACGAGCACTGGGCACTTTAAAAATTAACTTGGGCCTTTGCTCCTTGAAACAGAGCAGGACACAAAGTCCAGGCAGCCCATTCCACGTCACAGTCATGCAGAACAACAGTTCCAGCAGCAAAGCCTGTTCCAGGGCACAAAACACATCTTTGGGAAAGCACGTGCTCTTAACTTCCCACTCCTGCAAACTGAAGGACACAGGGCACCCAAAGGCTTCAGCAAGGGCCACAAGACAACAAACCTGTTGGGCTACACTGTGTCCTAGAAGAGAGATTAGGCCTTGTCGGCTGAAGAAAGAGCTGCGTTCTCAGACCCAGAGGTGATCCTGGGATTACAGCCAGGTCACTGGGGATGGGCTGAGAGAGCATTGTGGGTTTCTGGACGGTGTCAGCCCTATGAGATGTGATAATTGCAGTTTCTGACCTTGTAAGTTATTGTTTACCTTTTACCACAATAGGCAATGTCTGGGAAATATTCCAGGTGATTGGGGAACACTGAGGTGAACTTCTTTCCTGTTTATATGAGGTGACTTCCTGTTTTTCTATTGGTATTTAAGGGAATTTCGGATACGCAATAAAGTTCTTTTTTCTTTGCACCTTTACCATTATGTTGCGGAGTCTCTGCCCATGCGTGAATACTGCACAAACCAAAGTGGGAGACTGTGGGTTAGGCAGATAAAAATGAAAGGATCTTTCTACTTGCTCTGTTTCACACAAATGAAGACTAAAACTGTTCATCAGTCAGCAAACAATGCTGATCAGGGGAAGAAAATAATCGAGGTAGATCCTGTCATGTTTGGTGGACTCTGAAAAAACTCTAATATGTATCCCTTTGCTCCAGCAAGTTCCTTTTCTTTAAAGGGCAGAATTACCTCTTTTTTACTTCAGGTGTTAAAAAATGCACATTTAAGTTATTTGCAGTGTCTTAGAGAGAAATTCCACTTACCTGCATTCCGTATCCTTTCTTTGTACTGCTGGTCCAACTTTTTCATCCTTTTCTGATATTCCTGAAGAGTACCTAGTGGAAGTAAATTGCAGATTCCCATTGAATTTTTTTTCCCAAGTATTAAATATCCTCAAGGAGCCATACACCACTCAAAGCATGTTCCCTGCTTTTGTAAAGAGTGGATTACTCCTTTAAAGAAATGTTTTAACACAGAGGCTTAACTACAAGTGGAGTTAAGATGGAGAAAATACGGGAAGTAGCTGAATTTTTAACTCTGCAGCACAGCTGAGAGCCAACATGCAGTGAAGGATGCTGCTCACATCTTTCAAACCCCCGCCCCCTTCTACGACATTTGGAAAGTGCTGAAAATAAACAAAGCTACTCTTCAAAGCTTACCTTCCTGCAATTGCTGTAACTGCCTCTTCAGAGATGCCAGTTTGTCCTGATACATCCTGCAAACACAGCACGAAACTTTAAACACCAAGCACGCAGTTTATTCCACCATTTCTTTACGTTAAATGTTTACACAGAATCAAAAACTTTTCAAAACTTCAGGAAACAAATGAACAACAAACTAAAAGAATTTTATTCAAATCAAAGGTTCTCATTATGTTTTTAAAATTATGGCACTTCTTTGGTTCTATAGTGGTTTTACAATTTGGGATAAAATTGGATTTTTTTTTAATGTTGAAACCTAAAATGACATTTAGATCTACAAACACCAGAAATTTGACAGCACACTACGTCAAGTTTCATTATCTGTGTATTAGCTCCCCACATTATTAAAAAACCCACCAAAGTCTATTCCTGGTGCTGCTGCAAATCTGCCTTTCTTCTACCACACATTTGTGGTTTAACACTGGCCAGGTCTTCCTGACTTCTATAAAAACAGATCTCTGCCAGTAAGCAAGAACTCAAAATACTGCAAATGCTCCTAAACACCATGGGGAAACTATTTCAAGTCTCCAAAAGTCCATTTCTGGTTCAGGACTAGAATTCAATTGTTTAAGGCATTTGGATAGACATCTTACTTTTCCTTAGCTTATCTAAAGCAGAGTCTTTGTTTTATTTAAAGGATCTGTCTGCAGCAGGATCCATTTGCAGCTGCTCCCAGAACTCATAATTATTTCTTTGCCCAAAACAGCAGCAGCCCTTAATTCCCTGAATTTTTATAGAACAGAGAAAGTAACTGGGGAGAGTAAAAATACAAGTGTACGGACCCATGAGCTATTCCACTGGGGTAAGCACTTAAAACTCCCAATCTTGGCCCAAAACTTTGCAAAGTTTTAGGCAATAAACACCCCCAAACCCACAAATAAATAGAACATCACCTTACTTGTGATTGGAATGGGTTACTTACTGTTCTTTCATTTCTACAAAGTCCTCCTCCTCGTGTTTTGCCAGGTCTGTTTCACTGGCATCCTCAGTGTCTAAATGAGGCAAAAAACCAACTTGTTAAAATTTTAAAAGTATTTTAAAAAACCCAAGTAGCAAATTATTTAAAAACAAGAAAACAGGCAAACAAAAAAAATCCCCAAACCTCAGGCAATTTAACATCAAAGACACAACCTGAGAGATGAATTCAGGAGTGAAATGAAACCTCTCAGCTTCCTACAACTGTGAGTTTTGCAGTGCAGCTTTACATCAAGTCTGAACAACTTCAGAGAGCCTGGGCTCTACATTACCACTCACACACAGGTGAGACACAAACAGCCTAAAGACTCTGAAAGACGTTTCACAAACTTGTTACTAGAGTTCCACCCACCCAGTGCTGCTCAGGTTGACCACAAAGGTCTCACCACAGAGCGCAGTTACTGGCTGGGATCTGAACTTCTCAGCTACACTTCACTTAGAGGTACTTCAACATTCAAACGAATACCAGCAGTGCCATAAAGGTAACTGCATTTTATAAATAGACAGTATAAACTATGAATAAAGTAAGTCACTGTGGGATTACTAGTTTTCTGCTAAGACTTTTCAGGCTTCTATTTATAACACATGGGTAGCCAAGAGTCCATTACCTTTCCAAAGAGGGGTCAGTGTGTCCAGACTTTATAGGATACAGCTGAGAAACCTAAACCACAACTAATACCCTACACGTGGAAGGAGGTGCCCAGCCCCTTAAATCAAACCTTGGTCAGACTTTTCTTAAACTACAAACACTTTAAGCTTAAGATAAAATTTAACACGCCAAAGATAAACCAGTAAGTTTTTTAACTGCAAGAAATGTACTTAAGTGTCTGGGCCACCACAAAGGACTTCCACACTCTGTTGGGAGAGCCCCCACTGACCCTGTCACCCTCTGCATCTTTAACATCGTCCCGTCCATAACCAGGCCAGAGGAGATAGATGGCTCTGCTGCCAGCAAGAGCCACTGTCCAAGAGTTCTTCTACATCCCCCTTATCTGTTATTTTATGCCACCTACACTCCTGGATACTCTGGGTTTTACTTAATTTCTTCCTCTCCCTCGCTCTCTGGTTCTACTGTCAAACCCTCCTGCACTGCTATACTGTCCACACTTTCTCCTCCCTTAGCTGCCTCCTTCCCCCTCCAAACCACGGAAATAGAACCAATACAGTGGATTTCTCCACTGTTTTCACTCTGCTGTCCCACTCAAGGCTCCTGCTCAGCGCTCTCCCCTGCCCCACTGCCCCCTCCTTACCTGGGAAGCCACAACTCCACCCCTCCAGTGGCTTCGCTGTTCTCTTCCGCAGGGAACCGCTGCAACCCGACAGGTAGGTCCTCGTTTCCTTCGGGTGCTCTCGCCGCTCCGAACCCTTCAAGCACCCTGCCATTCCCCAAACACTGTGCGGAGCGGTCCCCTCCATCCCACACTCCCACGAGAGCCCTCCGCTCTATCCCCCTGTCTCACCCCGTCCCCGGCACCAACCATTCCCCTCCCCACACACCCTCGTCGGAATCCCGGGCCCGGGCGCTCCGCTCGCCGTCCTCCTCCTCGGCGCTCTCCAGCTCCTCCTCCTCGTAGTANCGGCGGGAACCGCGGCCGCGCTTCCGCTTCCGGGTGAGCGCCGGGACCGCCGCGCCCCCGCCCGGCCAACGCTGGCCTTGCGGGCAACAGGGGTATGGGTTCGAGTCCCGGCCCCGCCCAGTGCGTGGGACGAGGTTAAACTCTGCTGGCGGTGGGGTTTAACTCCTCAGCGGATTGTGGCCACCTGGGCTCGTGTTCGTGGACCAGGCACTGCTCAGAGGTGCCAAGAGACAGGACAAGAGCAACGGGCAGAAACACACACAGGAAGCCCCACCTAGACGTGAGGAAGAGCTTCTTCACTGTGCGGTTACCGAGCAGCGGAACAGAGACCAGAGAGGCTGTGGAGTTTCCCTCAGTGGGGATATTCCAGAACCGTCTGGACACAATCCTGTGGCACGTGCTGGAGCAGATGATCCCACTGTGATCCCTTCCAACCTGATACATTCTGTGATTCTATGATACAGACACACAGAAGAGCTGTTCCCCAGGCACGGAGCAGGACCTTACCTTGGTGGGGATGGACTCATTAGGACACTTGTACTATTTCGAATTTTATTATATTTTAATAGAGAAATTCTTTCCCTGTCCCTCCATACTCTCAGCAGAGCCTCACCACAGCACTGTGATCTCACCCAGGTGAATCAGTTGCTTCCTGCCAGTGAACAGCAGCTTTTGTAGAACACGTGCCCCACGTCTGCCAGACACTGGTTATTCTCCTGACTAGACACTGCTACAAAATTAACGATCACGATACATATCCTGTGGTGAGAGTCATATGCAGGATCCCACTCCATCTGAAAATGCCTCACATTGGTATTTCAGACTAAGTATCTCATGTATCTTATTTCTGCAGCTCTAATTCACCTCGGAAGAGCTAATTAATCTCATCACCTCCAGCACAGTCACACTAATCGCTCACCTTCAGCTGTGAGGTGCATTCCTCACATGCACAACTTACTGACTCACTGAGGCACTACAAACACCTCACCGAGGGGTAGGAAGTGGGTTTGATCTGAAGCACTGAGCTCCAAAACCTGCAGCCCTTCTCCAAACCTGCGGAGCCGAGTGCTCAGCGCCCGGAGCAGCACCAGGTCACGCTGTGTTCTGAAAGGAGCTGTAATAATGCCGTGCAGCCAGTTGGCTTTCCTGCCGTTCACCCCAAAGGTCTGTTTGCCCAGACTGACAATTTTTAACTCGGAACACCCATGCCAACTATGCTCCGTGCCTCTTTCCATAAGTCAATATTGCCTCTAACAGGGGACGAGGCTGAGGCACGGCCAAAAGTCGGCACCCGCCCAAGCAGCTCCCTGAACTTCTGAGAGTGTTTTTGTCTCAGAGGAGAGACACCACCAGAGCTGCTCACCACCTGTCCTTTTCCAAGGAATGCTGTGGGTTATCAGCATTTTGGAAACCCCTCCTTTTCCCTTCTCCTCGCTCAGGCAGCGTGGCTGGCAGGGCTGCCCGCGGCCTCGGGGTGAACAGGAAAGGGCGTGGTGGCGGCTGCCGCATCGCATGAACTGCCTGGTGCCCACGGGTTTCTCCTCTCCCCAGATTCACACCTGGCTTGAGCTCCTCAAATCACTTCCCAAAGCCATCCAGTCACTGAGCTAAAAATAGAAATGGGACTGCAGGACTCAAGAACTAACCAGAGCCCCCTCGGAGCTTTACAAATACTAGTATTTCCCTTTTCTCCCCCCCATTTCCTGTCTGTATCTGTTCCATCTGTCCACATACTCGGCTCACCAGCTCCCCTGCCAGCCGGGTTTGTGCTGCTGGGGATACCAAACCAGTTTTAAGTGTGTCTGAACCACAGCTGCCCTCCCAAGCATCATCTGCCCTGCCTCACTGCTGCCTCAGCACTTTCTGTTTGGAGCTGATCTGCCCTCCCAGCACAGCCCTTCACACATCGGGCAGGTGCAGGCACCAACGGGAGGGCACAGGAACACCCTGAACAGGACCTGTGTGCAGCCAGTGGGTAAAAAAACTGCAAACTGCTGCTGATGCAAAGCTTTTTAGCTCATTCTGTGTTCAAAACTGGGATCTCGCTGTTGCTCCCTCCATGCTAATTCCTCCTGTTTAATAGAAGCCTGCTGGAGACACCCTCTGCTGTCATCTCTCAGGCATTCAGTGGGAACCCGAGGGAGGAGGCTCAGCTTTAAGGAATGCCATGTTTCCCTTACAAACGCAGAAACTTAACTGTCTCCGCCCCAAGGAGTTGTCAGGGAAAGTGTAAAGTTCCCTGTCGAGCTGTTGTTCTTGGCTCTTGCTTCCATCAGAGCTGTTCTTGTCACAACTCACTCGGTGCTTTATACACGCTCAGTTTGGGGAGAGATCTCTGCCTCCTGCTTGGTCAGCATCAGCTTTTCACAGAGCTGCTGACAGATTGACATATGAGTCGTGCTCACTGTGCTCTTCTTTCCACT
>VXBT01004407.1:174149-192791 GCA_013400235.1 Oriolus oriolus
GACCACTACAGACCCTGCCAATGTACACACACACACACACCCCTGAACTAATTATGGGCCCTGACAACTCTCCACACACACACCTGAGCCTGATATGGGCCCCAACACCCGTTCCCCACACTTGAGACCACTGCAGACCCCAACTGCCCTCCCTGGCACACACCTGAGGTTACCATAGGCGCTCGGCCCCTCACTCCCCACTATAGGTCCGTAAGACCCTCACACACACACACACACGAGCCCGCTGTGGCCCCAACCACCCCTCATACACACCTGAGACCACTATGGGCCCTAACACCCCTCACACACACCTGACACAAACACCCCACACCGAGGCTCCTGCAGATCCTAGCAGCCCCACGCTCACACCCCGATCTCACTGTGAGCCCCACACCCGATCCCGCCATTCCCCGTCCCTCAGCCCCCCCGGGGCCCTCCGCGGGACCGCGCAGGCGGCTCAATCGAGCGCCGATGGCGCGGGCAGTGCGCTCCGTGAGGCGTCGCCGCTCAGAGGCCCGGCCTGAGCTGCCAGGCGGCGTAGCCAAGCGCCGAGTGGGGCCGGGCAGGAAGCGGCGGTGACGGGCACGGCCCGGCGGACACGCTCCGTCCCCCTCCTCCTCCTCCTCGTCCTCCTCCTTCTCGTCCCTCCCCGCCCGGGCCCCGCGGACGTGGCCCGCTGCCGCCGGCCGGCACCAGGTGAGGCACCGGCAGAGGGAGCGGCGCTGCTGACAGGCGGGTCCCGCCGGGGCGCGGAGGACAGGGGGCAGCGCTGGGGCTGGCAGCGCGTTTGGGGCTAAAAAAGGCACTTTGTGGGTGCTGCGGCGGCGCGGGGCGCTCGCTGCCGGGACGGGGGGTGCCGGGTGTCGCGGGGTGTCTCATGGCGGGGCCCGCCCGGGGCTGCTGGGGGTCGGGGCAGCTCCCGCGGGGCTGCGAGTGGGGGGGTCTGAGAGTCCCAGGAGAGCCCGGCCGGGGGCAGGACAGGGAGAGGATGGGCGGCAGCTCCTCCGCACCTCGTGCCAGGTCCGGGAGACCGGGACAGCCGCTCGTTCCTTCCCTTCTTCCTTCGCTCCCTCCTTCCCTGCCTCTCTCCCGTGTGCCGGGAGCTGTCCCCGGGAGCTCTGTGGAAGTCGGAGCTCCAGGATCGCAGCCCCGAGCGCACGGGAACGCCCCGGTGGGAGCGTGAGGAGAGGAGGGAGAGCGGCCGCCTGCCTTCACCTGGAGCCGGGCACGGCTCGGATGAACGGCGCTGCTCTACTGGGATTACCCTGGGATCCGTCTGTGAGCAGGAATGTGACCTGGTGAATTCAAGGGAAGAGGGAGCTGCGTTTCTGTCGGCTTTGAACGGAGTTGGAAGCAATGACGTAGGTCTGGTGCGAGCAGATGTCTCTGTCCTTTTAATGACATGGAGAAATGATTTGCTGTAGGTGCTGGATGCCATCGAGCAGCACTCGTACTTGCGTGGGAAGGAGAAGGAAGGAGGACACGAGGCAAGTACTAAGCCTTCAGAATTTTGTTTTATAAATACTTCTCCTCGTGTCTCCTCACCCCGCTTCCCCGGGAACGTGAGTGGAATGAATTCCCTAATCCTATAACTATGGCAGTTCTAAACTTCAGCCCTGGTAGCGTCCAGGTTTTCCCTGGTCACTTCCTGAGCCTGGGCAGAACTGAGCAGCTCGGTGCTGGGTTTGCTGTCCCTAGCTGGGCTGTTCTCCCCAGGGTGGTGTGGGAGAAGCCAGTGGGACGCTGCTCTGGGAGGTGTGTGGAATGCTGGGCTCACACACAGTCCAGCAGCAGCTCTGTTTTTGTTTAAAAGCAGCAAAGCAGGCAGTGCTGACTCCAGCCCTGGTTGTGCCAGAAAGATTTGGAATCTCCCTGCCCACCTTTGTGGATAGTAATCCACGTAAGGTGGAAGCAGTCAGGGTTGTGGATCCATGTGGATGCTGTTCAACAGAACACAGGGTGAATTAAAGTTACTGGATACAGCAGTACTGGCTGTGGTTTGTGGTGCTCGTGTTGTTTGAGAATAAGTGGGCTCCAGTCTGTTCTCCAAGGTCTGCTGATACATTTTAACAAGTGTTTAGAATGCTGCAGTTCTGGGAGTGATGCAGTTTGTTTTGCCAGTGGTCATTATTATGATGTATCCTGTACCAGATTTATGGGAGGACACATGTTGGCGTTTCTCTGTTGATAGTAGATTGTTCGTGGAGAGAGATAATACACCATCCGTGTCCTCTCTGTTTATGTGCTTAAAATTGGGGTATTTCTGGTAGGTAGCTATTTCTGAGTTCTCAGGGGCTAATATAACAATATAGGGTATGTTTTAAATGTGAACACCTGTCTGCAAACTCTCTTTTAACACTAAGCTTCATACAAATACCTGCCGATTCTTTCATACACCCACAGTGAGGCTGCAAACTGTTCCTATCTGCATAAATGTCTCATTTATCAAATCCAGATTTCTTATTTGCTCTCCAACTCATCATATAACTTCCTCTGGCATCTGATTTGAGGAAACCTTGAGCTGGGTTGTTTTCATCTACCCTTCTCTGTACGAGGGCTTTCAGATTGCAAACTAATTCTTGTTTGTGTGCGTGTATTACTCTTACAGTGATTCTCTGTAAGTACTTCCCTTTTACATTGTTGCATCATTATCAGTTTAAAAGGATCTTAGCAAGTCAAAGCTTTTGAAGATGAGATATTTCTACTTGTGTGCATTCTAAATATGGATCTTGCATCAACAGGGTTTAACTGTTAGATTTCTTTTCCATAACGTGTTGTTGGATGGGGGAAGTTTTCAGCAGAAATGAGCTCTGTTCCTTCTGAGTAACCTGCTGTCTTATCTTAAAGGAAAAACGCTGTTTGTATGGAGCTGGGCTGGAGTTTGCTGGACTGCTGGGGAGCAGAGGGGGAGCAGGGACAGGGCAGTGGTCAGTGAGTTTGGACTGGGAACACTTGTTGTTTTCTCCACTTACAGGTTTTTGTTCCAGGTTGTTCTGCAGCCTTGTGAGATGCTGCAACATCCAGGTTATGAGAAATGCCAGGGGAGGAGGTGTTTGTGGAACACTTTAAATTTTATTTATTTGTTGCTTTTACACAAAAAAAGGTGTCTAATGTTAATGTTTTTAAATAGGAAACAGATCTTTTGTTTTAAGACAGAGCTCAGAGTCTTTTAACAGGACCCCTCTACAGTTCAGTCACAGTATTTACAGCAAACTGAGTTTGAATAAAAGTGCAGTTTTGGCATCAAAGGTATTCAAGAAGTAGATTTCTTTAAAATTCTGTTTCAGCACATGCTCAGCTTTACTGATAGATGTGCTTTTATGCATCAGGGAAAATTCAAAAAGTGAACCCAAAAGAGTATTTTGGTTTGTGCCTATTATTTTCAATCTACTTCCTCATTTGAAGGCCACTGATTAAACCAGAAGGATCTGATTGCCCTTGGCTGTGTAATAAACATGATGCAATTGCTTGGTGCCTGCTTGGTCATCAGTTCTTCCAGGGGCAGCTCAGTGAGTTTCCCTGACAGTCTTTTTATCACTCCCTGAAATCACTCTGGCAGCTTTGTTTTAATTTTATGAGTGAAGTGTGTTTTAGAAGGTATTGATCTGGTAAATGTAAGGTTCCTTTTGGGTAAAAAGAAGGAAATCTCTCTTCTGATTTTTATGTGGGCAGCACAGGTTGTGACTTTGCATTATGATCGTGTAGTGGACATCACTTAAAAGTCATCACTGGCATTGCATGCCAGGAGCTCTCATCTGTGAGAGCCTCAGCTCCCCATTAACGAGGAGGAAAGCTGAAGTAGAAATTAAAGTAAATTAATTGGGCGTGGTCATCCATCTCTTGAGCTACTGAAGGATGTTGAGTATCTGAGTTATTAATGGCACTGTGGCAGCTTCTCAATTTTATAAAGGCCCGCTTCCAGCATTAAGGAGCAATGTTCCTAACGTGACATGTTGCTGTTATTCTGTGGAAGTAAACCATGGGAATCCACTTCTAACTTCCTGTTGGAAATATGAAAAATATATATATTTGAAGATCAGTAAGTTTTGTTCTATGATTCAAGAAACCTGGAGTACTGCTAGTATTAATTTTTTTATTATTTTAAAATTTATTTAAATTAATTAAATACTGAAATTAGATTGACTAATAAGTTGGTTCTTATTCAGGATGGCAAAGAACACATTGAATTTGAGCAGGTTGGAAGATTTCTTGTTTATATACTCATGTTTGCGTTGTTTTACTGGACTTTCTCTTTGTGTCAGAAATCATTAGTCTAATTTGTAAGGGCAGGGAAAACTCAAATTAAATATAGGGAGCTTACAAAACAAGTTTGTCTGAGTTGCTAATGAACTAGGCACTTATGCCCTTGCACAGGTAATAGCTTGATGTTGATGTAATTACTATTTTTTTCCCCACCCTGAATATTAGGTCGAACTGGACTCTGGTTTATTTAGAATTTAATGAAACCAATCATTCCATGGGAGCGTGTGGTTGCCTGTGGTCCCTCCTTGGCTACTAAAGGCTTTCAAATAGGGACATTCTCACAGTTTGGCCTCCATTTGCACCTCCTCCTTCTGTCACTTAATTATGATGCTGGGTTAGCTGAGAGCCCAAGAAATTCCTCAAAAGAAGGGCAAATGACGACCTTGGTGTTCCATGACTTTGATTTGGGATAAGCAGATTTTGTGTTGCAGGTGATGCTGTCTTTGGGAAGAGAGAGAAAAAGCTGCTTGTACTTCCCTAAGAAATTGTCGCTGTCAGAGTGGAGATGTTAACCCAAAATCCTGGATAAACCATACACTTGCAGCTGCATTCCCCTAGAGTCTAAAACACACACATGGCTTTGGTTTGGGTTTGTTACTTTTCTACAAACTACTCCCCAGGATCACTATGGTGCAGAACCTGGCACTGGGAGGAATGAATCTTGTATGCAGTGTATGTGTTTCCACACATATTAAGCAGTTTAGGATGAAAGGTGTTGGGACTACCAGCTACTATCAACATTTTGTGAGCAGGATGTCATTATTAGATTGGAACTGGTGAATGTGTGCCAAACGTTGTGGTGAGTCTGTTTTTGGAGAGATGCAAACTGTGCTCACTTCCTACATTAAACCTCCTTTTCCCCTAATTTTTATATGCGAGCTGTGATTCTGTTGCACAGAACCTGGCATAATATTGAGCGGATTTATTTAGGGTTGCCCTTGAACGTTGTGAGCGTTTAAGCCAGATTTACAGGAACAGAGTCAGTGATGATTCATGTTGAGATGATGTTTTTCTCCCTTGTAATGGAACATATGGGACTACGTAGCATATGGTACCACTGAAAATTGTTAAACGTGGAGCACTGATTTATTACACAGCAAAAAGGGTTGGGGTTTTCAGCCTAACACTGAGCAGAAAGCTTGTAAACAGCTCTGGCTGTTGGTTTGTATTGGGTGCATTACTGTGTTGTGTGGTGATTTCAAAGGATTCCTTTAAATGGAAACAGAATGCTTCCGAAAGTTGCATGTGTGCCCTTTTGCTATGGTTCGGTCTTGCTCTGTGGGATGACAGCTTAAAAATCCTGAAAAAAAGAAAAAGGAAATCCTTTCTCAGATGGGAAGCAGAGGTATTAAAATGTGTAAATAGTTTTCTTCCAGTCTTACTACCCAAAACACCTTCTTTCTGTGTTTTGTTTGGGGGCTTTTTATCTCCATATGCCTTCTGGAGGGTTGGCTTTTTTAAACTGAGGCAGGGAGAGGAAACAAACACACACCTTGGTCCTCCCAGTAAACAAGGGAAAGTGGACTAAAGTGCAGCTGCAGAGAACATAAATTCTAGTTGCCTATTTCCTCGTGCTCGCCTGTGTTTCTTAACTATTCATCTTTTGGATGATTGTAATCTCTCCAGAGCAGGCATCGCCTCTGCTCTGGCTCTGTAGGGTCTTGCTGCAGGGTAACTGAAGCTCCCAGGTGCTGTGGTCATACAGGCGATTAATAGATGGTCATAAAAATATATCAATTAAGCTTTTTCAGAAATTATTTAAGCAAGAAACTTAATTTAAACCTCAGAAGGGTGCTTCTGTTTGTTTTGTCTTTTTCTCTATTGACTCAATTTATTTGGACATCTTAAAGTACTGATTAAAACAGACTTTAATCAGTAATCAGGTAAATTTGCTTTTGTTAGGCCAAAACCACACGATTAAGAAAGAATATATATTGTAAATTTTTGGGATAAAAATCAGGTAAGCCTTTTTTCCTCCTTGCTTGGTTAGTGACAATCTGCCTCTCAGTTCAGGGTTTCTTGAGTGTTTCTGCTTATTTTGCCTGGTTCAGGTAAAGTTTGAGTATGCTGTGTCCTTGAGAATGGCAACAGATATTTGACATCATTAAAAACTGCTGTTATTTAATAAAAGGAAGTTGTATCTACCCTTTAGGGAATTAACTAATGACCTCTTGTTACCATCGCCTTCAGGATCTTAGATCCTCCCTTCACTTGCCTCATTCTTAGTCATAGATTGGAAGAGGGAAACAGGCTTTTTTTCCTCCGTCCCAGCTCTTGAGCAGTTTCTCAACTGGAGATGAACTGATGGTTGACCTAAACCCTGTGAGGAAACTGAAGTGGGGAACACACTCCCTTTCCCCTTGTGGAACATACTACTGGTGTTAAAACTTACACACAGTGTCTCAATTACATCTAATTCTCGGCCTTAGCCTGCACATAAAATATGTTTTAAAAAGCATTAGCCCAAAGGAATTTTAATTTATAGCATTACTAATCTCAACACTGGCAGTGGTGTCAGTTTTAGCTCTTCAAAAGAGGGGAAAAACATTTCTTATCTGGAAAGTATGCGAGTGGCAGAGCAGATAAGATAATTGAGCCCTAAATGTGAGCTGGGATGGAAACAGGCTCTGTTGAGAGTCAGGTCTCATCCGCTGTGCCACAGTCCAGTGGTGCTTTAATGCATAACAATCCAGGGAGTTTGGTCTTCCTGGGCAGGACACAGGGAATTTTCTCTCTGCTGCTTTTTCATTAAGAGACACGAGCCTTTAGTTCCAGAGTGAGATGTTCATGTTCTCAGAGTCAGGAGTTTTCTGTCATTTGGGAAGCAGACAGCCAAAAATAGGATTTTATGGCTCTCCTGCCTGTAACAACAGTTAGCTGCTAAAGTGAGGAATAGAAATAAGAAAAGCTTCGAACTTGTTCCACTCAGGCAGCTTTTTCTCAACGTTTCTTGTGTGCTTTTTATCTGTGGTGTCTTTTCTCTGTGGAGAATCCCCACAGAAGATAACGAGTTTTCCATTTTCAGCTCTTCCCTTGGACTGAAGGCTCCTGTTGTGGTTTAGAGGTTGTGTGTTCAGGACTTGGGCATGGCCCACTTAGGTGGGAGGGAGCAGCACAGGTATCTAAAACCAGAATAAAGGAGTAACTGCTGGAAATACTCTTTTGCTGCACGAAGTCTTATTTTTTTGCTTTAACTTTGTTTGCTTTAACTCTGCTTTTGCAGTTTTCCATTGGGTTCCATAGGGTTGCCTTACTAGAAAGTACATAACTTCAAATGAAGTATGGCTCTTACGGAATGAGCCATAAGAGGGTTTTTGTTGCAAAATCAGTATTGGACTTAGTATTTTGCTGCAGGAAATGTAGACCAGGAGTTAGACCTGCTGTAGATATTGAAGCTGTAGTGCAGGAAGAGATCTGCTTCTTTGTAGTGCCATATGGAAATGCCATAAATCAAAATATATCTCACTTAGGCATTCGAGACTTGCAGAAATTACAGGTCAGTGTGTGATAATACAGTCTGAGCAGTTTGAATGATTAAGTGGGACATGTGCTTCAGATTTTAGGTGTGTTGGGCACCTTTTCTACGTTGCAGGTTTCCAGTTCTTATGTTACAGGGAAATTTCTGCCAGTCTGACTTGGTGCCTTAAAGTAGCAGAAAGTTGCTGACTCAGGCTTATTGTTAATTTGCTTTTTCCTGCCTACCTGAATATATTAGAGCAACACTCTTTACATTTTTAGAGCAGTCTTACATTTTTTTGATAGGCTGAGCCCAAACTGGAGGTGGTCAAATGAGATTGTGGTCTGATCTGAACTGTTGGACAGTTTGTGCTGGATCCAGGCTCTGGAGACATTCAGGGAGTCAGAGGGACAGGATCCCTGTTCCAGTGCTGTGCAAGCTGGTGCTTGGAGCCCCAGGCTACCAGTGCAGCTCTGCTGGTGTTTAAGGTCAACTCCTTGCAAATATTTTAGCAAGGCTTATATTCAAATGCTATTTATAAGACCAGACTAATTTCTTTCCTCGTAATGATGGCCTTTTGGCTGATGACAAGGCTGGAATCTGGAAGATCTGGATTCTGTATGCCACTAGTCAGCTGTGTATCCACAGGGAAGTTGTTTGCCAGCTTTCTGCCTGACTTTTTATCTGTACTTAAATGAAAAAAAAAAAAAAAAAAGAAGGCTGACTAATACCTGCCTCACACGGCTCTGAGAGCACAGTTAGTAGCCTCATGCTGTCAGATCTTTGGAAAACACTGTAGGAATGTTCAAGGGGCTTATTATGGTTAAGGTCCTTCAATGAGAGAACAGGTTAAGCCTGGGTTATTGTTAGACCATTCATTAAGGAGCCTTAATAGCTGAAGCTCTGATAGTGGTTGTTCCCTGGCTTCACCTGCAATTACCCTGGGTAGATCCAGGCTGCTGCAATTCCAGAGCTCTGGAGTGGTCTGGAGCAGAACTGGAGCATATGCAGGGATGTTTGAGCCTGCCTTGAGCGCTCCATTGCGATTTCACGGCTGGGTTTGCATGCAGGTCATGCTGTAGCCTCAGTGAATTTTGGCAGTTCAGCATCGTGATGATGACTTATTCTGCCACTAGTGAGCCCTTAGCACCTTCATGCCAAAAGAAATGCTATATAACCAGCTGGATTTTTCCTGTGTGTCTGCCTAACTCAGAATTTGCCCTTCTTTTGCTTTGTAAAATGAACAAAATAAAAAAAATTCTTTAAAAAATGTATTAGGCATCAGAAATTTTAGTATTAATAGATGTAAACCAACTATTAAAAACCTCTTTGATTTGGTGATCTTCAAGCTCAGGTCTTTTGACAGTCTGTGGAACTTTTGTGTGAATGCTCATGTTGTGGTTTTTAAAATTAATTTGATAGTATATTTAGAAAGTATCTATTGGAATTTTATCCCTTCTGGCTGCTATTATAGTAAAGTAACTATGCAAGAAAAGGAGAAATCCCCATTTTCAGGAAGGCTGGATATCAGTGTTTATTTCTCAAACTGAGTAACCTTGTTAGTCATTAGCAATAGTACTTTATTAAACTTTTATAACTTTCTTAAAATTCACACTCACTTGAAAGTCAGGATGCAGCCTTGACAGCTGGAGGTCCAAATCCGGACAGTTTTATTTATCTTTGCAGTTTCATCTCTTCGTTATTATATACAGAAGTTGTTTTTTGTGTCTTGGCAGATTTGAAATGCATTGACTGAAGGAAAAATAGAAACTTGGATTCCTGTTGAAACACAGGGCTTAAGGAGGCAGGGATCAGGGATTGGGTGCAGGAAATGGATTGGTTGTGAATTTAAAATCATGAGTCTGTAAATTAATATTAATTTTGAACTGATTTTAGTGCTGAATCAAAACCAGCTGTTATTCCACCTCTCCTTTCTCCCGCTGAGCTGGGTTGGCACAAACCTTTGTGCTTCCAGAGGGTGGTTCAGATTAGGGAACTGGTCCAGCTGTGAAATAACTGGAGTAGCAAAGCCAGAGGTTTGGAGATAGGAACAGACAGAGCGAGGGTGAGGCTGGATGGTACAAACTTCTCCTGCTAAATTATACTGTGAGTATCTTTCTTAAAAAAATATAAACCAAACAAAAATCCTCCCATGCCACTGTTGGATTTCAGTTAATGAGTAAATTAATGAGTTTCACTTTCTGTTTCTTGGGCAAGGGTTGGGTCCAGCAGCATTTGGGTTGTCGTCGAGAAGACTGGAATCGTTGTTAACACTCCCTCCTTTCACTGGGTTGGCTTGTTTTTTGGGGTTTTTTTAAGTGCTTTTTTTAGGAATCACAGTTTTGATGCTTTCTATTACTTGCACCTGCTTTTTATCTTTTTTTAAAGGTTTTGTGTTCAGATTTAGCTGAGGAAAGGCTTTTCTGAAAGGCTGACACATTTTACTGTATGTTCATCGCTCAGTGTTTTATAACCTATGTGGAGAGATATCCCTGCCTTAAAAAGTGGGGGAAAATCCCAAGCAGAATGTTTGTCTCAAGGCGCTGACAATATTGACTAGATGATGATACTATATTAATCAAACATAAAGTGGTATTTCATATTTCAGGTACACAATGGCTTTTTAAAATGTTAGGCCATGGCCCTATATGACAGGAATCACATGAAAGTGAAAAGTTTCTTCATAATATTAAATCCTATTTGTTGTTTTAAGTGTGAGAATTACTTGCAGTATATAACCAAGATCCTAACGTTAGAAAAGGAAGCACCAATTTATATTAATTGTGTACAAATAGACTGTTTCATTAATACAAATGAGGAAAGTTTGTTTGTTTTTTTCTTCAGGAAGAGAATTGTTTTGGGTAAACAGTGCAGCACAACAGAAGTCTTTCTGAGCACTGCTAAGCCTACCTGGCTTCCAAAGCCATCCAGCGAATTTGTGATGGGTGTTTGAAGAATAAAACGTCTCCGTTTAGAGAGCATTTGGCTCCTGATGACAGGGCCTCCCCATCCAGAGAGCGTTTGCAGCTGCTGTCAGTGAAGCTGTGGGTAAGAGCCTCGAGGGCGTGGAGAGAGGAAGTCAGAAAACTTCCATATTTATGATCTCTGTCTGAACAAAGGGGATGCTTAATCAGTGTCATCATTCATAAATTAGGAACTCTTGCGAAGCGGAGCTGAAAGGCTGAGGGTCAGCATGAAACCCCCTCTGTATCCTGTACCTCTGTATTCCAGCAGCTTGGAAGTTGTGTCAGAGATGGGTGGGGTTGTAGAGGTGAAGAGTCACCACTCTCCCCGCCAGAAGGAACTTCCGAGTGCTGATGTCGCAGAACCACAAGGGTTTGCTGCTACTATTTGTAGCAGGGGGATGTGGGGCAGAATCTGCCTCCCCCAGCTGAGCTCAGAGTGAAGAAACCTCGCAAAGCTCATTGTCTTAACGAATGAAAGGATGGTTGTGCTGGGGTCTGTGCTGCTTGGGGCAGCTGGGGGAGTTGTGGTGCTTGGGTTGGTCTTTAAAAAACAGGGTATTTAACCACCAAGGAGCAAAAGCTGGTGGTAAGAGGTGGCCAGGGAGCTGCGTGTCTATGCAGTGGGAAAGGTTTTGGTTCCTGTTTGGGGATGTCCCCACCCTGCCCAAGCTGCTGTGCCCAGCAGGTAGTGTTCCCTCTGGAGCAGGATGATACCAGCTCCGTGACCTGGAGCCTTCTCCTGGGCTATGTGAGGGGTTATTGGTCTTTTTGGTAGTAGACCAAAAACTATTATCTTTAAAATTTTGATTCCATAAACTATCACATGATGTATTCTATCTTCTCAGGAGGAAATCTGTATGCAGTGTACCAGGGTTTTCTTGTTCAGGAATTTGTGTGCTGCCTTTTTTTTTAGGTCAGGTCAGGGGAGATCACCTTTTTATTGGGAGCTTGCAAAGATTTTGGAGGATCTTTGCTGCTTTTGTAGGTTACTCCGATGTCTTGGACCACCTTTGAGTGGGACATAATGCACAACTGAGTTTTAGTTTTACATTATCTTACATTTCCTTTTTTTCTTTTCTGTCCTCCCCCCACTATTGCTATCATCCTTTTTGTTTTATGTACAAAAAGTAAAGATCAAATACACCTTAAAATGTCCTCCTGAAGAGGTTGCATGTTCAGGGGTTTGATCCCTGTATTGGCATAGCGTTGAGATAAATGAATGTGCTGATGGTCTACAGTGAGATTGGAGAAAAAAAAAGAGTTAATGAGACATCTGAGTGGAGGGAGCAAACCTCAGAAGTAAAAATTGCTTTTCTGTTTTATGACAAGTCAAAATATTTTGGAATTAAAAACAAAACTGAAGTTGAGTAAATTGATTTTTTTTTTTTTTTTTTTTGAACCACTTGTACTAGGAGCTTATTTTATGTAGTTACTGGGGCGTGACTTCAAGTTCTGGGCAGGACTTTGCGGCTTGTTCGCATCGGGCTGAGGGTCTGATGTTGCAATGAAGAAGGAAGTGAGCGTGTGTCTGCTTGGGGAGGGGGACTGCAAAGCACTTCTGCCTGCCTTCGTGAGGTGGGAATTGCAGCTGGCTGGGTATTTTTAGCTTCAGAATACCTCATTGTGAATGTGAATTTTGGTTTTTCTTGTTAATCAGAGTGTTTGGTAAATTTAGCTCTCAGTTACTGTTTTAAAGAGGTTTTTTTCATACCAAAATGCACTGAACAGATGAGTTCTTCATCCCAATTTTATTCATTAAAGATTTTAATTTTTTTAAAACCTCCAAAGCTGCAGGACTGGGTGTGATGCATTTCACAAGTGTCTCTATCTGCTGTTGGTTTTTGCAGTTGTGCATCTGTAGGTAAGGATAGGGGCATAGTAGGGATTGCAGGGAGAGGTGAGGCTTTATAGAGCAGCCTCTGTTTCTCCAGCTTAATTAAGGAAAAGAAAAAAGGGGAAAATAGTGGATCTGATTTTGTTCCCTCCTTGTAAAAACATGCAGCAGTAAGGACTTTTTCATGGGTTGGAGGCAGAGGCAGAAGACAGCCTCAGTTTCCATCAGTGTTTTCCAGTCATTTGCTGTAACAGTGATTCACTTCTGTTCAGCTGTTCATCCTGGCCTGAGGTGAGACATATAGAATGTTTCTATTTTAAGCTCTTCAGCATAATGGATGAATAAACTCACCCTTCCTATGCTGGTTTTTGCCACAGTGGGTGAGCTTTCCTTCCTGGGATCTCTGTTTCGCTGCACTGGCCTAAAATACTCGCCTTTTGAAAGCTCTTGGTGTGCTGTCCGCACCGGTGGAAGAAAATGTTCTGACCATTTTGCTTCAGGGTTGCTGATCTTAAACTGCACTCTTAAAAATACCAAGTTTTTCTGAAGGCACACAGTGATGTTTTCCTGCCTCCCTGCCTCTTCCCCCCTTCAAAGTGTGACTAAATACCACCAGAACTCATCAATCCTTAGGTCAAGTGCATAGCCATGTGCATTTGCTGCAGCATTATTAGTGGTTATTCCAGCTTTCTTAAAGAAAATTAAGTGTGTTTTAATAAAAGGAAGTCTTCTGCTTGCCATGGTAAGTACCACACAAGCTGTTTATGTACCAGAGCATAGAGCTTTGAAATATTTTCATACTGCTTTAAACTGTCTCATGCTAACTCAGTTTGGCTGTAAAAGGCTGAAGTCTTGTGATCTAGAGCAAAGTTTTTTTCTGCTGGGAGAGCAGGTGTATTCTGGAGATCAGTTTTTCTCTATGACCAAAACATTTTTGATGTTGATCTTGAAGGATCTGCTTTCCCCAAATACCATTTCACTCTCTGAGCTTTGGGATCAGTCTGTCTTTGCCAGTGTTGGTGGTGGTCCTTTCACATTTTTTGTTTAAGAAGCTGCATTGAAGTCTGGAGTGTCTGATCTGAAATCAGACAGACCTGAGGGGGAATGCTTTCAATTATGGGTTCAATAAACCCGCTCTGGAAGGAAGGACAGGGTAAAGGGGCATTTCCAGGCTGATTGTGGCAGAAGTACTTGTAACTGTCGGAATTCCTTGTAGCTTTTCCAGGATCTTTCTGTAGTAATCTGGGCATATTCCACTGTTTTCAGAATCAGCTTTAAAATTTTATCCTCCCTCCTTAATTAGATGCCAAATGATGCATTTACTGAATTGAATCAAGAAACCTCTGACGGTTCAAATGGAAATCTTGAGCCCATGTGTAAGGCTGCCAAATTTATTTGCTGCGGTGTGGAACTCAGAGCAGGTAGTTAAAGAGCTCTGTTGCCTTTGTTGGGACTGACTTAAACCCAGATCCCAAACCATACCAGAAAACAAATTTTGCTGTGGAATTTGTTTGAAAAGCTTTCGAGCATGAGAACATTTGCTGGCCTGTATTTAATTTTAATGATGATATATTTTAATGGGCTGTCAAAAACATGCTTCAAATGAATGCAATGCACTTCTCTTTATGTGCTGGTCATCTTGTTCCTTGTCCTTAAGTGCTTGGGCTCTGTGTGCCCCTGTTTGGGAAGATAGTGCAGCCTTCTGAGTGACATGTTTTCTGTGCAGCCTTTGAAATCTCTCAGGTTTGTTGGGTGTTTGCCTTGGGTTACCCTTTGAGATTTACTGGGTGGTTTGTGTTTGTTTTGACTGTTACTTTATCTCACTTTCTCAGTAAGTCCAGTCTCTTCTGGCCATGAATGATAGGAGGGAAGGATTAGGAAGTTCTGGGAGCCTGTGTTTGGAATGCCATGCTTCAGGGTGCACACTAGGATTCTTTGCCTTAGCCTTTGTGGTGATTAAATGATTGAAAGAGCTGTAAAGGTACTGTGATGATAGAAATGAATTAAATGGTTAAATGTCTTAACCATTCAGATGTGAAATGACCTTTCTGCTTGTACTTCCCTTGGTGTTCTTGTGTATTGGCTCATCTTTGGTGACAAAACACTCCTTGTCCTACTCTTGCACAGCAAAGGGGCTTCCTCAGTTCATTTATTAATTTCTAAGCTTGATACTGACATTTCACTTCCAGGTTTGGAAGCTGTTTTACACTGCAGACACAGAAGTCAGTGGTCATATTTACAGTGTAGTGGTTGATTAATAAATGCCCCCATGGCAGGCTGGGGGATGTTTGCCTGTGTGTTACTCTGCACACGCTGCGGGAATTGTTGCGTCTTCCCGAGTAACACTCACGCAGCAGTAATGGACATGAAATGGGTTTTAAAACACTGTGTAAAAATGGCAGTGCTCACATTAATCTCTTTACCAGAGCTATGAATGATGCAGTGCTGAGAGCTGGTGGTCTGTACATTGAAGGGTTCACACACTGGAGGGTATTTCTGGGTGGGTTGCTGGTTTTTTTAAGCATTTTTAAGCTGTACATGTTCTGTGTGTGTTTAGTGGGGTAGCTGAATCATTCCCTGTGGAAAAGAGCATTTTAAATCTACTTATTCATCCAGTGCCAGCACAGGTAAAATCTTTGAGTCCTTCTTTTATCCAGGCTCAGCGAGTGCCGAGGTGTAGTGCAAGATTCCTGTGAGTGTAATTCAGGCTGTGTGATGCTGTGCTGAGAACTGAGCTCCTTCTGCATCCCATCAGGGCCCCTCAGGGATGCTGTGCTTTGTGGGCACTGGCAGCTGAAACTCAAATTGGGGCAGCCAGGTCACTGCACGGATTCTGCAGATGTTCCTGAGGTGGAGCTTCTAGCCACAACTGACCTCGTGTGCCCAGCAGCCCGTATTGCTTGGAGACACTGCTGGATCTTAAACCTTGGTTTGGAAAATCAGTTCCTGCAGTTCTTGGGAGCATCAGTGCTGTGCTTGTCTCCATCAAACAGTTAAGCTACTTAGAAGCCACAGTTTTAATCTTTATGGAGAAGGAAATGGGAGTGTTGCAAGCACACCTTATATAATGCACATAATTACTGCATTACCCACACTTCTTCTACTAATACCAACTCCTGGGCACGCGGCTGGCACTTCCCCAGAAAGGTGACGTGTGACAAATGTGTTGTGGCCATTTTGCTGAGCAGGTTTCCTGTAACAGCTGCCCATGAGCTGCTCTTCAGACTGCTGGAGATCTCTGACAAATCTGGTTTGGTTTGTGTTTCAGTAGTGCTTCCTGCAGCATGACTTAAAATGCATGAGAGCAGATGGAGGCCGTTGTATGCACAGGCCTGTCTATGCACTTCCGTGTTGCTTCAGGGAATTTGGATTTGTGTTTTTGGGAAAGCAGGAGGGACCTGGGGATTGAGTAGACTTGTGAACAAGTTTTGGTTATAATATTCAGATTTTGTGTCTTCATCTCCTCTTCGTAGCACTGATTGCAGCCAGAAACAAGACACTATATTAATATGATTGTGTTGACATCTGTGGACACTGCTTTGGTATTGAATGAATGCTGCTGTGCAACTGAAGGCCATATGATGTCTGAAAAGAGAAGGAATTCTGATAAAATTGATGTTCTCCTTCAGAACTAAAGCCAACTATGGATTTCTGCAGCTTGGTCTGTGCCTTACTTTGTTGCTGCCAACGGTAGTGATCTGATACTTTGGAACAAACCCTTAATTCAGTGCGAATATTTGCAAAGAATTCCAGCTTTACTTTACATCAGGTGTTTTCTGAAAAGCCCCTGACCAGAAATCTTCTAAAGAAAATTCAGTGTCTGGGAAAAAAAAATTCATTTTAGATGACGTGTGATGCTGGCAAGGGGGTTCTGTGAGAAAACTCTGGGGAAAACTCTGTGTATTAGTAGTTCTCTTTGTCCTTGTTGACATACTGCTGCTAATTTATTATAATAGCATGGCAGACTATTCAAAAGGGGTACCCCATTTAGCTAAACTAGGGGGAAATATATATTTAAGCTTATGCTTGGAGAACTTCATTGTCAGTATAAATATTGCAGATAAACTGATGGTGTCACACTTTACAGAAAGTTTTGTCTTAAAAGAGCTAAAGACTGGTTGCACAGGGAGCGTGCATGAGTCTGGGGACTCATTCTCAGTAAAACCATACTCTCTCTAGACTTATTCCTTTATTGGGATAGCAAATAGTTTTTCGTCCTCAAACCCAGGGCTTGTAACCCTCTTTGCAGTCACTTCCTTGGGGAAAATTAGTGAATCTTGTTCTATGTCCATAGTCTTGTGTAAGCAGCTGTCCTTCCAGTTGCTGGTTTGTGGTGGATTTGTTTGGATTGTAGGCTCTCTCCATTGATGAATGAGGATGTGACTTCCAGGTATTCAAAAGTGAGGTGGAATTTCTCTTTTGTCCTACTGGATTTTTATCAAGAGTCCTGGTAATTCAAGAAGGCCATGGTGTACTCTCTGAAGGTGAGACTGCTGCTGTTTGGTAATTCTAGGAGCCCCAGGCCTTATCTGGAAGGGTTATTAGTTGGCTACTTGCACACAAATGTCTGAGCTCTCATCAGATTAGAAGTCAAACCCAAAAATGTATCTTGAGCTTGAAATATATAACCAGTGCTCCAAAACTGCGTGAAACTTCGTGGCAGTCCTACATCCACTCACTTTCTTTGCAGCTGTTTTGATCATGGACTAAAAATACTGAAACTGGTCAACACAATATAAAATAACTTCCTAAGTTTGGTTTGGACCTTGAATTTGTGCCTAGCAAGACTCAGTACCTGCTAAAGTAAGAGCTAGTTCTGTGCTGTCAGTGAGGCTGTGTTCCTTCCTTAGAGGCCATCTGGTAATGTGACCTGACTCTTAAAATCCAAATTATTCTGACTGACCGGCCTCAGACCTCAGGTAAGCTTAAATTTTGCACATCACAGTCCTTCTGTTATAGTGGTAACTCGTCTGGAAGTGAGAGGTGAGAGGAACCCAAAACCAGGATGCTTTTGAGTTCAAGGTTTACTCCAGAAGCCAGTGTAGAGGCAGCAGCTGCTGTGGATGTGTCCTTGGAGAGGCTTTTGTGGGGCTGTCACACATCTGAGTGAGGGGACAGCGACAGATCCAGCTGTTGGCAGAGTGAACACAAGGTATCTCCGTGACTGGGAACATCTGCGGATGCAGGAAGCAGTGTGGCTGTTGAAAATGAGGCATTTCTAGTCTGGTGTTTTGGAATGGAGAGAAATCATAAGGTGAGAAAGAGTTTGATCCTCTGTAGTTTTGTCTAAAAACAGAAGATGCAGGGGGAGAGCTGAGATTATTTAAAGTTTGGGGAGGGACAGATGTGGTAAGAGATTAGAGTTAGTGGCGCAGCACTTGAAAATGGAGGCAAATGAAAATGGGTGTTGCTTTGTTGCATATTTACTTCCCTTCTTCAAAATGTCCTCAAATTCCTGCAATTTATTTAGATTACTTTGTCTTCTTCCAGTCTCTTCTGACCTTTAACATTTCTTGGCAAAATTTACATTGCATTCAAATTAAACTGGGGAATATTTTCCCAAAATCGTCTTTCTAATTGTAATCTCTTATTTTAAATCTGCAGTATGTTAAATATAATGTACATTTATTGATAGAAGTTATTTCTTCTCACTTGTGTGGGTGTTATATGTAGTCACATCACTGTTTCAATCACTGGCTGCCTGACTGGTTCCTAGAAAATACAGGGGAATTTCCTACCGTGACTCATCTTGGAAGTAGCAGATGCTACACGCTCTCAAGCTGTGTATGGTAGCTCTGGAGTCTCAATAAATTTAATTGAGTGTTGGGGACACAAAAATATATTGGATTACTGTAATGATTACACACTGCTACTATTTATCCCTTTTTAATGAGGATACTTAAACAAAATCTTTATAAAGGTGATGTTGCTTTCTTCCCTTTCTGTCCTGTGACACTGCTGTGAAAATGTGTTTCTGCTTTGAAATTTCAGTTTTATCCTCCTGTCACGGGGGGCGTAGCTCTAGTTTTAGTACTTTATAATTCTGAGAAACCTTCCGCATATTTTTTCTTTTTTTTTTTTTTTTTTTTTTTTTTTTTTTTTTTTTTTTTTTTTTTTTTTTT
>VXBT01004407.1:192870-254512 GCA_013400235.1 Oriolus oriolus
TTTTTTTTGTTTTTTTTTTTTGTTTTTTACACTCTTGAAAGTGACCCTTGAGCCACATGTCACTCACAAGCAGTTCCAGTCCCTTAGCAGCAGCAGATTGTGTCGCTGGCAGTGGGTCTGTGCTCCTGGGGAGTTCCTGGGTACCTGCTGATCCCACATACAGAAATGAGTCTGGTAGTGCTGTGCCCTGGCCAGCAGACTCACAAGGGCCTCTGAAGGGTCTATTATGGGGCACGTTTGCATTCAGTGGGATCACCTTGGATGTGCCAACAGCACAGGGAGGGTGGGATTAAACATGTCCTAGAGCTGTGCCCTGCTGGATGTCCAGCATGCTGGGAATTGAAAAGACAAGGAGCCGCTGGGCTGGGGGTGCCTGGCATGGAACACAGCTCCCTTCTGCCGTGGAAGAGGCAGGAGGGTGGAGGAGGAGAGGACAGAGGCAGTTTGAAGGGATATTGAAGGGAGTGGCTCTCCTGCAAGCTGAATGTGCGAGATGAGATACCCAGCTCTGGCTTGTAGAGTCTAGGGATCAGTTCTTATTTCAGCATTATCCAAATAAACCCAACCTGCTGCTCCAGCAGCTGATGGGCCTGTTTCTTCCAGTGTGGAAGTCTGGCTTTCCCACGCAGGAATGGATCTTGCCTGGAGGCACATGGTGTTCCAGAGGAGCCCCAGAGTGTCAGTGGAGTGCTGTCATGTCCAGACCCACTTTGAATCCAAGAGATCCTTATGGCTTGCCCTTTTCTATAGCTAAGTGAGGAGATGGCATGCTGAGAGTAAAATTTAAAGCCTTAGGAAGCAGTGGAATGCCAGGCTGTTGGTGTGCAGGGCTCTGTGGGATGCCCTTACCCACCTCCTTTGTGTAGAAGCTGTATGTAAGACTTGGAGACACAGGACTATCTCATGCTTGGGGAATATTCCCTGAATTTACTCCTTTGGCTGTCCAGGATGTGTGGTATTTGTCTTCCTGATGTGTCTTGTGACTGTATTTTAATGTGGGGCTTGTCAGGTTGGGAAGGTCGCCCACCCTGGTACCGGGGGCTAATCTGGAAGTGAACAGAAAAACGCTGGCTGGGCTTCTCAGCCCCAGATTTTGGGTGGCAGTTCCTTTGTTCAGAAGCACTAAATGAGCCGTAAGTGCCTTATCTTCCGGGACACGCAGTGAATTAAGTGAGGAAGGATGGAATTACATTGTTACTTGAGGTTTTCCTGGGAAAAGGGCGAGTCCTTAAGTGCTTTTCTTACTCTGGTGCCTCCTCTGGATTGCAGAAATGGGCTTTTCCTGTAGTGGCACTGGAGCGAGCAGCAGCAGCAGCTCTCAGTGGGAAACTGCAGCGTTGCATTTGGCCAAGGAGCCAGTTCTGCAAAGCCAGGCCCAGCTGGTGGTTCCCAGCCCCAGGCTGGGGTAGGTGGGACAAAGGGGGCCCTGTCCCTGCCGTGCCTGGAAAAGAGGAAGCCTGGAGCTGAACCTCGCCGTGCTGCACTTCCCTAGAGAGCAAGATGAGGAGAGGCAGTTCCTCTGCTGGGCTTCATGTATGATTAATGGAGAGTTTAAGTACAGTATAGGCTTGCTCTGTAACCTTGCTGTGCTCCTCATATTCTCTGGGAAAGTTTGCTTCTCACCAAAGAAATGTGTAGCTGAGTTTTTCTGGCAGTAGCTGCACACAGCATCATCTCAAATGGTTGGAAGCTTCTGTGTTTGAGTTTGCAAGATAAAGTCTGGGGTTATTTCTGATTTTTTTTTTTTTTTCAAAGTCACATAATACTTAAATTTGGCTGGATTAGAAATACTCTGTTCTGGTGTGTGTTGTTTGTATACAAATATTCAGTGTTTTTCTCCTGTAGTTATGCTTTTGAAAGTGTTGATTCTTTTCAGTATTATAAAGAAAAATCACCAAAATGTATGGTTATTTAATACAAGAAACCTTAGCAGAAGAGTTCAGTGCAGCTTCCCCTGAAGGCTTTCCCTCCTTGGAGGCAACAGCTTTAAAATTACATGTATAAAACTCAGGGTTGCTCTTCTAAGACCATTCTTGTTGTCATATTAGACTTAGTTATACATTTGCACTAGGTACTGATTAGTTAGGAAGACCCATAAAGGAGTTTTTTCCCCATTTTTCCTGTCTAGAGTATCCTTTTCTAGGAGCCTAGAAGCTCCTGTATAGTAATGACCCTGACACAGGTGACGTTCTAAAGTCCCCTGAGCTCCTTCAGCATTTTGGGCTGACATGATTGTAAAGTAAAAGACTGAACTATCACGAATTTATTAGTTAATACTAGACTTTTTCGTTCCTTTAATTAGCGGCAATATGCCTCAGTCTGCAGAAAAACATATTTCAGTCGTAGAGTGTCTTGGTTGTGCTTAAAATTAACCAGAACAAAATAATGAGCCTTGCAATTGAGAAGCTGTCCCCAACTAAAAATATTCCTCCCTTAGACCATGGGATTGCATTCTTTCATAGTTTACTCCAAATATCCCCTTAGGTTCATTATGCCTTGGATGCTGAATCCATAAAATAGGGCTGTTAGTATGTATATGAAGCAAGAAGTGCTGGAGACTTTCAAAAACTGTAATTCCTTGATTTATTCATAAAGCAGGGAGCATAACTCTTGAAAATTTGATCAGATGCCAGTTCCTTCAGTAGCCACTCGATCCAGAAACCTTTTTATAGCTGTGCTAATATCTCTGAGGACTGTTAGGCTTAATTAATGCTTAAGACTCTTGTACAGAACATGTCATGAAAAGGGAAGCTCTTCTAAGGAGCATGGGGAGGCAGGCAAGACTTTGGCTTCAGGGAATGGGAATGCAAAGGATGTACCAGCATTTGAGTTGAGTGAGTTTGTGTCTATTCTCTCACTTAAGGATATCCTTTCTGCTTTTTTTAGAGAGTTACTGTTATTTGGGATGTTGAATTGACAAGTGTGTGTGCAGAATCCTTCACATGGACTTTCTTTTAGATATTTAAAAGCATTTCTAGGTTATAAAAAACACAGAATGGCTTTATTTAAAGTGTATATCTGTCACAAAAAAGAAGGCTCTTTGCTGTGGTATGAGGATGGCTAAGCCTGATAAAATGATCCTGAAAATGTTCACTGTCAGGCAAAACACTTAATTTCTCCTATCTGCAAAACAAAATAATATTTATATTCTCTCAAGGGTCAAGTGAGGGGACCATTTCTCTGGGAAACTCAACATCTTTTTCTTGTGCATAAACCTGTTATGGATCCAAAAATGAGTGTTTTCGCATGAGCACTGGCATCTCCCTTTACAAATACTTTCAGGACCATGCAGAATATCATCAAACGGCAGAAAACCTTTATCCCATGGGCATGTCTGGTGCTTCTGGGGCTACAGTGGGGGTGGGTGATATTCTCTGTCAGGAGAAAACCGGCTTCATCTGTTGACATTGTGCTTCACAAAGGTATCAAAACCCTCAAACCTCATCTCCCTGCTCTCTTTCCTCAACACACACTTCCCCAAAATCTAAGTTACGAAAGGTAAATGGAAAAGAAACTGTAATCACAAGGTAGGAGTGGTTGTATAGATGTTTGGAAGGTTTTACCTGGGGAAAAATGTTGGGTTATTTCAGAAGAATTTGCCTTAATGCTGTGAGGGGTCTGTTTTTGTGGTTTAGAACTTGGTATCTCACATAAATACATTTCTTAGAGGAATTTAAGCTGAGTATCCACCCCCTAAGCAGGTGATGTTCACATCGTGAACTGAGAGGAGAACGAAATGTGGGAAAACAGGAGGTTTATCCAGCCCTAGTGGTGGGGAAGGACTTCAGTCTGTCTTAATAGAAAGCAGAACTGGAATAGACTGACGTAAATGATTTTTTTTTTCTGATTTAAGTCCAACAACATCGCCTGCAGGGGAAAACACTGTTGGCAGAGACATTCCTGGTGATGAAAGCTTTACTGTAGCAGTTAAGCTTAGTTCTCTTTAGACAAAAACCTCATGTTTTATTTAATCTCCATTCAGGCCTTTTTTTTTCCCCCTAGTTAAAAAGGTAACAAGTAGGGCATCGAGATTGTATCAATGAATGAACTATAGATGTTTTATTCAGCAAAAAGAGCATTTTGGTTTCTCTTAGAAAAGTTTAATTGCTTAATTGCATGAGATTTAAGATTATGATACTGAAATTCTACTGGAGTTTTCAAAGCCTGCTTTGTTTAGCATTGCTTTCAAGGCAAGGTTTGCAGGAAAAAAATGTAGTGGAGCATTTTTTTAATAGAAAATGAGGAGTTTCTATCAAAAATCAAGACTTAAAATCAAGGATGCCCAGCCTTCTGGTGGTCTTGAGCTCTGGGATTTTCCCCCTGCAAAGACAGCCTTGCTACAGCAGAGGACGTAAATAAGCACTTGTGTAACTGGGGCCATGCTCACACAGTCGTGTTGGCTTGGAGCTATTTCATCTCAATATCTGTCCAAATAAACAAAGCTTTAAGTGGTCAAGTGATGCCTGAACATCTCTCTCTGGAAAGCACTGGGCTGTAGCTGCTCAAGTGGCTCTGAGAATTAGGAAATTGTGGAACACTGGGATGTTTCATGGCTCTGGCCATGGTCAGATGTAGCTGTTTGTCAGTGGGGACCAGTCCTGAGTCAGCCTTGGTGGTGACAGGATCCATGGAATGCTGCTTGATGTTTTGATCAGTGTTTTATCTACGGTAACCATACTTCAAATGGCTCTGATTCCCAGAACATCCTTGGAATAAGTTTGACAGTTCCAACGAGCCCTAGAAGATACAACTGGAATTTGTCTGTTAGACGAAAACAAATCTACAGAGAGGAAAGAGCGGTTTTTCCTCTCCTTACTTCAGAAACTTGCCACAGAAATAGGAAATAGATCAAGAGTTTTTATTCATTATCTTCAGCTGTCACTCTCAACATTGTTGGAATACACTGAAGTACCATATCAAATAGAACTATAATATTTGGCAAGGATAATTTCTTACCAGGAACAATAAACGTGGCTTAAAGCAGTTTTTTTGTTACTTGTCTGGTTAACACCAGGTTTGGAGTTGGATGGTTTGAGCAGGTGTATGTGAAAGAAAGAAAAGAGTAAAGTGAGGAGGGAACATGCTGGATTGCTGAGGGAGTCTGCCAGGGATTTACTGTCAGATTCTGGATGGAGAGAGAACTCCTGAAGTAAATCTGGAGGGAAATGGCCTGTGGTGCACTTGTGTGTGATTGAGGGGGATGCTGAACTGGATCTCCTGAGGGATGGGGACAAAACCCTGGGAGGTGCTGCTGGGATTTTGCCTTGGTTCTGGGCTTGGGCAGCCCACGGGGTCTCACTGAAGTGAAATTTTTCTATTTTCCACTGCAATTATCAGTTACCTGAGCTCTTCATTCCGAGCCTTGCGCTCAGTATTGCAAATTGGTGAATTCATTGATTGAGAAGGTTTTGTTGCTATAATCAGAATAGAAACATGTAATATTTTTATGTCCGTCCATACTTTTGGCCGTGGCTTCTTGTCATTGTATTTATCCCAACACTCCATTTGCCTATTTTTGACTGCCTATGCATGCTGAGCAGATGTTTTCAGAGAGCTGTCTACAGCAGCCCCCAGGTCTTTTTCCTGTGTGGTTACAATTAATTTAAAATTCAGCAATATGTAGAGTAGCTGAAAATATTACTCCTGCTGTCTGTTACCCTATTTTTGCACCAAATGCATTTCATCAGCCCCTGTTCTGCTGCTGAGATCTCTCAGGTCTGAGTCACTCAAGGTGGACCTGGCTGTGTGTGTTTCTAGCATAACAATTTATCACTTCTGCTATGAATTAATGTTACCTATGAGATAAGTGACCGAAACCCTTTTGCTAGTGCTAATTCAATGTAGACAAATCTGTGTCATTACTCCAGCGGCCATCTCAAAAATAGAAAACAGCTAAATGGCTTTTTTGGTGGCGATTCAAAATAGTAAATTATCATTAGAGCAAAAATAAAGCTCAGTCATATCTTAGAGCAATCTCCACATGGTTCTTCCTGTGCAGTGTTTGCCAATAAGCCTGGATTTTTGTTAGCCACAACACACATTCCAACATCAGCTGCCAGTTCCTTGGCTCCTCATGCAGAAATAGAGATGTTTCTAAATTACAGTGGCCTTTCCTTTTGCTGTGCTATCCTTTTCATTATATTTTCTTGTTTTAATGATGTCTCTGACCTGAATTTCTCTTGCCTGTCCCCCCTGCCCTCAAATGCCATTAAGCGTCTGTCACTGCCACCCACAGAAGCTCCCCTTTGTCCCTGCAGCCCCCCCTCCTAAACTCCGTCACTTGGTATTTTTGTGCAGTGATCTGATATGATCTGGGGACTTGACACAGAAGTTGAGCCAGAAATTACGAAGTTTGACCCTCCCCTCCTGATGGCTTCCTGTCCTGGGCTCTGTGAGTCTTCAGAGGTCTCCATCAGGGAGCCCAGTGACCAGAAAATTAAATTGAAGCTTTGATAATGATTTCTCCAACTGATATCCGTGGTGTCTTTTGCAGCATCTGTTTTTCATTTTTGGGAATTCCAGCAGGCAGAAATGCCCTCGCTGTTTGTGCTAAAAGCTTTTCTAGTTGGTTGGAAGGGAACTGCTGCTCGCCTGATTATGTTCATATCATAGCAAATTGCACTGCTAAAGTACCTCATAAAATACTCAGTTTCCATGGTGATCTACCTTCCACTTTTCCTAAAAGGACCCACAAGGTCCTGGGAGACAGGCTCTACTTTCTTTGCCTGTGAGAAGATTAGTCACATCCTTTATTTTCCCCTTAGTTCTGCCTTGTTTTCTTTACACCAAGTGGTTTGAGTTTACTGATCCTTTTTTTTCTCTCTGCCTTTAACATTCTGAAATATTAAATCTCAGCACATTAAAGCTCATCTGAGGATGTCCCTGCGCACAAGGATGCGGTGGTGAAGCTTGCATTTGGAATTTCAAGTGGAAAAATGAAATTTAAGCATAGATAATTTAAAATGAGGATTAAAGTCATTTAAAACTGTGTAGTGATTCTTCAATGCTGCAATGCTAATTAAAAAAATAGAGAAGAGAGAATACTGAAGGGACAGGTACCTGCCAGGTGACTTTCTCCTCTTCCCTGCTCTGCCAGTCTCCCTTCAGTGGAACCAAAACTGTTATTTGCCTGAAGAAGGCTCTGACTTGACCTGCAATGTTAAGTTCATTTTAAACATCTGATTCCAGTGCTCAGTGAAGCAAATTTTTTTTCCCCCTCCAGTTCTAATTTAAAATTTTAGTTTTTCTGCATTAAAGCAACATTAAGGGCCTTTCTGACCTGTTAAATCCCAAGATGACAAAACTTAATGCTGAAACCACAGACCTGGACTTCAGTTATCCAGTTATTTAAAGAGTCTCTGGGTGCTGCGTATTCTCATGTAATGGGAATAATGACGTGGTGTGGTAGCTGTAATTTCAGTCTTAACTCAGAACTTTTTATCTGCTAAAGCAAAATAGTTGTTTCAGTTCAGAATTCAGCAGGATTTTTATTTGAGTTTTTTGTTTGTTGGTATTCTTTCTTAGCTTTACTCTGGAACTTGTAATTGGATATATTTGACAATATATCGAGGTTTTTCTTCCTTATATTTTCTTAATTCTCTTTTAAAATTTTCTTTTTCTCCCTCGTCATGCGTGATCCCCTTTATACCCTCCTACCTAGAAGAAGCCATTCATCATTCCCAGTTATATCCCTGCCTGAAAACTGGCATCGTTCACTATGGGTTTTCTTTCCATCTCAGCAGTTTGTGTCAAGTTGTTTGGGGGTGGTTTGCTGTATTGCGGCAGGTAAAAATATATTTATTACTTTCTTAACCGTGGTACTTTGGTACTTTCATGGTAACTGTGATAACTTGTGCATGCAATTAGTTGTCATAAGGGTGTTAAAATGATCCTGAAGAAGAGGGATCCATGAGGTGGGCTGTCTTATAAATCCATACGATGACTGATAGAGCAAACTTTGAGTTCTTTGTGGGCGTTGAATAAAAGCAAGCACGTGATCTTTCTTCTTTCCAGACTTTCAGCCATCAGTGCTCTTTTCATAGAGGATAAACACTCTCTTCTTGGACACAATTATTAGATTATAATAAGGAGATTTTGGATGTTAGCCACTCATATTTCACTTCTATCTGTGTCCCATAAAAATTGTGAGTTATAAAAGAATAAACTTAGAAAGCCAGTGGGTAAGTCATGTAATGTTAATGACTGATATTTCCTTGGCTGGTACCTGCTAAACTAAGTCTATCATCCTTTAATAATAGCATTCCCATGTGAAATCGAGTTTTTTGGGTTTTCCCAAATAAGCTTTTTCTTGTTTAGCTCCACTCCTGGAGCAGACTTTGGCACCTGAATGAAACAGGTGTAGCCATTTCTGATGGTACCGGCGTGGAACAAATTCCTGTTGTTTATGTTAATGGTTGCAGTTATGCCTGTAAATAGGTCAGGATGAGAGGTGGATGTGCTGGAGTTGGAGTCACTGAGGGCAGGCCGAGCAGAAATGACAAACTGAAGTAGTCAAAAAGGCTGTTTCCTAAAGTGTTATCTCTGGCTGACACAGAGGAGGCAGGAAGGAAGGAGGGCTGCAAAAGGAGAAGCTGTAGTGGGGAGAGACTCAGGGGGCAAAGAAAGGGGGAAGTACAACACAGTGAAAAGGAGGTGTCTTGAGGGGCATATATCACAGAATCATGGAAAGCCAGGTTGGGAATGTGGTGGAAATGTGTTTGAGTGCCATGGCTTTCTGCGCTTCTTAAACCAGCAGCAGTACGAGGTCAGGATGCCCAGGCCTTTCCCTTTTATCCGTGTAGAGGAGGAACAACATACATAGCAGTGTGCAACTCACTTGCTGTAAAATTGATATCTGGGGTTGTTTTAATAATAGACAGTCATGATGAAGATCCATGGATTTTCTTAGAGTCATGAAGAACATCACACAATCTTTCCCCCGTCCCTTCAAAGAGGAAAAAAAAAGTTAAAACCCTACAATTTGGTTTCTTGTGGGAGGTGTTCTCACCCTGCATGAACAGGGAATGTCTTTTTTCTTTTCCTCCTCCATGCACCCAGCCCATATCTGTTTCTGTACTTTTTGTAAGGACCTCCTGCGTGATTCCTTGTGGCCAGTTTTACTGTGATACAGCTTCCGGAAAATCAGTACCTGAGTTTACGTTTTCTTGCACGAAGAGAATAAACAGGATTTTTAAATAGAAAACTCCTTTTTCAAAGTCAGCTAATGTTATGACAAAATCCATGTAGCTACACCAGGACACTTACTCATTGCCCTGCACTTACATAATGAAATCCCATTTTGCCCCAAATGGTATCACAGGCTTTTCTTGTGTAAATACGTTCATGTGCCTCTCCTAAAACACAGCTTTTCCTTGACTAGCACACAGTAACATAATTATATGTTAACCTCAGGTAGGTAAATCTAACAGTCCCTGCAGTTTCTGGCTTGAAGGGACAAATCAGAAGTCAGGCCATCTAAGTCATGATAAGGAAACTACTTTTAAAGCACAAAGAAATTTATTGTGTTCAGAGTTATTGTAGCAGTTACTTCTTACACTTGAGGAAAACTTGAACTGGAGATGGAGATGAGGTTTCAGCCTCGTTTGCTATTTAAATGACCTGGTGGCTACTGTGGTGGCTTCAGTGTCCCCCATGGGGATCCTACAGCTCTGAGTTGTAATGCAGGTGAGTAGGAGCGGCGCAGATCTCACTGCAGCATCACCCGGGACACTCTGGAAAGCTCTGAGAATAGATTTGTCAGTTGCTGGATGGGTTTTTTGTTTTATTTTTCTTGATTATGTGATGGTTAAAATATAAACTCTTTTTTAAAAGTACCTAAAAATAGCTTTAAACCACAAAATGGATCCAGCTCTTTGGAAGCCATTACATTAATAAGTAGGAAACTCTGAATGTGCTGGTGTCTCTTGAGACTTCCACAAACAAATCCGATGACTTATTTGTGCCTCTGAGTAGCACACACAGCATAATTCTCCTCAATTTATAATGGTCTGGAGTTTTAAGCAACATGATGAAGAGCTGATAAAAACACTAAAGAGAAGAAAAAAGTGATGAAAATAGGGAGGCAATTTTCTCCATTTCATGACCCATCTGTGATGCTTTTTAGAGATGTTTTGGTGAGAAAATCTGATGAAATTTGTATTTCTGTGTATGATGCTATTTGGGCTTATGTATGTTAGGGTTTAAAATGATTCATGGATCTTTCCTCCCTTCCAGATGTACTGCTGAATTATTTCAAGTGTGCCATGATGAAATATTATGAAATGTTGTTGCTGGGAGCAGGAAGCCTTTTTTCTCCCCTTTATTTTTAATTAGGCAAGGTTTATTTCATGACTGAAAGTGCTTAATCTTGTTAAATAAACCTGAGAACCTCTAATAATGCTCTCTAGATTTTTATGATAAAATACAGCTTCTAATCCAAGACATGTTAATTACCCTTAAACTTAACAATGGCATACATGTTTCATTGAATTGTTTTGAATTCAACAGGAAAACTGTTGGGAAGCAGCACCCAGTGCCTCTTGCTTTCTCATTACAGCTCTATTGTGAGAATGATGCTGTTTGACTTTTAAACTAAAGCCCAGGCCGTACTCCCTGATTTTGGGTAGCTGTGATTATACATATTTAGGAAAGCAGTGGAATTCCAGAGAATAACTGGGACTATTCCTTTGGGGAGGGCTGGCCTGTGGTTTGACTTCATACTTGTTGAAACATTCCCGATGACTAAAACTGATTGTTTCTTGATTTTAAGCCCACTGACTCTACTTTTTAATATTTTTTTAAATAAGATTGTCTTATATTTTAATTTTTAAATAAGTTTCTTGTCTTTTGCTGCATAAATAGTGGTCATAGGGGAGTTATAAATTGAATGTTTCCTTTAAAACTACTGCTCTTCATCAGGAAAAAAATCTGGTTTTGTTAAGGTATTTATCTCCAACAAGCCCTGCAAGTTATTAGGTGGATTTCATACCCCAGGGGCACTGTGCAGTGATGGCCTGGGTCAGAACAGTTGTGATTCAGGGTTTTATTAGCATGAGTAATCTGTGAACTCCACATGACCTGATGCACACACGACCTCTGGACAGCCCTGAACCCAGTGCACAGTGTTGGGGTGGAATTCCAGGTGCGCTGCAGAGCCGAACACACCAAAGGGAAACTCTTGCACTTCGTTTTAGAAGCTGGAGGTGGTGAAGAGCTGTGGTTGCACCCAGATATTAGTAAGAACGGTGTGTGGCATTGACTTGAGTGTTCTCCGAAGTTACTCCTTGGAAAAGCCAAGCAGTAGAGGTGGTGTTTGAGGAACTGGTGCTGCTGCTGGTGCCACTCATGTGGTTCTGGTGACATTGTCCAGCTCTCCTGGCAGACTGTGTCCTGATTCGTGAGTCTGCTCCTCTTGCTGTGTGCCCTCAGGGAGCACTACCCTGGTATCTGCAGAGCCTCAAATGCTCAGGAATATTTCTCTTCCCTGCTGAAGATCACTGGATACCTTCTGTTCCGGTTCCGTACCAAGTGAATCATTTTGCTTCAGAGAAATCTGAGGGAAGGATTTGAGGGGACTTGCTGCTTCTAGACCAGAGTGAAATCTTTCCTGAGAGTCTTGGAATTGGTGATTTAAACAAACAAAGGCTGTAGTAGAGGTGCTTTTTGTATGCCCTGTCAGTAGCTTGAGTTTCTGTGCCAGGTATGTGAATATGATTGGTTTAAGCATTAAAATAAGTGAAGTGCCTGGAAAAAAAGCACGTATGTTGTGTTCACTTACATCAAGTTAGCTGGGAAAGTAATTCTTAACAATCAAAGAAATGACACTGAACAGCTTAAAACATGGAGGTTCAGGAGTGTTCTCCAGAAAGCTTCTCTAAAATAAAGGGCTGTTCATCCAAGGTCATGGTCTTCCTGTGAGGGACTCAGCCCAGGATGAAGTGTTTGTCTTTGGCCTGGCCCGCCAGCCGTATGTACCAATTAAAGGGAAGGGGAAAAGCTCCAGCTTCTTAACACAAAACCCACCCAAATCAAACCAACAAAACCATGTCAGTTTGTGGGTGAGGACTGCGGGGGAACTTGAGCACCTTCCTTACTTCTAGCTCGAAAGGTTTCTTATGCAGGACAGTTATCAGCTGAATTTATCTCAGAATTTCCTTCTTTATGTTGTTTTCCAGATTTTTGAGAGACTGAAGTGATGAAAGGGGGCTCTGTGCTTCCCATTCTTGGGAAAATAATTCTGGTGTGAATTTATTCCCCTCAAAATAGTCATCTAAAAATGGGTGCATGAGCCATGTCATGTTGCTCCTCCTCTGAGTGGAATCTGCTGCTGGTCCACCCTGTTTCCTGTAGTTTGTTTTTCTGCACGAAGTGGAAAACTTTGTCCTTGTTTTGGGAAGTACCCTGGTGTAGTTAGGAACTAAAATTAATGTTGTGCATTTTTGGGCACATTTGAAACAGCCCTATGGTACTGAGATGCAGTTCAAGCTGTGTTTTTACAAGCCACACACTTTGAGTTCTCAAGTTTATCTTATTGACAGACATAATTTTAGATACATGGATTATTTGGGAATGTGGGTAGTTTAGCTCCTCGTAAAGGTGCTTCCAGTTATGTTTCATTCTTTCCTTTATATTCAGGTCAAGGTGTTTTCTGTTGTTACTGATACAGCACCTGGACGTCATAACTGGTAGGAGAGAATCTTTGCGCAGACACCTGTAGCAAAAGGAGTTAATTCATGGTTTTTAAATGGGGGGTTGCTTAGCATTGAGGAATCTCTGCTGTCTGAACAAAATGCTCATCTCCCAAACCCTCAAAATCTTGAGTCACTTGTCACTCCCCTAAGTCACTGCCAGTGTGATTAATGATGTTTCCTTTTGAGGTTTTCACGCCATGCAGTCTCAAATGCTGCTTTACAAGGGTGAAGAGCAGAAATCAGGCTTCTAATAGAAATTGTTTCTTGCTGTGTTAATTCAGCACTTTGGTAACGAAAAGAACCTGCTCAAATTGACCATACCTTGAACGTGAGTTTTTCTACTAATGGCACTTGACTCTTACAGTGCTCTGCCTTGATTTAAACTGTTTTAGTTTCAGTCTCCACATACTGAGAAGAGAGTTGTGATGTTAAGGATTTGTGACCTTGCCAGCCTAAATGGAAGTGGTGTGATGTGCATCTGTAGTGTTTTACACTGTCCAGTACCCAAACTGTGTATCTGGTGCTGTGGTGGTGTCAGTGCAGAGGGTTCTCAGTGTTTGTGGCACCGTGGGATCGTATGGATTGCTCTCTAATCATGTTCAATCAACAGGACTCAGGTTGCTGCTGATACATTTTCCATCCGAAGTTTTTTGATATTCATTACTGGAAAATAATAGTCCTACTGAGAAGATTTACTTGCATCACTACTTGTGTCTGCCCTAATTGGAAAATGACATTATTACTTAGGGCTTAACTCTAAGTATTGACATTTAGCTTCCCGTTTTAAATACCTTGAATACTGGAGCTGCACAGGCTTTATTAATGGCAGAGAGGTTCATTTGACTGGAGACGGATAAATTGTTTTCTCCATCAGTTTGTTTTTATTGTTTTAAAGCCAGATGGATTTTTCTGTTGGCTGAAGAATGCCAGACCTGAAATACTGCATTCTTTGCCCTGTCTGCAGGGCTGTAGTAAATATAGCACCTGTGGGTGAGGCCAATCAGCTGAAAATGAATAATCATTTCATTCATTTGGCTTTTGTTTATACTTGAGGGTTTTTTTTAAAGCAAAACATTGCAGAACTTTTTTTTGTGCTCTTCAAATAGCCTTTTAAGAGCTCAGTAGTATTGGCCTGTGGTGAGATAAAGTAACAAAAATAACATTTTTGGTAATGTTAGCTATTAGCAGGAAGATTTCTGCTCATTTATTTTTTCCCTAATAAAGGAGGGGATGAGTTAGTGTGTTATTAAATCAGGTGCCTATTAATTCAGATTTTGGCACTGTAACTATTGCAATATGCATAACTTGGAAGCATTTCTACTGTGCATGTAGCTACATTTTCCATGAGTTCAGGCTGATTCCCAGCTCTCCCTGTGTCCCTCTGCCCTTGGGGACAGCGGCGACTCTTTGGGGGGGTTCCTATAGCCGTGGGAGGCTGCAGTGGGTGACATCCCTCACTGTGACTTGATTTCAGCTGATGGGGCTCACTGGTTGGTACTCCTATCCCATCTTTTCATTGCTCATACTCTCCCTGGTGGAATTCAGCAGTGTTTGACTTAATAATGCCCAGGACTTTCCCTGGAATCTCATGTGTCATCAGGTAGAACACAGAGAACCAAGTGATGGGCGCAGCTTTGTCAGCTTCTCATGGAATCGTGGAATGGTTTGGGTTGGAAGGGACCTTAAAGCCCATCCAGTTCCACTCCCCTGCCATGGACAGGGACACCTTCCACTGTCCCAGGCTGTGCCAAGCCCCATCCAGCCTCGCCTTGGACACTTTTCAGGGATGGGGATTTTTTCTGAGCTTTGTTTTTTTTTTATAGATGATCTAAAAAGCATGGGCTGAGGGGGAACTTTCTGTGCCGTAGCAAGCTTAGGAGTCTTTATAAAAGCCAAAGAACTTTGCATTTAACCTCTTCTCCTGGTTTTCTGTCCTACAGTGATACATAGTCCAAGGGCTATGGAGCACAGGAAGTGCTTATCCTCACCTAAAGTCACACTGTTAGCATTCTCAGCCAGTTCTCCTTTTCCTTTATGGTTCTCTCAGCCAGTTTTCCAGTGGGGCCCTGGAGTCACTGGCCTTTACTGGATGTAGTGTTTTTGTGTGTTAGAAAAAGGTGTAAAACTTGACAGTCATTTTTCTAAATACTGTTACTTGTTTTTCTTTGCAGAATAGGAGAGTCTGGAGGGCTGGGAGCACGGGACAATGCTGCTGGAAGGGATGTGAGCCACAGAGCATGGTTGGTGCCACAGTTATCCAGGTGGGCTCCTCTCACTGCACCTCTCCTGGCTGCTCCATCGCTGACCCTGAGCCAGGGAGGCTGTCTCAGCACCAGGCCAAAATTCTGCTTTCATCCAGGTGGCTCTTGAAGTCCAAAACCTTCAAAAACCTTTTATGTGTGTTTTAGTTTTAAATTTATCTGATTGTTACATTTTAGCTGGTCTCTCATTAAATGTTGCCCTGGTTAATATCATGGCATAGGCTGAAGGTCCCAGTGTGTGTTTGCAGGAGTCTGTTGTGCACAGACAAGATGTGGCCTCAGTAAAGGAGGTGCTGAACCACGGCTGTGAAAGTAGCTCTGAGACTTGCTCCAGACTGATGGAAACTGTTCCAGGTGACTCAGCTGCAGCTCATCTGCTGGGTTTCACAAGCCAAAAGCAGATGGGTAAAGGCCCCCATCATTGCTTTGCACATCAGTATTTAATGAGTCAATGCAGATTTTTCAAGGTGTTTTGTTAAGAAATGGAAAACTTTCTGATATTTGGATGTTTCTTCCTTTTTTTTTTTTTTTTGTCTTCACACATAAAAAAATTCTTTGGGATGAATACTGAAAATCTTCATTTAGGTGCAGCTGAGTTCTGTGCTAAGGGAAGATGTTAAAGAGGCAAAGATCTGCCTTATGTGATGGAGTTTAGGAATCTTCAAAAGCAATTCCATGTCCTGGGAGTGATCACAGTCCAGCAGCACTGGCTGTCTTGAAGCTCTGAGTAAATAAATAGAGAAATAACAATTACATGGCTGCAAAGTGTTGCTGTGGAATAGCAGCTGACTTTTCTACGAGCACCAGCTGGCAATTGGGATTAGAGAAACAAAGCAAACAGCCCAGAAAAGTAGGAGGAACAACACAGAGAGTCTAAAAACTGACACATCGGGAGCCGGGCCTGAAGAATAACAAACTCCTGTCACAGGATGTTTTGCATAGCAACAGGACTCTTGAATTCAAGTGGACTTCAGTGTCACTGCAGCACTTGCTTCCTGTGTGAGATAAAGGGCTGTTGTACCCTGAATGCATTTTAATCTCTCTATCTTAATAGGACTAATAATTAAAAAGAATTAGCTGGAGGAAGCGATAGTGAAGCCTATTGCTGCTGGAAGTGTTTCCTCTCATTTTGCTGTCAGGGAAATGTGAACAGAAACACATGGAAGGGAAGCAGATTAAAGATGAGCTTTTCCACCAGGTGCTGAGAGCTGTCTGCAAACAGCTTTGTCAATGAAGGAAGAAACTGGTTGGGACTTGAGAGCACAAACCAGTTCCTAACACACTTCACCATGCGCAAAGGGGTGCCAAAGGACCCAGAAATAGCTGATCTGTTCTACAAAGATGATCCTGAGGAAATATTCGTGGGTTTGCATGAAATTGGACATGGAAGTTTTGGAGCAGTTTACTTCGTAAGTATAGTTTTCTTTTTTTTGGAAAACTGAATCATTTCAAGTGATGTTTTGGAGGTTTTTCAGTATTTGTAGAAGGTGTTCTTTGAGTTTTTAGTGCTTTGTGTGCATTAGTTTTGTGATAACACAACTCAAAAATCAGTGTTTCCAAACTGCTCCTGATCTCTTTAATGTTAGAGCTGTATTTATAGTAGCAGTTTACTCCAGTCTTAATAGTGCACCCAACCATCCAGGTCAAGTATATGGTGTTTTGTGCTATTTGATGTTGAAAGTTGAATTTAAACAGCTGAAAATTAATTTGCCAAACTGGAATGTCATGATACTTGGAGTTCATATGCTTGGAAATCACTGCGAATTCCTTTATGGCAAAAGCAAAGAGAGAGTGCTCAGAGGAATGGGAATTGAAGCAGGAAGGATGAATGGCATTCATTGATACAGGCAAGAGAATTTGACCTGGAAATGAGAAAAATGGTGCTTTTGCAGTTGGTATCAAACAAAGCCAAATCCAAAATACTGGGTTTGGAAATAATTATAATCCAGTTGGTATTAGTGAGACTGAAATGGAATCAATATTGAAAAAATCAGTTAAAGACAAATTGAAGCTGCTTGGTAACGTGGTTAGCCACTCAGGAGGATCAGGTTCACTGGAATTGGATTTCTGAATATCGGACAGTATTTAGATAAGACCCCCTTACACCTCTAGCTGGCAATAGGTAGCATGAGTTATTTTAAGCATTCCAGTTGTGTGAATGGAGTTGTGTGAAGTGATGGAGGTGTTGGTGGAGCTATTGTTATAAGAACCTTAAATTTTATGTCATATAAGTATTTCATGTGTATTTTGAGGGATAACAATGTAATTTCTCAAGGTACCAGCTCAAATATGGCCAAAACTGCTTCAGCAAGTGGCTGTTCCCCAAGTGTGCTCATACAGTGAGTTGTCTCAGCCAGGAGCATCCCCAGCACTTGGTGCAGCCACAACTTCCCCCACAGCTCTGGGAACGTGGCAGTCTGGCCTTCAGTGACAAATCACATCTGGAAGAAGAGATACCATGGTCAGGTGGAGCTGTTTGGAATTAATGTGACAGAAATAAAGCATTAATACAGCTGAGTAAAATGCTCTTGATCTTCTCTGTGCTGAGTCAGGGTGGCAAGTGGTGGGGAAGGGTTTTGCCTTATCCCAAAGTTCCTTGTTTTCAGCCTTCTCTGTCTCATTTGAGGAGTGTGTGCTGAGGGGCCTGTGTCGCCTCCCTTCAGTAATTCCTGTGCTCCATTGGTTCACCCAACAGTTTTTCTTTGAAGTCACCACATGCCTCAAAAAAATGTCATTTGTTAATACGTTACTTGAAAGGAGGATTTACCACATTTAGCTCTTATTATAGTTTAAGCTTTTAACTGTCACTAATTTTTTATCCCAAAAATGGTTGGATGTACAGAGATTTCAGCAACTGTTTTAAGACCAAAAGCTTGACATTTTTTGGCCTTAACATGCAGAAATGAGGGCAGTGCCAGTCCAGGCAAGGAGAGATCTTTCCAAAATGGAGTTTTTAGCCTCCAGTTACCATCCCTGCATCATCCAGGCTGCAGAAAAGTATAATTTTGATGGCTACATAATAGTCATTGCAAAACTAAGATCTGGTGCAGTGAAAGGAAAGCTTTTTAATGGAGATAAATTCCAGGTTGAATCATCTTCTTGAAGCTGGAAATTGAAAAGCTGTTTAAGAATATCAGTGTTGTATGGAGTTTTTGGATGAAATCATGGAGATCTTGATACACCTCTTTATTTGTTTCTTTGGAAAACATTTTGCCAGTGGTTCATCTAAAACTGTTTCTATGAAATTCCAATAAAACTGTATTTTGCATGTTCTCAGTAGGTGCAGTATTGAGCCTTTTACTTATCAGTAGAAAAGTAGCACAAAGTCTGAGGGAGGAACCGTGGATATGGACAAATAAAATCATGGAAAAGTGTCCTAGTAATTGTGTGGTAGATCTTACCCTGAGGAACATGGCCCTGAGGTGTAGGAGCTTGCAAGGATATAGGAGAAAAAAGCCTGCATTTGCCACAGGCAGAGCTCACTCTGTGGGGAGGGGAAAAAAAAATGAAGCTTCTTCAGTCTGTTTCTTGCTTTTTTCAATGTTTTTCTTTCCCTACTCCAGGCTACAAATTCCCACACTAATGAGGTGGTGGCAGTCAAGAAGATGTCCTATAGTGGAAAGCAAACGAATGAGGTGAGAGGAATAAAGGCAATTGTGCATTCAGGAGCTGTGGCAGCTCCAGTGTAAATCTGAGCAGTGAAATGAGCTGCAGCTTTGGTTTGACCCCGACAGAACAGCTTTTAATGCAGGAGCTGCTGTTCCCTTCCATGGGGATCGTGGAGGTTTGGGGAGGGAAAATGAGTTTATGCAAATTTTGACAAATAGTTCAGTTTAAGGAAATGGATGGGGATTCAGAATGCCTGGATGGGGCTTGTTTCAGAAATAATTTCATTAAGAAGTGTATTAAGAGCACACTGGCCACTGGAGCACATCGTTCTGAAATGTAAGAAACACTCCTGAGGATCTATAAAATTGCATAGACCTGCTAATCTCAGTCTCATTTCAGTTGCTGATAATTGTTCCTCTTATTTTTGTGTTGAACTTGGACCCACTGTTCCTTTGGATTAGTGTGTGGATATGCAGGGTGTGTTCGTTTGTTAAGAGCAAACAGGGATGGTTTAAACTCATTTTTCCTTGCTCGTTTGTTGGTCTCCCAAATGTCAGTGGTTTTGTGCTGTGTTACAGAAGGTGAGCAGCTCACTGCTACTCTCTGTAGCACTTAAAGTGTCTCTCGGGACAGTAGGTTTCTTGCTAAGTTGGAGGCCACGGAACAGTTCAATTTGCAAAGCAGCAGCATTTAAGTAAAATGTACTGCAGTTAAAATGAGAAAAAAGTTTGGTTTTGCAATCCTCAAGCTGTTAAATGTGTCTTGGGGTATCTCAGTGCAGTAGGGACCCAGACAACTGATTTACAGCCGTGCTTTTGCAACTCTGACTTTCCATCTTCATAGTGTAAAATAGTTTTATGGTCACTTTTCAGACTGTCCTACAGTGTGTGGTGTATGAAAGGATGTGGAGGAGTAGAAAGAGAAATATATTTATACTTTTTGCCTTTTTTTTTTTTTATTATTAGAAATGGCAGGATATCATCAAAGAAGTCAAGTTTCTCCAACAGCTGAAACACCCCAACACCATTGAGTACAAGGGCTGTTACCTGAAGGAGCACACGGCGTGGGTGAGTGAGGGGCGTTCAGAGCAAATGGGCACTGCAACACTCAAATCCTCAGCACAGGCAGGGAAAAATAGCTTTGGGTTTGTGGTGAACAGTGCTAAAATAAAGTCAAATTTTGCATCTTCTGATGGAAAACTAACAAAACCTACTACTTACATGTTCTTTTTCTTAATCAGGGCGTTAAAGCCACCATGTGATTTAAATCTTGAATGTAAAGACATTTTTTACTTTCAGAATGCTTCAAGAGATACTTGAAGGCATGATGTTCTCTTTTTTTGCAGTTGGTTATGGAGTACTGTTTAGGATCAGCTTCTGATTTGCTGGAAGGTAAGTTTTATGTATCTTGGGCTTTCTTTTTGCTAGTACCCACCACCTGAGCATGGTGGGAGGCTGTTTCTTCATGGACTGGGGTTTTGCAGATAGTAGAGGTGGTGTGTCTGTCCCGCTTCATTCTCTAGGTAGAATTTGAGGCTTTGCCAGTGCTGCAGATAGTTGGCCTGCACATTTTAATTTTGTCAAATGAAGGTGTAAAAGTGTACAGGTATGTTCCTGTAATCTGTGCCTTTTTAGGCTGCCTGTTTTCTAAATATCCATGATAAAATCCTGCGGAGATCACCTTTGTCCTTGCCTTGCAGTGCGCAGGAATAATTACAGATGGTTTTTAGAATTTAAGAGAATCTCTATAATCTCTATAATTTAGAGATTGATGTGACGTCAAAACTAGAACAGCACCTGCAGAGAAATAGGGGAATCTAAGTCAAAATAGGGAATCAAAGCCAAAGTTTACAAAAACTAGTGTTCCTTGGGGGCCAAGATCACAGGGTCACAGAATGGTTTGGGTTGGGAGAGGCTTTAAAACACTCACAGGGAAGAATTCTTCCCTAATTTCTCTTTGTAGCGGATCGGTGGGATCCCTTTTCTTTAAAAAACACTTTCTCAGGAAAATATCCCATTTATTTTGTTCTGTTTTGTTTTATTTTCTTGATTTTTGTTTCCCGTAGTTCACAAGAAACCACTCCAGGAAGTGGAGATTGCTGCCATCACCCACGGTGCCTTGCAGGGGCTGGCCTACCTGCACTCCCACTGTAGGATCCACAGGTGAGGCTGGAGCGTGGTGCTGCTGCTGCCCTTCCACCTGCTGCTCCCTGGAGCCTCAAAGCTGCTTCGCTGGGTTTAAACAGCCTTGGTAAAAGCTCTTCTACCAAAATTTTCTCTGCCTTGTTGGCAATTGTTCTGTGCAGACCCTGGTAACAAAGGCTACACAGGAATGTTGCACTAAACACTAATAGAATAATATCACCCTAAATTTGCCAAATAAATTGGAGTTCACTGAGCTAGACTATTTCTAAGACTAGATATTTTTTCTTATTTACATGTGAGTAAGTAAAACTTTGTGCTTTCAAAAATCAGGTGATGGACGTGTTAAGTCAAGGATAAAACTACCCAAGGAGCAACCAAAGCACTTCTTTCCATGGAAGGTGGCAGAACTTTGGAACAGCTGCCCAGGGAGGGTGTGGATTCTCCCTCTGTGGACACATCCCAAACCCACCTGGACACGTTCCTGTGTCACCTGCTTCAGGGGGGTTGGACTGGGTGATCTGCAGAGGTCCCTTCCAACCCCAGCTATCCTGTGCTTCTGTGACCTCGGTTTTATCCAAGGGGTATTCATCTTTTAACCTCTGAGGTGGGAAGGCAAATCTGCTCACCCAGAAATGAGGACCAGCGACGCGTTCCTGGTTTTGTGGCTGCTGAGGCAGAAAAGGAAAGGCGAGAGAGGGAGCCCTGGCTGGGCGGGGAGCAGTGCTGTGCTGCCGTGCACAGCCCCAGGGAGAAGTTCCTGTGCCAGTGGGAACGGCGAGGCTGAGGGAGAAGGGACAGAATTTAAGGAGCGGGGACCGAATTTTGGGACAGGAACCAGATTTTGGGGGCGGGTCGCGCGGGTCCGGCCCCACGCGGGACCTGGCGCGGGGGGGCCACCTGGTGGCGAGGGAGCGGCACTGCAGGCCCCGCGCCCGCCCGTCCCGCGTCACGCTGTGGATGGAAAAGGAGGGAATTATTGTTGTTGTTATTATTATTTAATTGCAGGCACAAGGCTGGCGGGTACATTGTTGATACCTGATGTGGCTGTTGAGCCGTTGTATAAAATCGCAGAATGGTTTAGGTTGGAAGAGACTTTAAAGCTCATCCCGTTCCATCCCCCTGCCATGGGCAGGGACACCTTCCACTGTCCCAGGGTGCTCCAAGTCCCAGTGTCCAACATGGCCTTGAACACTTCAGGGATCCAGGGGCAGCCACAGCTTCTCTGGGCACCCTGTGCCAGGGCCTCACCACCCTCACAGGGAAGGATTCCTTCCTAATTTCCCATCTAACCCTGCACTCCATCCCTTGTAAATAGTCCCTCCCCATCTTTCTTGTAGGCTCCCTTCAGGTACTGGAAGGCCACAGTTAGGTTGCCCTGAAGCCTTCTTTTTTCCAGGCTAAACAATTCCAGTTCTCTCAGCCTTTCCTTGTAGGAGAGATGCTCCATCCCTTTGGCTGTTGTACAGGGAAGGCGGCAGTAGAGATGACAGTGAGAGGCACAGACTGTGCTGTCTCTCTTGTACTTTTGAGATGTTCATTCTTGCACCCACAAGACTTTAGCACTTGTCCTGCAGCAGAAGTGTTGGGATGTGCGAGTAGCATGTGTGTATGAAATGTTCCACAATATTCCTTTTGAAGCAGTGCTGTCCTGAGAACTGGGGAGTAGAGGTTACTCTGGGCTTGCTGCTGAAACACTGTCAGTGAATTCCTCTCTCTGTCTCTCTGTCCCAGCATCACCTGCCACGTGGGTGACAGGATATCCTGTGCTTGCCCTTTGCAGACAAAGGCATCTCGCCAGAGTTCGTATCATGCTAAATCACTGGGTTTTTTTTCTTTTTCCTCTGTTAAAGGGATATTAAAGCTGGAAATATTCTTCTAACAGAACCAGGTCAAGTGAAACTTGCTGATTTTGGGTCTGCATCTATAGTGTCCCCTGCCAACTCTTTTGTGGGAACGCCTTACTGGTGAGTGAAGCCTGCAGTGCTTTAGTCCTTTGTAAAGCTGCCCTCTTCCCTTTCCAATGCTTCACAATACAAAAATAATACCTGGATTAAATCTTCATTAGCCAAGCAGTTTTCCTGACATCCCTGTGTCCAGATCTTCAGGAAGTGTCCTTCCTCAGGTCCATAAGGAGAGGTTTAGGCTGTGCAGTGCTTGGAAATGGCTCCACTCTTGCAATGCCATTTGCTTAAAAATAACTCACACTTGCCATAGGTGATGGGACCAAGACATTGATGGAGAAAGGGGATCCTGTTAGTCTGGCTGGAAGTCACACAGCTACTTAAATCCTGTTTTGAAAGAATTGCTGAGGAGTCACCCGAGTTCCTTGGCATTCCTAGCGCCGAGGACCAGCACAGCTCCATGCTCCACTGATTTTGTGGCAGAGGCCCCAGGCAGTGCTGGGAGGTCACCATGGCCCAGCCTTGGAATGAGGCCGTTTGGCAGGAAGCCTTTTTTTGGAAGAACACAATTTAAGAGGCTGAATTTTTGCAGGCTGGGCCTGCTGCTTCTCTGTCCCCACTTCGTCCCTTTATCCTGGCCCACCGTATTTCCCTGTTCCACTCCTAGCTGCACCCACAGGCTGCATATGTCTCCTGGAAATGCTTCTGTTGTGCCAAGGGGAAGCCTGGGGGAGGGTGCAGGGGGTGCCTTTAGGGCTCTCCCTGCCCTAAAGGTGTCAGGCTGCAGCTACAACGCCTTTGGAAATGGGGGGTTCTGCCATGTGCCAGCTTATTCTGCTAACAGGAAGATGATTGGGTTGACCCTTTCCCCCACCTTTCCTCTTTTGCTTTTCCCCTCTCCTCTGACGAGTTGCTGGTGTGGTCAGTCCTTGTTCCATTCCAGCACACTTTGCCTCAGCTCCCTGCTGTCTCTCTGTCCTGCTCTGTGGGTTTGCTAAAGGGGATGGAACCACCTCAGTTTGTGTGCTTGGAGTCACCGTGTGTGTCCCCTAACGCAGCCGTTGCTCTGTGGTTGGCAGGATGGCACCAGAGGTGATCCTTGCTATGGATGAGGGACAGTACGACGGGAAGGTGGATGTCTGGTCTCTCGGGATCACGTGCATCGAGTTAGGTGAGTGAACCCACAGCAGCTGAGGTGGACAATTAACTCTGCAGTGTATTAGGAACTCCTGCAAAAAGGGAAGATCGTTATTGTTCATAAGTTTTCCTCTTTAAAACGCCTGACTTGGAAAACTCTTGACAGTTAGATCTTTTACTTGCTGGCAAATCAAGAGCAAACCACTAATGCACTGTGTTTTCATGTTAGTCTGGTGTGCTCAGTTATTCCCTGGAGAACCAGAGCATTTTGCTCTTGAATGAGAGGAAACCATGCTTTGTCATCTGTGTTTTCCAAGCTGGACTCTGAGAAAGTTGTCCCAGCTGTTGTGTCAAGGGAACCGGTGTCCTAAGGATCGTGTGTCAGAAGGGACCTACATTTAATTTTCAATTCTTCTTACTTCCCTGCTTTCTGAAACAAAAATCTTCAGTCTCATCTGGAAAGTTTGTGCCATGAATCATCGTGGACAGGTTCTTTACGTGAGGAGAAGAAAAGGGTTTGCACTGCAAAGGGCAAATGATACACGTCCACAGAGCCTGGAGCAGAGGTGGATGTGATGGCAGGTACACAGAGCAGACTAAGTCTGTGTTTCAAGTTTGAATATTGACACTGCATGTGCTGAGTAGATTATTTTCAAAAATTAGTCTTGATATGAATTCTATTTAACAGCAGTACATCAATAACTTACTGTGAGGGTGAGTTCACTGAAAATGTAATTCATGAATGTTTAATCAGCAGAAATATGTGTGAGATAACAAAGAGGGGGATGTGCAGGAGAAGAAATGTTGTCTCCAGAATTGAGATGGTGTAGATAACTAGTAACTAACATGGTTGTATTTCATGTGCCAGCATGCTGACACGGTCTGTATTTTGATACAAAGAATGCCAAAATTGGAAGTTTTAGACTTCTGTTGTTGTGCATGGCCAATGATCTTTGTTTGTGTGGAGTTCAGGTGTGTCACAACCTCTAAGGAGTAAATCACAGCAGTAGGGGAGAGACTGTGCAACCCTAGGTAGACACAGCCTTGATACCAGAATTCTATGGAGCATTTTACTCAGGAACCTCAAAGCCATTGTACAGAGATGGTGGATTTGCTTTCTTTAAAAATACCCTTTTGAGAAGCATTAAACTTTTTTAAACTTTGAACTTCGCCTTTGCACGGTTCCCTGTCTGAACACAAGGTCAGGCAGCAGTGGGAGGAAATCTCTTGTTGAGCAGCACTTGGCTTTCTTTGAATGCTGATGTCTTAATTCCCTGTGTGGCTGGAGTTAGTAGTGGTGAAGGAAAAGCAGATGTGGTGCTTTGCCTGCATGCTGCGTGGCAAGGACAAGGGACCGCCCTGGCCTGAAGGAACTGAAAAATCCTGGCACCACTGACCTTGGTGAGAACCAGTTTCTCTGTGAGTTCTGCCCTCCTGAGAGGTCAGCGGCTGCTGGGCAGGTGCCCTGTTGGTGCAAGGGCTGGGGAGGATTTCAGTGAGAGGGAGTTCATGGCACATCTGGCAAGTGAACTTGGTAACCTGTTCCACTTGCAGTGACAAATGAGGCAGGGCAGCCACTCTTTCCTGTAATCCAGATTTTCCAGCAGCGCATCAAAGATGTGTAGGGACTGATGCAGCATGTCCGGGCCCTGAACTGTGCCTAAGCTCAGTTTTACTCAGTTTCAGCTGATTCTGCTACAGCGGATCAGGTGTGAGATGTTGCAGTTAAAGTAAAATTTACTGCAAACTCTTCCTTATAATTTGTATCCTGCTCTCTTTGGATTTTGTCATCCCGCTCCAAGTGAACAGCAGCTTTCCTTGAGTGGGTGTCCTGGTCTAACTTGGGATATTAAAATAATTGGCCTAAGTGTGATGACAACAGCACTGAGTATTGATTTAGCAGTGCTCATACTTCCATACATTTCTCCTTTCTTTCCAGACAGCCTTATCTCACCTTTCTCTTCTCTTCTCTTTCCAGCTGAAAGGAAGCCTCCACTTTTCAACATGAATGCAATGAGTGCCTTATATCACATAGCCCAGAATGATTCCCCTAGGTTACAATCAAATGAATGGTAAGAGAACCATTAACAGCTGATTTTTGTTATTTCCCTGAAAATGCCCTGTGACACTGCACAGTTCAAGCCTGACAAGGAAAGTGTTGGTTGCAGTGCAGTGATTTGTGTGTGTTCTCAAATCATGTGTAGGCTGGCTCAATTTTGACCTTCTGTCAGTCTGGCTGTTCTACAATCTAAGTGTGTGGAGGTGTTAATTCTGGGGCTGTAGCTGCTGTAGGAATTCAAATATTCTTAGGTGCGTTAAACCAGCTGTGTCTCAGCATCAGCAGAGTTTCCAGCTGCCAAAGATCTCCGTTAGCATGAGAGTTGTTAGCATTGCTGTGCAGCTGAAACATGGAGAAGGGGAGGAGACTGTGGAGGTAACTGGATATTTTTGTCAGTGGGTGACTCCAAAAGCCCTCAGAGCTCTGTGGCCAGTGCATATTCCCCATGCTCCAGGCTCATTCCAGAGTCTGAGCTTGGACACAAGAACAGTTTTGTTACTCTGTGGGAGCAGAGGGCTTGCCCTGTTTCCTGTTCCCTGCACCCAGGACTGGAATGTCGCTGTGGGGTGATGCTTGGCAGAGTCTGAAGAAGGCTTGAAACAAAAGCTCCTGGAGAGGTGTGAAGTTCCCCCATTTGTCTGCTGGGCATTTAAGCAGCACAACTGTTTAATTGCTGATCATTTGATAAAATGATCATTTTCTCAAGACCACTCCAGTTCCCTTGTTTCATCCTCTCTGTTTTGTCCATTTTTGAGGATTCCAGGAGCTTGCTCTGCTGCCTGCATTATGGTCTCCATGTCCTGTGCAGGATTTGCAATGCAGAGCAGAGACAGCTGTGAATTAACAGCACCACATCAGAGTTCTTGATTGCAAGCACTTGTTTACAGTGCCCTGTTTGCTCTCAGAGGGCACAAGGAGTCACCAAGGTGCCTTTTGTGCTGCTTTTGAGTCTAGTGGCACCTAAAACATCAGTTTCCTTCTTTCCAGCTGCGATAAAACCTCATAGAAAGCCTCAAGTGTTGCTGAACTGAGCATTGAGGGGCTTTATCCCGAGGCAGGGTTACCTCTGTAACCTCCCTAGAGATCAGTGAGTGCATTTCTGGAGTTCCCAGTAATTCCACTGTCATTTTCTTTAAACTGTTGAAGTAAAATCGTAAATAGTGACTGGTACATGTAGTTCTAACGTGGTTTTCAGTTTGTGCTTGGGGATGGCTGTGTGTCCATGTTGTTTCAACAGCCTTTAAATGGGGAAGAACCAATGGGATCAGCTTGGAATTTGGAAAAACCCAGTTACTTGCTCTGCCTTAAAACTTAAGAACAGATTAGTCAAAGTTTTTCTTTTGCTTTGCATTAAAAAGTTTGAATATATTCTGGATCCTAAGCTTCTTTTTTCATTTAGAATTTTTTGACTTTTTTTTTTTATTTGCAGGTCAGACTCCTTTAGGGGATTTGTTGATTACTGCTTACAGAAAATACCTCAGGAAAGGCCATCATCAACAGATTTGTTACGGGTAATTTATCAAATATTTTCCAGAAATCTGGGGGAAAATTTGTCTACCAAAATAATTGTAAAGATGGTGAACAATTATTTGCCCTTACAAAAATCCACTCTTAGGTTGTTTTTTTTGGTTTTCTTTTTTCCTCCATTCATGCATCACACTTAGCAGTTAAAAGTAGCATTAAGGGTATAGGCCAAGGCTGACTTCCTCCCCTAATCAAACCACCAGACCCAAAAGTTGTTTAAATCCCTTTAATGGTTTCTATACTGAACCCAATTAATTAAACTTGTTTTGGAAATAACTGGATCATTTTGGAAAGGGTTTTTACAGGTCCATAATTGCCAAGAGCCTGTAGGAGGGGGACCTGGGAGTGATGTGTGTAGAGTTTGCCAAGGTTTTGTCAGTGAATCAGAGAATCATAAATCACTTCCAGTTTAAGTCATTTGGTTTCAGTTTACCTGGGAAATAGAGGAACTGTTTGCAGCTCCAAGGGCTTTGCTTTTGGGAAATTCAGGAGCAGCCTTCCATTAGAAGGGTAGAAGGTAGGGGGGTGTGAAATCCTGTGCAGCCCCTTCTCCATCAGGCTTTGGATTTCCTTTTAACTCTTGCCTTTCTTTAAAATTGATTGTTAGCCCTGCTCTCCCTCTGGCTACTGGTGCCAGTGACCTCTCCAGGAAAATGATGGAGGAGCTGTTTGTGCTCCCTTTGGCTCCTGGTATATATTTTTTTCCTGTGGTACATTTGTGCTGTGGCAAATAATCAGTGTTTTGTTCCCTGGTTCTACTTGTAGCACCCTGACCAGCTAATAGGTTTATGTTGTGGGTTTTGGAATGATTCATTCCTGGGGATTGGCAGCCGTGTTGCTCTCTAGGAACAGGCTGAGTTCGTTGAAGGATGTGTTTTCAGGAATACCTTAGGTTGGAGTCTGTGCAAACAGTTAGAGCTGAGATCTGAGTCTGAAATCCTGTATACTCCGTATTTTATATTTATATTTTATTTATATTTATGTCTGCCCTACACTTTTCATGTGGTCACATTTTAATATTTGAGTGCACACATAGAATGGATTTAGGTTCAGGATCATTGTTCCAAATGCTTTGCTGCTTTCTAAAAATTATCTACAATGAGATAAAAATGGGTTCCTTTTTTTCCTAATCATAAATAAGCTGCAGATTGTTACTGTTCACAGAGAAATAAGTGGTGGTTTTCCGTGTTGAGGAGCAGAAATGATTCATTTTGTTCCTGTGTGAAATGATGTTTAGAACTTTCAGCTCCGATTCAGAAATAAACATCATCACTATAAGCAAAAAATGGGTACTGAAATGACTGGCTGTCTCCACTAGCAAAACTCAAATGCACAACAGTTTGAATTCAATTAAAAATGAGAAACAAGCTTGTGGCGTGATGCTTTCCTTGTTTATTTACAAATCATTAAAAGATGATTAGCTCATCCTTTCAGCTCTTCTGTTGAAGGCTCCTGTTTTAGGGTGGGCTGGGGCTCCATGTGCTGGTTACTTCAGCTCCAGGGGATGAACTCACTCTTGAGCTGAGCCCACAGGAGAGCTGTGAGGCTGAGTTGGCAAAGGTGACCCTCCTGAGAATTTCCTTGCGGGTGGGTCCAGCTGTTGAGGCTCTAACAAAAGCCCCTTGTGGCATTTGCAGTATGCAGCAGAGTACATCTTTTTTCCCCCCAATTTCTTTTTTTTTTCACTGCAAATTTTTCTGTTTTCACTGTCAGTTTTTCTAAAAGCATGCAGAGGATGTTTGTGCCCTAAAGCCATCCCCCTTGGGAAGTAGTAAGCAACATATCCAGCTGTAGTGATCCCATATAGAATACTGGCAAGTGGACACTCAGGTTGTCTGCTTTAGCCAAGGTTAAATGGGAAATCTTGAGACTTTTATATCCACTGCCAGCTGTACAGTTCAGGAGAATGTATCTGATAAATCAGAGAAGAGGCTTTGATCATGTTCTTAAATACCATTAAAGAATTTATTACGTCTGCACTTAAAACCTGTGTAGGAGTTGGCAAGTGCCTGATTTTATTTCAACTCTGGCTACAAAAGGTTTAGGTATAAATAAATTGTGGTCTCCTTGCTAGTTTTATGTGTGAATTGGAATAGATGGGTGCAGGATAAATCTTTGCAGGTTGATTCTTTGTCCTAGCTGCATTCTGTTCATTCCTGTGCCTCCAACGTCTGAAGTGTCACCTCGTGTGTTTTGAGTGAACCAGCTCAGGAAGGGACAAGTTGTCTGTGTAACCTGGAGAGCTCAGAAAACCTGACCCCAGCGCAAGCTCAATGTATTTGGAGTCTGAGAAAGGGTATTACCAGATATTGAATATGTACAGATACATTCCAGACTGGGAACTGTCACTTCAGAGGTATCAAAAGTCCCCATTGTCCCTGGTTTTACCCCAGTGTCTGAAATGAGGTGTTTTATTTCCTTTAACTCAGCACGATTTTGTCCGCCGGGAGCGACCACCCAGGGTGCTCATAGACCTCATCCAAAGGACCAAGGATGCAGTGAGGGAGCTGGACAACCTACAGTACCGGAAAATGAAGAAAATCCTGTTCCAGGAGACACGGAATGGTCCCCTGAACGAGTCCCAGGAGGAGGAGGAGGTACTCATGATTTGTTACCCCATTTACACTCTTACAAGTAATTTCAGGGCCAGGGAGATGTTCCTGTCCTTCGGGTGGCAGAACAAGCACAGCGTGGGTGAGGAATGTTGTTGGAATGTCATCTGGATCAGCAGAGAGACAGGATAGGATAATGAGTGATAGTAGCCCTTACTCAGTATTCAAGCTGCCAGTTACTGTACATGTAACACTTTGGATTTTTTCCAATGCTGCCCTTTCTTCTGGAAGCTTTAGGGAAGAAACAACTTCTCAGGGAGGTTCTCTGTGAGAAGTGGCTCCCAGCCTGTGTGAAGGAGGGTCTTTGACAGCCCACGCTTTTCTTTCTCATCTGCACAGTCAAAACAACTCCATTAATGTTAATATTTTTTCAATTACCATAACTTTACTGTAAAGTAATTGGCCTCTCATGAGCTGAAAAGCAAATCACTGAATTAGTAAGACTTATTTTTTAAAATTATTTAATGTTAAAGAAGAAAAAGGTTAAAGACCTAAAACACAGCTTCAGTTTAAATCTTGTAATAAACAACCCACTTAATCAGTGTATGATAATTGACCCTAACTGTGGCTGAGAGAAGGAAACCAGTCATTTTTCAGTTGATGAGCTTAGATGGAAATTAATGTCACTTGGTGCAGGCACAATGCATAAATAAATCTATGACTGCTTCTCAGTGAAAAACACTGACCGACAAATGATGTCTGTATTCCTTTTGCTCCAGTGGAGTGAGGCAATAACACACAGTGAGGTGCCCAAGCTCAGAGTATCTGCAGGGGCTTGGGTTTGAGGTTTGGGTGTGTCAAATGCTCCTTTAAAGCTAAACTGGAGCTCTGGTTTAAGAAATGGGCACCTGGGTCTCAGGTGGAGCTGCAGGAGGAGGGGACTGGCACTTTGTGCTCCCCCTCCCTGTGCAGATGCCCCAAAGGAGCAAGAACAGCACCTGCTGGGATTAAAGGTGCCCTGCAGCTTCCAGACCCAGAGCTTAGCTGGGGAGTGGGGGATTGTCAGACTTGTGCACTGAACCCTTCCAGTTTCTGTCCCCACATGTGACGAGCTGTCAGCAGAGTGGCAGGGCAGCAAAGTGCCAGGGAATGCGCTTCCCACTTGGCTGTGGAGCACTTCCAAGCTCACCAGGAAACACATGGTAGTGTTTGACTCCAAGGTGTGTCTTCTGTTCCTCCTGTCCCTACTCCTCAAAAAAGTGGGGAGAGGAGCTGTTGTCTCTGCAGGGACTGGCAGGGATGCAGCTGATGACACTCTGCATGTGCACAGCATGCTCTGCACTGACCCCTGAGCCCCTGTCCCACCGCAGGAGGTTTCATTGCTCGTGTGTGTCACTAACTGGGCAGGGGAAGGAGACCTAGCACGTGCTGCAGTTCCTGCTTCCCTGGGGACAGAACCTGCTCCACTGGAAATGCCACCAGGCGCTTCCTTCTTCTGCCTTGGGCTTTCTAAGGCGGAAGATGAGCCCTACAAATCTTTAACATGCAAAATATTACTAATGCTTTCCTCGGAACCCTTCCAAGAAGGTTAAAGTTGAACTCAGGAAGCCAATGCTAAGGTTGCAAATGCAATCTCATCTCTGTCCTTCCTGCATAAACATTCATTAATTACACAGCCTCAGATCCTTCATTATGTGATTTCTTCTGCAACTTTATGTAAGCATCCTGAAAATATTTTCATTCCTCTGTGCCTAAGTTCTTTGTAAAATACTATTATTCTGGATTTTAAGTGCTCTCACACAGGCTCTGAATGATCTGCTGATTGCTTAAAAAATAATCACGCAATCAAAGGCAAATCTGTCAAGTCTCAGTTTTATCTTTCTGTCGGTCTCCAACAAAATGAGTTCCCTGTTAATTGATTTGTAATGGAATTCTCCCCAAGCTCCCTTCAGAGGCCAGGGCAAACTGGATGCAGCAGCAGGCTGCTCATTTTAGTGAGTCAAGGCTGCTTCACACCAGGAGCTGAAGGATGGTTCAGAGTTCTGTCCTCACTGTGAGCTCCTTGCAAGCCTCTTCAGTGCCACTAGTTAATTGCAAAGGACTCCATAAATTCTCTAAATCAGTCCAGACTAAGTGCATACTCTGGGATTACTGTACTCCTGTGAGTATGAAAGAAGAAAAAAGGCTGCTAACTTCTGATATTTGTCTGCAGAATCAAAAATACCTCTTGTACGAGGAATATTTATTTCTGTGTATCCAAGTTTTAACCCCTATAATAGTGCAGGCTCATCTGAGTCAGCTGCTAAGATTCTTCACTCACCTTTATCTTGGCTGAAAACACAAGGTTCAAGGGGTTTTTAGCTTGATAAAATAGAATTGCTGACTGCTTGGGACATGGAGGCTAACACCTCTACACCATGTAGAATATATCGAATAATGAACAAATGTGTTCACTATCTTACATATTTTCTGATACAGGAAATGTGTTATAGCAGATCCTGACTCGAAGCATTGTTTTAATTCAAACTTGGATCATTTCTCTTAATTATGAGGCTCCTTCTACCAGCCATCCAGTATTGCTGGATGTCTCCTATCAAGCCAAAAGCCATGCCCAGACTTAAGGATATATGGAAAAAAGCCTGACTTGAAGCCTGATGTAATCAAATTGCAGGAGAAAAGGCAGAAGCTGCCTGCCCAATATGGAGCATTCCAGAACCTAAACAGCCCTTTGAGATATGCAGTTGGCAAAATAATGCCCAAAGACGCTTGAAGTCTGCAGAGTCACCTTTAAAACAAACTCAGGGCATTGCAGGCACGTGCTGGGCAGGTGATCTGCGGGATCTGTAACTGATGCCCCTTGTTTTATAGGACAGTGAGCATGGATCAAACCTCAGTAGGAAGATGGACAGTCTGGGCAGCAACCATTCCATCCCCAGCATGTCTGTGAGCACAGGCAGCCAGAGCAGCAGTGTGAGCAGCATGCAGGAGGTCCTGGATGAGAGCAGCCCTGAGCTGGTCATGATGCATAGTGACGAGAGCACCATTAATTCCACCTCCTCCGTTGTTCACAAGAAGGTACGTGTGCCCTGGTGCTCTGTGCTGAGAGCAGGAGCTGCTGCTGGGCTTGCCAGAGTCAAGTTCTGTGGGGATTTCGTCTTTAAAAGCATCTAAATAACCTCTGCCCATGAAAAGAGGTTGCTACTGAAAGAGCTGTCAGCGCCTAGGCAGGGTCACCCAGACTCCCCGCATGCCCCGCCCTGCATGTGCACCTCTTCCTCTCTGCTTGGGACATCCCTATTTCCTTGGGAATGCCTGTCCTGTGTTCTGTGCTGACAAGTGGTCCTAGCAGCCAGGCTAACCCTCTGCCCGGCACAGTGTGTGATTCAAACCTGCCTGCACTTGGATTTCCCTCATGAGGAGTGGAAGTGTGCAGAGCTTTGGACCCTTCCCACAAGGTATGTTTGGAGTCAAGTTCCACTCAGTGCTTTCCTGCTCCTTTGCTGCATGCTGTGATCTGATGCCTTTCATTTTCTTAGGGCTGGATATCAAGCTAAGGTTGTCTAGCTGTAAGCTACCATCTCATCTCCACTGTTTGTCTGACTAAAACAGTTTCGGCTTGGCCTTACCAGTGTCATTTGCTAGTGGGGAGCAAAATGTAGGTTGGTTGTGTTGGTTACATTTGCAAGGAACTTCAAAGTGTACGTTTGCTTTTTGCCAGAGGAGCTAAAACGTTGCAGCAGCATGAAAAGTATGAATTTCTTGTTTGTAAGGTTACAGTAAAGCTTGGTTGTAACTAACTAAATATTTGTAAGCAGTTTTTCATCCTGAAGTGCAGGGTTTGTGTCATTGAATATTAAGAGCTATTGAAAAATTTTATCTTCAACAAAACATGGTCCTACATATTTAAAGATACTGGCAGAGAAGTTGCAAAGGTTTTAGGGGTTTGCCTATTTCCTAAAGACACTTGACAGCATATTTAGAGAAGATTGTTTATTCAGAAAGGTGAAAACAAAGTGTTAGGTACCAAATGCCAGGCCATGGAACTGTCCTGGATGAATAGCAGCACCACTGATGGATGTTCTGGGTGGTTGTGATTGGAGGTCTTTCTTGTTTTGTTTTCAAAATGTGTGCTAACTTTAATTTCACGTTGTTAAATGGCCATATTTACTTCTGCATTAAAATGGAAGTTTGAGGGACTGCTTTACACAGAAGTCATAGGTTATAATGACTGCTCAGAGTCATTACAGTTGATAAAAGTAAAACATGAGCTACTCCCACCAGACTTAAATGGCATTTGTGAAAGGAGTAGAGTTCCTGCTTGTTTCAAGACTAATATTGTGTTTTATAATGGTTGTATGACACTTGTAAAGTACAAATACATAATTTCTGTTGCTGTGGGTTCAGTCCTCTTAGACTTGCATGTAGCTGTTCAGTTGAGTAGGATGCACAAGCAGGACACCACATGGGAGTTTTTATCTGGTTTGAAAAAAACAGGGTGTCTTGCACACTTGTGATTGAAGTATTGTAAAAGAAACCACCTCTAGATCACGTAACACAGGTGTTTTAGGGTAATTTTTGAGTGCAGAAAGCCCAGGTCTGCACCGATGGTCTTCACAAAACAGTTAATGATTGTCTAGGACTGCTGATCCTTGCAGTGCAGTAGATTCCTTCTCCACTGGAAAATTTTCCCTTCTGCTGTATGTAATTCATAAAGCAGATTTGGACTCTGTGTAGTAGGACATATTGCAGTCTGCAAATATATTGCTTCAATTTAGTACACTATTTTTTTATTCTTTGTTACTTTGGGGAATGCAATTTTAAATGGAAAACTGCTTCGTGTGTGTCTTAATATTGTGTGCAGTGAAGATACTAAAATTGGAGCAGAACACTTCAGGGGGTTTATATCCACATGCATCGCACTTGATTTTCAAGGTAAAGTTCCTTGTTCTGCCAAGATTTCTGTTTGTCTTTGTGCTTTAACTGTGTTTCTGGAAACTGTGATGAATCTGAGTTTTGGTTATCACTCTGGAGCCCCTCACAAACACAACGGAAAGAACCTGGGGTTCAAGTTTAATTTAAGCTCTTGTTTTGCATTTAATCAGCCTTTAAAGGCTAAAAAGAAAACAGTGATGAACATTATCAGCATTTTGTGCATATAGGGTCACATATGAGATGGTTTTGACATAGGCAGAGTCAAAAGTGTTGTGTAAAATTGCTGTATTCCAGGAATGTGTTAATTAACAACCTCCAGATTGTGTAAAGGCTCCAAGATGGCAAAATGGCCTGGATGTTGGTGTTTTCTATGGCTCAAAGCTCTGAAGTGTCAGAGGCCTTTTGGTGTTTGTGCCACAGCCCCAGAATGTCGTGTGCAAGTAAAATGTAGGATGGAGCACTGTGGTTGGGTGAGACGTGGTTCTCAGCCTTCAGTGACTCCAGCTGCTGCCTGGTGTGGAGTGGCCTTGGCCTGCAGGCAATCGGGAGCAGCCCATTCCCTGGGTGCTGCTTGGCTGGGACAAGCCTCAGGCATCTCCGTGGAGCACTCCTGGCATCTGTCCTGTGACCAGCTACCCTGAGGCACAGGCTTAGGGGAAGAGGCTGATGGAGTGAAAGCACTTATAAACAACTCATTTTCTTTCTTTTTTTTAACAGCTGCTAGTTGGCTGTAACTTCCAAAAATGTTTTGTGGTCACAGGGTAAGTGAAAAGTGAAATGACCTGTTCTGATCTGGTTAATTTTCACTGGCTATGCTAGTTCATGGCAGCCGAGGTGCTAGGGGTTTGCCCGCATTTGGGATAAATCCTCTCTGGAAAACAGGCACAGCCTTAGCCCTTCCACAGCACGGTGGAGCCTCCATGGTTTTAAACTTGTGCTTAGAACAAAGGTGACTCCCACCTGTCAGAGTACACCTGTTAGGTTGGAAGAAAAATCACTGAACAGGAATAAAATACTAAAAATAATTACAAGCCATAATTGAATGTGGAGCTTTTAATGTTTTTTAGTTTATAGCTGTGTCCTGAACTCTTGGGAGGAAAAAAATGGCAATAAAGTGAGCTACTCAGGCAGGAAGCCCATCCTTGGGATCAAACCCTGCTCCCTCAGAAGGACACCTTAATCAGCAGCATATTCTTTTCAGGAAATTCAAATGTCTGGCTTGGATGAGGAAGTTCTCCTTGCCCTGTTGCAGGTTCCAGGTTGGTGACCTCCTCCTCGTGCATCTCAGTATGTTCAGTGTAAGAACTCTGGGTCTCTTCTGAATATACTTAAATAACTTTGCTGCTCCATCCAAGGATCGTCTTGTCTATGGATACACATTCTCACATCCATCTCCTTTTAGGAGTTGTTCAGCTGCACTGGTTGAGAGCTGAAGAGTAAATGACAGCTCTGATACAAACCCAATTGTATCTGAGAGCCCCCAAAAATGTTGTCATTTTTGGGGCAGGGAGTTAAACTCCAAATACATTGTGCTTCAAAGACACATAACCCAGATTTTAAAATCATTTTTTAAAATATCAATTTTTAAAATCAAATTTTAAAGTATCAATTAATTCATCTTAAAAATGAGGATAAATATTTTTTTGGCCCGCAGAATAAGACAATAAAATGAGTATAGGTATCAGCTGATGCATCAGAGATATTTTGTCACCTGCTTTGTTCAGCTGCTGGTAAAGGACAGTGTGGGCACGGGTGACTTCCCAGAAATATTATTTTGTTGTCCCCAATGAATTTATTATTATTTTGTTTCCACAAAACTGTAATAGTAAGGTGTTGTAATCTCTTCATCTAAACAAAAAGCCAGTACAATATTGGTTTTTTTCAACTGCAGTACTTGCTTGTTGGTGTTTCTTGCTTCAATCTTAAAATCATCAGTGCTGTCTGAAACTTGGGCAGTAAAATATCTGGGAAATCTTGTGATTAAGATCTAGTTTATAACAAAAAGATGAAAAGAGGATGTTTGTAGTTGATCATCACAAATTCTCACCTAATGTCTGTAACAATAAAGTACCTTTTATAACTGCTGCCACCTGAGTGACTGCCCAGATCCTGTAAATGAACCTGTGCACATCTCCTGTTGCTGCTCCAATTAATTTCAGCATTTGTGTGGAATTTTTTGCATGGAGAGAGCTCTGGGATGGCTGCTCCACAGGAGTTACAGCCAAGGGAAAGCTGAGGGTGTTGTCTTGTGTGTCAGGATTTATGATTCACACTTGGAAAAGATTATTTTTATGCGATGTAGCGGATATTTAGGTAATGGCTTGGTTTGTCTTGCATGTGCTGGCAGTGATTACCCCTCATGTGCCTTCTGGAATCGAGTCAAGCAAGTTGGGGACAGGAAGCTTTGTCTTGAAAGGCTTTTGATTCTTAAACCTCTGTGTCGATCATCAAGGCACTTAATGCAGTGCATTAAGGCAAACAATGCCGCACTGTTGTTTTTCTTGCTCTTTAAATTTCTAGAAAGCAGGGATTTGCTGCAATTCATAGAAGTCCTTACTTTGGCTTGGAAATTGCCTTTCCTGTTTGTGTAGGAGACTGGCAGCCCTTCCAGTTAGTGAGTCCTCCTGTGTCTGTGAAGGTTTTATTTGGCGTGCATAGCAAAATAACCCAGTGTGAAAGGGAGTGTTCCTCCTGAGGAGAAAGTAGAGGTGTCCCAGCTTGGGGCTGGGCAGAGATTGGATAGTCAAGGCCTTTTTTTCAGTGAGGAGAAGGATGAAAAGACAGTGTATGGTAGAACTGGGATGGGATTCTGAGCAAAATCCACTCTGTAGCAGATTTTGAACTCATGTTTTGAGCACAAACTCATTGTGAGATGCTCAGAGAACACACTAGGAGAAGCTGTTTAGATCCAGCTGGAAGCCACTGGAAGCTCCACCAGCTGTGGTCAGATAATGCTGTGGAAATATTTGAGAGGGGTTTTGTCCTGGCGAAGTCCCAGCCAAATCCTGCCCCCTTGTAGTGATCAACCTGCAAACTGTTTATGTGGATAATACAGTCAGAAGAACAAATTATTCCTTCTAGTAGGAAGTTGAAGCTTCTGGGTCACTGGCCCTGAAGAGAAGGATTTTAATGAGTGAGCTGTGAGCTGAGCGTGCCCAAAATGGCATCCTTAAGGCAAATACTGCAAAAAACCACAGAAAACAGGTGGAAAATGAAATGTATACAGAAGATACATTACTTTAAAAACAAACCAGGGTTTGAAGTGCAGATTTGGGACTGAGGGGTGCCCTGCCCCAAACTTGATGAGTTTCTGGGGTGCTTTCAGTCGGATTTTACTTACTGAGTACCTTGAGCTGAGGTGCCAATTTTGGGTCTTTGTTTGCCACACATCTGAAGCTAAAAGTTGGAAACAAAATTTCCTTATCTGTGCCAACAGTTACAACTGCAGTGTCTCTTAGCAAGTTTTTAGGAGAAGAATGATTTTATTTTAAAATAAAAGTAGCAAAATTCTGTTTTCTGGGTTTGTAGGGAGATGTTTGCCATCAGTCACCTTATCTGTGGAAGGCTGGTGGAGATGTGGCTACTCTTAGGTTTATTTCCTTACCAGCTGTCCCTGGGGCAGTGTAACCTGTTAGATTCGGTAACTCTTCGTTCTGAGTGTTTTTATTTTTGGTAGTGGGACAGCTTTTCCAAAAAAATGTTTTGCCTGTTAAGGTTCCCTGGGCTGAACTCCGAGAGTTGGTGCGTGCCTGTCTGCTGCACAGTGCTCAGATCCCAGATTAAGGGGTGCCAAGGACAGCCACTGAGTTTTTGGTCCACTTGAAATTGGTCCTTTGGCTTGTACAGTTGCATTCCTTGCCCAGCTGAGTTTGAAATGCAGAATGTGGTTAATTCACATTCCTGAAGGGCAATTTAGTTCTGCTATGAGCTTCTCATGTGCACTGAGGTAACCAGAGATCCCATAAAACAAGGCCAGGGTGACACTCTGCCCTCTAAAAATACACCTCTTGGATAACAGAAAGTAAATCACAGATTAATTTTCCAGCATAAAAAGCAATTGCAACTTAAACTTGTTATTTTAGGTGGTGTTTTGGAGCATTCTGAAAAGTCTGAATGCCCATTTTAAAAGTTGGGGTTCTTTTTCAGTGATTTGCAGCTTCTCTAGATTTAATATTTCCTGTTCCCCCTGCCATAGCAGTGTAAAGGAGAGAGGGAAGATGATCTAGGGATTTGTGGTATTGCTTAGCAGACTTTGGGAACCCTGTGCACTCACAGATGCTACTGCAGGCTCTCTGTGTGACCAGCAGTGATATTTGTCCTGTCCCCACCTTCATTTCATGGCTGTGTGCAGGACTGGAGGCTCCTGAGTGCTGTTGTTTGGTCTGTGGTGCAGGTGAGTGAGGCTGGTATAGATCTTTACTACAGGGTTTGAGATCCCTCCAGTGAGGCCATGAGTCAGATTAAACTGAGTGATGCTGTTGGACTTTAAATGTTTAATCAGGGTTTTTTGGGGATGGCTGTTCTAGAGCCTTAGATGTGCCTTTCTCAGGAAAGTGGGCAAGTCCAAGAGCCCTGCCCGTCACACCAACGTGCACAAGTTGGAAATCTGAGATCAGCCCAATTTTCAGTGATGTCTCTTGTGGTCTCACTGCCTTTCCCGTCACACAGTGCCACAAATGCCCAGTGTAAGGATGACCAATATAAAATGAAACTGCAGCTTTTTCGTGACGCTCCCTGTTTCTGTAGAGGGCTGTCCTTTTTAGCTGTTATGGCTCCTTCCGTGTCCCTTGTGCGGGTGTAGAGGAGCTGGTGCAGACTTGGCTCTGTGGTGGCCTTGGGCACTGTGCTCCCTGTGCAAAGGCAAGGGCAAGGTGAGTGTGGCATGGGAACAGTCAAAAGGAAGGATAAGGAAAGGTTTGGGGTTAAAGCACTTTTAATGTTCAGCTCTTAATATCAGCATTTCTGCACCTAACTTTTGCTTGAACTCGTTTCCAGAATCCTGTTAAAAGGGGCTGGATGTGTGTGGGTCCAGGTGAGAAGCAGCTGGAAATTGAGGCCAGCAGAGAGGAAAACCAGGTGTCTGTGGGGTGGGAAAGGAGCCTGGGGATGACAGCAGTGTCCTGGTGGAGACACCATTCCATGGTGACTGGTTTCTCACTGTGAGACTCTCTGACCTTCCTGGTGTCTGCTGGGGCATGGCAGGGTGGCAGAGCTGCTCCTGCTCAGGGGGGCAGCTCTTCCCTACAAGGGCTTTCTAGGCACTGGCAGCCTTTATTTTACACCCCTGAGAACTGGAAACTCGATTTAATTCAGGAGGAATCTCAGTCTTCCTTTGAGGTTTTAGGAGCTGGAGGTTGAGGATGGGAGTCATGACATGTGGCCCTGCAGAGCCAACGCTGCCGGGCAGGAGCTGGGTGTGCCTGGTGTCCAAAGGCTGCTCCATCCCCAAGGTGTAGCTTGCAGGTGTGCTGACTTCTGGCAGTCACCATTCCAGCTGGGAAAATCGTGGTGGTGTGGTTTTTTGCTGACCTTTCTGAGGGGGGTTTCTCCTCGAGCTTTGTTCCACTGCACGATTTGCCCACACCATTTGGCAAAGGCACAGCCAGTCCCAGCAAAGCATTGCCAGGGAGCAGGAGGGAAGCTGCACCGGGAACCATTCTAGCTAAAACCTGGGAGCTGTTGCTTTAAAAAGGAAAAAAAAAAAAAAATCCTTTGTGGGCTGTGGAGAGAAAGTGCTAGAACTGTGCAGGATCATGACTGGAAAGCAGGATCCCTGAGTGGTCACGGAGGCTTTCCTGGTCCTCTCCAGCCTGCTGTGGATTTAGCCAGGATGCTTGTCCCCCACAGCAGATAGCAAACAAGGGACAAAGAGACCCTGTTGAGGACACACGGCTCGGCAAAGGGAATGAGGCAGGATATTGCTCTGGTGTTAAAAGGGAACAGGATCTCCGTGGCTAGACATGGGAATCACGTTTTCACCAGGATCGCTGGGTTGCGGTGCTTGAACCCGACCTTCCCGAGGACTCCGATCGCCCTGCTCTGCTTTCTGCTCTTGGCTCGCTTTTTTCTGGCACATATGTAATACTGGAGGTTTAAAAAAAAAAAAAAAAAGGAGATTGGAAAAAAAAAAAAAAAAAAAAAAAAAAAACAACCCCCCCCACGGAGTTCNCCGATCCAGGGATTCAGAGGCATCCCGCTAGCGATCAGCTGACGCGCCGAGCCGAGCTGCAATGTGTTGCTTATTCATTTTGTACGGTGGGAGCTGCCGGGGCTAAGCAGAGAGCTGAACTATGCCTCTCCTACAGCCGCGCTTGTGCAGACAGAGGGGTGAGAGAGAGGCAGCCGCCGCGGGAAGAGCACAGCCGGACTTTCTCCTTGTTTTTATCCATTTCTGCAGGATCATGTATTTATAAGGGATGAGGTGGGCCACAGGGATCGCAGGCCTGAGGTGCGGCCTACCCAGTCTGTGCAGAATCAGGCCCTCCACTACCGGAACCGAGAGCGCTTTGCCACAATCAAATCAGCATCTTTGGTAAGAGCCCCCATCCCACCCCACCCCATCCCACCCCGCTCCGCGGCCCCTCACTGCCATCGCCGCCCGTGCTGTTGGTGCTGTTGGCATAGCAACTGGATATTGCACTGAAAGAGATTTTACCTCCGAGTGTGTGTGTGTGAGAGAGAGAGAGAGAGATGTAAATGTGAAATATGTTTAATTTCTCTGTGCATTTCCAGTGTGAGATAACCCACCTTCCTGGGTGAAGTTAATATCATCTCATTTCCCTCCCCCCCTCCATTTCCCACCTGTCCCTTTTGTTAATATATTTATCTGCTTGTGCATGAAGTGTGTGTGAGGTGTGTGAAAGCTGCTGGAGCACTGTGGAGATGCAGATGCAGATGGGTTTGGGAACAATAAGATCGCTGCTGCCCGCCCTGAGCCGCTGCCTGTTTTTTTTTTTTCATTCATTCATTTATTTCAAGCAACTGTACCGTGACTGCATTTTCCAGCCTGATCCCTTGGAAGGATTGCTGGGCTGCGATAAGGGAGAGAGAGGGCTTAGAGCGGGCTGTGGGCTTACAAAGGGGAGGGGGATGGGATGAATCCATCAAGATTTGTACTATTGCAAATGTGATTGCTGTGGATGCCTTTGTAGTAGGGAAAGGGGTGTGTGCCAGAAGAGTTAGTTGTGTGCCACCTCCCCCACCCCGCATCCACCCAGGCGGGGAGCAGCCTTTTCCAGGGAAAGCAGTGAAAAATGGCCCTTCGGAGGTAAAATGAATGTCCTATTAAATATTTCAGCCTGCTAGTATTAGAGGTCAGATGGACAGGGAGCATTAGAAAGTCCCCATGGTTTGGCCATGGCACTTGCTCAGTGCTATGACATCATCCTGGACCAACCCCGAAATTACACCAGCGAGCCCTCCCCTTCCCTCTTTCTCCTGCCTCCACCATGGGGGTTCTCCTTCCAGACCACCATTTCTGGATCCCCAGAATCGCTTCTCATTCCTGCATGCACAAGACACGAGGGGGGTGTGTGTGTGTGACCACAGCTAAAGGTTGTGAGTGGAGGGAAGCAGCAGCAGCAGTGCCAGCGGCCCAAATTTTTCTGTGTGATTGTTGCTGCTGCTGCTGTTAAAATCTAAAATGATGCTGTGGCATTCGGGCTTCTGCCCAGATGCTTCCTGGGAGCATCTGAATCCCACCTTTTGCAGGTGTATTTCCTGGTGTCCATACCCTGAATGCTCCCCAGGCTGGTGTCCCCTGCTCCCCCCGAGTTTAAAGAGTGACCTAGAAATGTGTGTGTTAGAGGACTTCATGCAGCACACCTGACAGGGGCAGGATCCTGCTCTCCTGGAGACCCTCTGCCCTGGGAATTTCTCCTTTTGGGGTGTGTGTGTTTGCACCCAGTGTAGTGCCAGCTCTTCTACTGCCTGCACTGAGCAGATAAAAGTAGGACCCGGTTAGGTTGGCTGGAGGGAAGAAATGATGAATGACTCATGTATCATACTCCAGACATACAATTTCATTGATAAATTGATATGTGTGATGAATATATTCATGTTCTTTTACTCCCGGAGCAAAGCTACTGCACCTTGTGTCCTGCCTTCAGCAGCAGAGCCCATAAGTCCTGTCTTCCTTGGAAATGTCACCCCTGGGCTGCTTGTGTGGCTTGAAGGGATCGCATGGCCCCTTTGGGAGCTAGTGGAAGTATGGGCTGTGAGGTATTCCCAGATTGCTGAGCTCTGGGGAAGACAGCTGATATCCCAAGGTCACTCCTAAATCCCATGGCAGCCTCCTATGGGGCTGGGATTGTGTCTGCCTGAATTCCTTACTCACTTGGATTTCTTGGATCTCTCTGCTGCAGTGACCAAGTGATGATAAAGATAAAATTATTTTTGGGTGGGGAAGATGGAAAGCTTTTTGGAGAACTTCTTTTTTTGGGGGTTTTCTGTGGAACATGCTCTGTTGTCCCCATCATACACACACATATCCCCTTCCCAGTGTAGAGGGAAGTTCCCAACATACCACCCAAGCACTCCATGAGGTGTTGGTGTGTCCTTGCTTCTCAAGTTATGTGGTGGGGCAGAAGTGTCCCTGCATTTGCCACAGAAATATTTCATTGTGATGAGCTTTCCCTTTAATAATCTTCCATTACCGCCTCTTCATGTTCCAAAATGGAAATATAGGGGGAAAAATAAAAGTTTAAACCCCATTGCACAGAATCTGGGTGTCAGTGCTTGTGTTGGACCACTTTTTATCACTGTCACCATTCAGTGCCTGGATGATGTCACTGGGGAGAAGTGCTAAATGCTGCTGCTCCTCTGGCCAAGGGAGGACTTCTTCCTGCTTCCCTGTCCAGTGTTTGTGGGGAGGGCAGGGTCAGTCATGGAGCTGATACAGGGAGAAAGACCTAAACATGCCTGGAATTTGTAGTGCGAACCCAGAAATTCAGGCTTTATTCATTTCTCTGTGTTAATTTACTCTTTCAATGGCAGCTGGAAGAGATTTTTCCTGTGTGAATGGGTGCTCAAGATCCCACAGTGGTCAAAAACAAGCAGACCAGCAAGCTTTGACGGTTCCCTACATCCTGGCTGCTGCCCATCTCTCAGCAGCTGGGAGCATCTTCCCGAGGACAGAAAGGTTGTGCAGTTGGGAGCATCAGGTGGCCTGTATTACAGAGAATCAAAAATGGGAGTTCTGGCCCCAGATTCAATAATATGGGATGATATTTGGGTGTAAAAACTTCCTTTTATGGGATTTGCTAAAACCACCCCCCAACATGAGACCAGGGCAGTGTTTTTAGAAGAAAAGCACCAAGTCAGGGGCTAGTCACTCCACAGCTGTTCCTGCTGGTGCGGTCTAGGATCTGGGGCCCTCAAGTCCTTGCTATTCTCCCATAGATCAGGATATTGCAGATGGAGGTAAGACTGGCATTCCTAAAAGGAATCCAACGTACAAGTTCGACCTCTTTCCAAAAAACAAGCTGAAGCAGTTTAAAGGAGTGCAGAGGTCACAAAGGAACTTAATATTAGACAGCTGAACACTCCAGGTGACCCTGTGATTTTAAGACATTCCTTTGCCCTGTTACTCTGCAAAAGCATCATGTGAATATGAAGGAAACTGGACAGACCTCCAGAGAAAATAGTCAAATGAACTGTCCACAAAGAAACAGGCTCTGGATATCCCTTCCGAGTCTTGCAGTAGTGCTTTAATATTGCTCAGATTAAGGAAAATAATGAAAATTAGCAGATGTAGGTAAGAAAGATGAAAGAGCTTAACTTTCGTCATAGATCAATCAGCAATTTTAGTAGTCATTTTTTCCTGGACCACCTTTCTCTTTAATCAGTTTTGTGTGGTAACAGTAACCATCACTCACCTGGAACAGTGGTGGAAAACACCCTGCATATTTCTGCTGCTGGAGTAAAAGTTGCTATCTGAAATGGAGACCAGGCACCTGCATCTCCATATTATTTCACCGATTATCAGTGGTCCATAAATTAAAAGTTACAACCAGAAATCTCTTGAAGCTCAGCAAGCTGTTGTTTGAAAAGAAGGGCAGAGGTTCTGCATGTTGATGAGAATACACCTCTCCACATTTTCAAGGGAAAGCTGTTTTTTGAATCCCTTCAGAGATGCATTGATCTGCACTTCTGGGTGTCTTTCAAGCTTGACCCCTTAGGTCCCCCCTGCCTCGTGCATCTCCTCAACAGCTGCTTTTACAGTTTTCAAAGGCAATGATCAAGTAGTTAAAACTTCATAGAATCCCAGAATGGGTTGGGTTGAAAAGGATCTTAAAGCTCATCTCATTCCATCCTCTGCTGTGGGCAGGGACACCTTCCACTATCCCAGGCTGCTCCAAGCCCCGTCCAGCCTGGCCTTGGACACTGCCAGGGATTCAGGGGCAGCGACAGCTGCTTTGGGCACCCTGTGCCAGGGCCTCCCTACCCTCATGGGGAAGGATTCCTCCCTCACATCTGTGACATCTCATTTCCTGGAAAGATCAGACAGTGAAGATTCTATCAAAGGCCTTGGTGTTCTCTTTGAAATCCAAATGCCAGCAAAAGAACGATGTGATCTCATCTGGGGCCTGCAGAGCCAAGTGTGTGTGTCCATGTGAGCAGGATTCCCTGGATGTGGCCAGAAAAATGGCACCAGGGCAGCCTGGCTCCAGAACCTGGTGCCTTCACATGGAGCTGTTCCCTTGCACCCTTTTCTGCTGAAACATTGATGCTTTATTCCAGAGGGCTGAGTTTCTCCCAGTGGACTCATCTGGCTGCTGCTTTTGTAGACCTTTCCTCTAAAATTTTGGGCTTGTTCTTTCTCATCTCCTCTTGCTGTGAGATGCAGTATTCACGCATGGGCAGGGACTCCGCAACATCATGGTAAAGGTGCAAGAAGAAAAAAGCTTTATTGCGTATTCGAAATTCCCTTAAATACCAATGGAAAAACAGGAAATCACCTCATATAAACAGGAAAACAGTTCACCTCAGTGTTCCCCAATCACCTGGAATATTTCCTAGACATTGCCTATTATGGTAAAAGGTAAACAATAACTTACAAGGTCAGAAACTGCAATTATCACATCCCATAGGGCTGACACCGTCCAGAAACCCACAATGCTCTCTCAGCCCATCCCCGGTGACCTGGCTGTAATCCCAGGATCACCTCTGGGTCTGAGAACGAGGCTCTTTCTGCAGCCAATAAGGCCTAATCTCCCTTCCAACACACAGTGTAGCCCAACAGTGAGAAGCAGCTGTCAGGGTCTTGCTAAGAGCTCTGCTTCTTCCAGCATAGAGGAGCTTGGTATTTTGGTTATTGAGAGGTGAGAATTCCTGTCCTTTAGGAGAGGGTTCAGTATCTTGGATAAACAATGTAGAAAAGGGAACTCTAAATAGCTGCTGGTTTGGAGGAGAAGTTGTGAGCTCAACTTCCTTATGTAAAGCTAAAATCTTGGACGGGTGAAAGAAAGTTTGGATTTTATGGCAAGTGAGCTGCCTGTGGGAGTAGGTTGGAAAAGACATCTCTGTTCTCAGTTCTGTGTGTGCCAAAGATGCAGAGAGATAAGAAACTGAGGAAATGTCATCCCTTAATAAAAGCTGTTCTGGTTTATACAGATTTTGGTTCTCCTGATGACCTGATTGATTGTTGTGTGCTGCAGGGAGAGCTCCAGGAAACCGCAGCTTTCTGGTGTAAAGGATCCTGACATTTCCTGGTTATCTGGAGAACAGATTTTGTAGTTACCACCTTTTCCCCCATGATAATCTATGGGGTTATGTTTGTGGACTTCCTCCTGAGGGGCAGCTCCAATCTCTGCTCTCTGTGAACAGGGACAGGACCCAGGGAATGGCTAGGATGTGTCAGAGAAGGGGTGGGATGGAGATCAGGAAAAGGTTCTTCCCCCAGAGGGTGCTGGGCACTGCCCAGGCTCCCCAGGGAATGGGCACGGCCCCGAGGCTGCCAGAGCTCCAGGAGCGTTTGGGCAGCGCTGCCAGGGATGCCCAGGGTGGGGTTGTTGGGGTGTCTGTGCAGGGCCAGGAGTTGGACTCAATGATCCCTGTGGGGCCCTTCCCACTCAGGATATTCTAAATAGTACGTGGAGTTCTAAGTGTCTTTGTCTAAGAACACCAGAAAGGTGATTACTGGAACATGCCCATTTTCTTGTGAAAATGGTTGCTGGAGCTGCTCATTCATTAGGGGCTTAATCTTTAAAACCATAATCTTTTATTCATTCATAGTCTGAAGGACTTCTGTGGTACTGAACTGGGCATGTTCAGTAACTAATGTTCATTTCTTCCACATTTTCCCATCCCTGAGATCACCAGGGTCTTCTTTGTCTTCGAAGACCATCCCGAAGAGTGTTGGACTTGACTGGAGATTATGGTGATAAATGAAGTTTTTATCATGAGCTTGCTGAACAGAGACATTAAATCTGTGAGATGTCCACCAAGTCTGCTGCTCTCCTCTCTCATCTTTAGGATGAGATGCTGCTTTTGTTTTCTTCTATCTTTTTAATGTCTCATCTTCTGCTGTGACTGGAAGGCTTTATCAGCTAGGCTTGTAATTAGCAATTGCATCCTATTGTTAGGGATAAATATCCCAGATTTCATGGGAAATCTTTCCGAGATGGAATTCTTGTCATGATAAAGCTGAGCGAAATTGGAAGTGGGGTACAGAGGAACAGGGCAAAAAAGCAAGGATAAAAGTTAATGAGTTTTGCTGTAAATAAAACAAGTGCACGTTCTACATCTCATTAGGGATCAGACCAGAGGAGACTGGCAAAGTTGCTGGAGAATCCTTAGATCCATTTTTTCTTAGGCTCTTGCTGTTTGCTTTGTTCTGCCAACGTCTGAGAACAGAGTGTGCCGTGCAGAGCATCCCATTGCTCACAAAAGGGCCTTGCCCCAAAAATAGCACATCCAGGAAGATCTTGTACTGCTGGTGGCTCCCAGATCTCCATCTCTCTTCAAGTGCCTGACCAAGGCTGTTCTCTCCCAGCTGGATGTGACTTAATGTTGTCAGTGGCATGTGTGAAGTGTTGGGGGTCTGCATGTCTTACCTGGCATCTGTCTCTTATCATTAAATTGGATTCTCAGAGGAATTTTCCTTACCTGGAAGCTTCTGGCAGAGATCTTATTCTTGCTGAACTTGACTGAAATGTGCAAGTTGCTGCAAACACTTCTCAGCTTCTTCCAAGTGTGGCTGTCCTTGGTATGCTTGGAAAAACCAAAAGCTTTTTGAACTGTAGCAGAACACAGGGCTAGCCCAGTGTTTGTGTTTCTATGGTCATTCCTACAATCCCACATACTCCTGGTGCCTGCCTTTGATCTCTTTGGGTCTCAAGCGTTTACAGGCTGCTCTGTTACACCAGTTGCTGAGGTGTGAGTATGTATTTAATCCAGCCAACTCCAAAATAACAACCTGAAATTTCTTGTAGGAAGGACATGGTTTGTACATAATCACCTCGTAGTGGATACTCAGCCTCACTAAAGTGACCAGCCTGAGTCTGACAGTGCTGTGGTCAGGCTGGTTCTTTGGTTCCTTTGCAGTCAGGTATTTCCTTGGCACTTTGGGAGGCTCTTGCTAAGTTCCTCTTCACACTCCTCCCAAGTGTTGGGAGTCATTTGAGCCGAGATAGGTGGCACTTGCTGCCTGCCTTGGGTGACCTCAGTCAGGGTGTTATCTGTTGATTTTGGAGCTCTGACTTGGCCATGGCTTCCTGCCACCTCCCAGCCCCGGAACCAGCAAATGCACTGGGATGGCTGCTCCCTAAAGCAGCTGCTCTTTGTTGAACCTGAACCTTCCCAGGTCTGTAGGTGCATCCCATCCTACATCTGAACTTTGAAAATCTCCTTCAAATGACAGCAGCTCTGTAGTAGGGGCCAGAGTTTTGGGCTGCTGTGGAGGAATCCATCAGGAAGGCTCTTGCAGGCTGCAGGAGGGACTCTTGGTTCATAAAGCTTCAGTGATCACCTTCAAAGGACTGAGCTCTTCACACTTAAGTGTGAAAGCAAAAGTCCCCTTGCACAGAGTCAGGGGCTGCTGTTCCACACATGTACCCAGTTTTTGGTTCTCAGGTCATATAAATGATCAGCAGATCATCATAAGTCAAGTTCCTGAGACTGTCTTGAAAAGAACTAAAATCAGTCTTGGACACTTTTCTTCTTTTGAAATGGAAGCATCACCATTTGCATTTTCTTCTGAACACTTTTAGCACAGCTTGTTGGGTTGTTTTTTTTCCCTTCCTTTCACATGGATACACTTGGGCATAGCAATGAATGTGGAACTTGTGAGTTTGTTTCAGCTGAGCAGGGTTTAAAATCTGCTTAGACCATCTGATCAATCTTGTTAAGAGCACACAGTTCCAGAACAGCGTTCCCTTGTTAGAAAACTTTCAATTCTGAGAGGGAATGAGCTCAGTCTGCAATCTTGAATTTTAAGGGGAAATTTTGAAGGAGGTTCCTCGTAGCAGAAAACAGATGTTGAGGGATTGAATTGGCATGGGGGTGACTTGAGGAGGAAGGAAAGAATGGGTGGGTTGGGTGGGTTCTGGATGCGTCTTGGGAGTCCATGTCACCCTCAGGATCTGAGTCCTGTGTCTGAAAAAGGGCGTCCCCTGTGTCTGAAGAACGTTGTCCATCAACCACCTTTGTTTCCAGATCTCCAGTGTGTCCTGGAGTGATAAGTAACCAGCCACTTCCTTTATTTGTAACATGGCATTTTCTGCTCTGTTGCTGAAAACACATAAAAGTCTCAGGAAGAGATGGGGGCTAAAAGTTAGGAGAGAGAGAAACCTTGTGGCTTAGTGAGCTGAAACAGCAGCACCTCTGAAACCCGCAGCAGCTGATTGCTGAGAGCACAGCAGAGCAGGGCCTGGGTTACAGATGAGCAGCCAGCAAGGAAACAGCTTGTGTGGGAAGGAAGGCCATGGAGCACTTGTTGCCCTGTTCCTGACCCCAGGTTACAAGACAGATCCATGAGCATGAGCAGGAGAACGAGCTGCGGGAACAGATGTCAGGATATAAGCGGATGCGGCGCCAGCACCAGAAGCAGCTGATCGCCCTGGAGAACAAGTTGAAGGCCGAGATGGACGAGCACCGCCTCAAGCTGCAGAAGGAGGTGGAGACACACGCCAACAACTCGTCCATTGAGCTGGAGAAGCTGGCCAAGAAGCAAGTGGCTGTGATGGAGAAGGAGGTGAGTGCAGGGAGCTGTCCCTGAGGATCTAAGGGACAGGAGAATCCAAGTCTCCAGGGGGGGCTGTGGGAGTTGCTGCTCAAACCCGTGGTCTGAGGTGCACCGTGTGCTCCTTGCCCTTGGCCAGAGCTGCATCAGCTCACCCTTCTGGATGTGGGCAGTCCATTGGCATCCACCAGTGCACAGCTGGATGAGAGGGGCTGTGGGAGCTTTACCTCACAGCTAAGGAGGTGACAGAGCCGTCACTCAGTCGAAAAATCAGCACATTGATCCATACAGTGAACTAGTGGGGTTGTGCCCTCTGGGGTAGTTTTGGTGGGGAGATAAGAAGTACAAGGAAGCCCTTAGATTTATGTGAGCATTTTCTGTGCAAGCAGCTTTCCTGTGGCCGAGTGCTCGTGGCTTTGTCTAGCACAGTCACCAAAATGACTGACCAAAAATCACAACACTGATTTGTGCTGGATTTTGCACCTGCTCGTTCACCCCTTTTTTTTAATTGGGTTGGTTTTTTTCCCCTCTCTGCACATCGCAGGCAAAGACAGCTGCAGCAGATGAAAAGAAATTCCAGCAACAGATTTTGGCTCAGCAAAAGAAAGACCTGGCGACCTTTTTAGAAAGTCAGAAGAAACAATACAAGCTTTGCAAGGAAAAGATTAAAGAGGTAAGAAACCCTCCTTTTCAGGGCTGAAGGGGTGTGGAATGAACATGAACCAGTCTTTTCGTCTTGATAAACCTGGGCCAGCCCAGGAATTTAAGGGATCCTCTCAGGCTTGGAAGCAAATTTGGATTCTCAGCAAGTAAATTTTCAGGAACTGGGAGCAGCTGGCAGCATTTCCAGAACAATTTGTGAGGGTGGCTACAGGTGCTTTCACAATTTGCTGTAGAGCAGAATCTTTGAAACCAAGGGTGATGAGAGAAAATGGGACTTCACAGAGAGTTCTTCTTCCCCTTTCTCCTCATCTGTTTTTTTTCTAAGTAATCAGAGCAACCATTCAATGTCCCTTGACTAAAAGCCCTGTGATCTCTTATATAAATTAGGAAGAGAAGTAACTTCGTATGTAGCTTATCTGTGCCAAAATGCATTACTTTAGTGACCCCACCACGTTGCAAAAATAATTTGCTGTTAAGAAGGTAAAGGTGAGAAAATGATTATCAAGGAGCTCAGTGGCCACTTTTCCTCCTGCTCTTGGTGTGGGTCCTGGTACAGCTGTAGGGGCAGCAGGGCTGGGCATGGCCAGGTGATAGATCTGGTTCTATTGGTTTTGTAGCAGGACTTTGGTGTCCTCTCATGAACTGAATGGCAGAGGAGGAGCCAGGAAGGTCCCCAAGTCCTGTGTCACTGTGGTGCTAAGGGAAGCCTTGTTCTGACCCTGCAGGAAATGAATGAGGACCACAGCACACCCAAGAAAGAGAAGCAAGAAAGGATATCCAAACACAAAGAGAACCTGCAGCACACACAGGCTGAAGAGGAGGCCCAGCTTCTCAGCCAGCAGAGACTCTACTACGACAAAAACTGCCGTTTCTTCAAGAGAAAAACGATGATCAAGAGGCACGAGATGGAGCAGCAGAACATTCGGGAAGTATGGCACTCCTCACTTCCTCTCCCAGCTTTGCTTTAGCTGCATGTCTGCACTGAAGTTAGGTCTTCATGTTTCTAGTTGCTAAATAGAACTGAGAAAAGCGTAACAAAAACGTTTTGGGAAGTGGTTTACCATGCAGCTGTGGCTGCTTTGAGCAGTTGAGGGATGGCATTGTTGACTGCAGATGGAAACACCCTGTGGGCCACCCGCTCTGGGCCTGATGTTTCATCCCAGCTCCTGAGTGTTGGGTTTGGGGGATCCTACCCCAGTTTGGGCTGTGGTGAGGGCCAGGGAGAGCTGTGGGATGGGGATGTGGGTTGTCAAGGAGCAGCTTTGCACATCCAGCTTCCCCTCGTTGGTTTTTGCCCCTTGCCTTGGGGCTGCCTGTGGTCAAACACCACTTTGGAGAAAGAGTTTATACTTGGAGATGTTTCTGTGACCATCACTGTAGTTTCTGAATTCTTGACTGATGTTACTTTTGGATAAAGACTGTCAGATGAGAGGGTGTTTTAGTGAAAACTGAGTGAGGAGTGGTCAAAAATTTCCAATTGTACTTGGCCTGCTACCCTCAAGTTTTCCAGTATATTTTGTACTTGTTCAGAGCTTTGCTGCCCTTGAGTCCAGATGTGGCTGGGGCTGCTCAGCTGCTTTGCTGTGATCCAGGTATGTCAACCCAGGCACCCTGAAAACAACTGACTCCAAAAAATCCGATTTCAGCACCCTTATCACAGCATGTCAGCTCTGTGGCAGAGTTCAGTTACCTAGCATGGCATTTAACCAGGAACGTACCTGTGACGTCCTGCATTTAAGCTCTTACAAGAGACCTAATTTTCAGAATGATCTGAGTTTTTATTTCCTGAAAATTACATCCCTACTAACTCAAATGTTCCAGTACTAACTACTTGGATCACCTGAAGTAAATAACACTTTCAAAATGTGTTTTCCATGGTATTTTAACTAACCACAGAGGTTGTTTTTGTGCAAGTGGGAAAGTTTGAGGGAAGTGGAGTGACTGTGTATGTTCATGCTGCGTGATCTGAAATCAGGTGTGGAATGGGCTCGGGAGAGGCTGGCTGAGCTATCCTGGGATGAAGGCACATGTGCCACAGCTCCCTGCCTGGTCAGTGTCCCACTTGCCTGGTCAGTGCCCCACCTTTGTGCCAGTGGGAAGTGATTTTGGCACACCAGTACCAAGATTTTTAATCTTGGCTCTCAGGGGTCGAGTTTTGCTTAAACGTAAACACATGCTGCACCCTTATGGCCAAGAGGGCAGAGAGAAACCCTGGCCCTGTTTCCTTCCCCATCTTCTCAGCTCAAACCTGTCCCAGGTGTAGCAGCCACAGGGGCTGAAGTTTGCAGGTGTTGAGAGTTACAACAGGATTACCACGTGTGAGCAGCAGCTCAGAATAATTACATTTTTTTGCTTCTGCAGGAACTCATTAGGCCGAGGCAGCACTGGGCTCTCTCTGTGCTGGGCACAGTGTGGGGTGGGGCAGCCCCACCGTGCCTGGCTGATCCAGCACAGAGCACAGCGGTGAGGCTGTAACCTGAGCCTGGATCTGGGATGCACCAGCACCATCTGTGCAGGGGTACAGCTGGAGTCAGCTCCACAGGGTGTGGCTGACACCTGGAGACACAAATATTTGCAATAATTAGGGAGGGAACTAGTGTCTTCCCCTTCCTGGGCTTGTCGCTTGGGGAAGGTTATCCCGGACTGTGGACACCCTGTGCAGCAGCTCTTGGTGAACACTGCAAAACCCTGTGAGCCTCGGGCTCCAGCCTCATTTTAAAAATGTGCTGCACCTTGGGCCATATCCCACCTGCACAATTCATTTTCTCACCTGAGGTGGTGTTAGAGCCATTGACCTCTGCTATGGCCACTCTAGTGCAGGTGATCGGGGAGGAGCTCGTTCTCAGTGCCTACCAGGGACACAGGGGAATTTAAACCAGACAAGAGCCCTCGATTCTGTCGGTCACCCCAGCCCTGAGCACCCTGGGATGTATTCACTGAAAGCTGCTGCGAGTTTCAGCGGGCTCAGAGGGCTTGTGTGGGGTCCTGGTGCCACCTGCTGGGGACTCCTGGGGACATCCCAGAGCTGCCAGAGGAGCAGGGGATGGATGGATGGTCGGATGGCCGGTCACTAGGTGGTCAGTCTTAGCATCCCCATGGTGCTGCTGGGTTTGTGTTTGCCTGTGACTGGTGAAGTCCCTGGTGGTGTGTAGAGGAGTGAGCAGGACCCTCAGCCTCGTGAGCTGACTCCTGCAGGCAGGGATTCCCCCTCCTCAGCTGTGTGTGTCTGGCACAGGAGCTGAACAAGAAGCGGACGCAGAAGGAGATGGAGCACGCGATGCTGATCCGGCACGACGAGTCCACGCGCGAGCTGGAGTACCGGCAGCTGCACACGCTGCAGAAGCTGCGCATGGACCTCATCCGGCTGCAGCACCAGACTGAGCTCGAGAACCAGCTGGAATACAACAAGCGTCGGGAGCGGGAGCTGCACAGGAAGCATTTCATGGAGCTCCGGCAGCAACCAAAGAACCTGAAGGTGCTGCAAGCTTTCCTTCCTCCTCCTCCAGCCTCTGTCCTCCTGTCCATGCCTCCTCCATGCAGCACTCGTGCTGTGGGACCGCTGCTCTCCACACCCTGTGCTCTCCTTTGCATCCCCTTCCTTTGCACAGAGCAGCCCTGGATAAGGGAAGCTGTGGGCTGGGATAGCCCAGAGCTCATAGAGGGTTTTTTAAGTGCTGTGCTCATTGAGGTTGTCGGGTAAAATAGTCCAGTCCTAAGCAAAGTGTTACAGAATGTGTTTCTGACGAGCTGTGCGTTGTTCAGGCCCTCGGTGGTGTCAGCTTGGAATGATGAGGAGAGGGGTTGGGTGGTGCTTTCAGAGCCCACAGAGAGGACAGAGCACAGGGGTGTGCGGAGCTCTGTGCGCTGCCCATGTGGTTACAGACCCCTGAGCTGCTCTCTGCGGGAGAAGCCTGTTCCTCCTCCCAGTGTCAGAGAATCACGGAATATCCCGAGTGGGAAGGGCCCCACAGGGATCATCGAGTGAATCCTGGCCCTGCACAGACACCCCAGCAACCCCACCCTGGGCATCCCTGGCAGTGCTGTCCAAATGCTCCTGGGGCTCTGGCAGCCTCGGGGCCGTGCCCATTCCCTGATGGAAGAACCTTTCCCTGATATCCAGCCTCAACCTCCCTGACACAGCTCCAGCTGTTCCCTGGGTGCTGTCCCTGGTCACAGAGAGAAGGCACATTGCTGTTACTCTGTCACACTCTCGCTAGTTCTCAGATCTGCAGCCTCCGCATAGTGCAGCATTGAGGTGGGAATGAAATGGAAGGGGAATGATGCTGTGAAAAAGCAAATACATTTTGGGAGGCAGGTGATGGGCTGGGTGATCTGCAGGAAGCAGGGGCAGAGGGTGGAAGTGCCCTGGGCTGAGGAGGGCAGAGAGTGGGTCCCATTCCTGGCCAGGCTGCAGCAGGGCCTGAGCTGCTGCTGGTTCATCCCTGTGGGAAGCACATGCAGGGGAGCACAGGGGAGCTGTGGTTCCCAGCACCCCACCCACGTGGATGTACCACAACCTCTCCATTCCCAAAGCCCTTCGCGCTCTTCACGTCACTCCTTCCTTGGCAGGCTATGGAAATGCAGATCAAAAAGCAGTTCCAGGACACATGCAAAGTGCAAACTAAGCAGTACAAAGCTCTGAAAAATCACCAGCTGGAAGTAACTCCAAAGAGTGAGCACAAGACAATTCTGAAGAGCCTGAAGGACGAGCAGACGCGGAAGCTCGCCATCCTGGCCGAGCAGTACGAGCAGAGCATCAACGAGATGATGGCCTCGCAGGCGGTGCGTGCAGGGGGCTTGGGGGGCTCTGGGGCCTGGCAGCACCCTTGGGGGGGACTTCTCCAGCCACTGAATTATAAAACCTGTTTAAATAACACATCAGGTGGCACTATGCCTCTTGGAGTTAAGTGTCTTGCGGAGCGCGCGTGCTTCCCCTGCTCCCCTCACGTGCTGGGCATTAGAATTGGATCTTCTGAGGCTCTGCCTCAGTGTGAGCAGAGAAGCTGCTGTTCATGAAACCCTTCCTGCCTTCTCCCTCGGTTTTGGGAAGAAAGAGTGGTGTGTCACTTGTGTCGGAGCAGAGGAATTCCCAGCGGGATTTTGAGTGTTGTTTTCCCAATGCTTTCACAGCTCCGGCTGGACGAGGCCCAGGAAGCAGAATGCCAAGCCCTGAGACTGCAACTCCAGCAGGAGATGGAGCTGCTCAACGCATACCAGAGCAAAATTAAGATGCAGACAGAAGCACAGCACGAAAGGGAACTCCAGAAGCTGGAGCAACGGGTGTCACTGCGCAGGGCACACCTGGAACAGAAGGTACATTCCAGAGGGGCTTTTGGGGATACCTGGAGCTGGGCTGGGACACGGGGCAGGGTGGAGCTGTGCTGGGGGGCTGCTGACTGTGCTCATTTCAGATTGAAGAGGAGCTCGCCGCTCTCCAGAAGGAACGCAGCGAGAGGATCAAGTTTCTGTTGGAAAGGCAGGAGCGAGAGATTGAGACGTTTGACATGGAGAGCTTGCGGATGGGCTTTGGGAATTTGGTCACATTAGAATATCCCAAGGAGGACTATAGATGAGGTTAAATTTCTTTGCCATTTAAAAAAAAAACAAAACACAAAAAGCAAACAAAGTAAGGATAAAACTTGCAAACCCAACATTCCCCATGTTGACGGGTGTGCTCTCTCTCTTTCTGTCTCTCTTACTGACATCGTGTCGGACCAGTGCCTGTATATTCTTACTCCATCAGGGGCCCCTTTCCCCCGTCACGTCCCGGTGCAGGACAGCTCCTGGCAGTCTTTTCCATAGTATGTCACAGTATTGATGTCTCTGTGCAATGATTAAAAATGTTTCAGTGAAAACTTTGGAGACAATTTTAATGGAGAAAAAAAAAAAAAAAAACATAAAAAAAACCCAAGTGGATGTATGTTGCTTTTGAGCAATCACTCATTTTACCACCAATCAATGAAAGTACAAGCAAAAAAATACTAATAATTAAAAGATATCTACGATCCCAGGGGGAGAGAGACTGAATCCGCAGCCTTACCTTACCTAGCTGCTGCATAATTTTATTTTATTTTTATTTTTTTGGTATTTATTCATCAGGAATAATTAAATAATAAAAAAATTTTATTAAAGATTGAAAAAAAATTTGATACATTTTACAGAAAAAAAAAACTTAATCGTGCTGTACATATCAGTGGTGACATATTATTACTTTTTTGGGGGTGGGGAGGGGCGGGCGATGACGTGGTGATTTTTAGGAGAACCATGCCAGGGGCAACAGGGATGAGCCCTGGCCCCTGGGCATATTCTTGATTGTATCATAAATCATTTTCTGCTGTCGCAGAGAATGTGAATACACTTAAATGAGCCCACAGGATCCCAGTAGCACAAATTGGGCTTTGTCAAATCGTGTATTTTGTGTATAGAAGGAATTTAAGGAGAGCTTTTACTTATTTTCATATTGTATTTTAACTGTTTCTCTGATCAAAAATTTTTTTACTTCTTTCCCCCCCTCCCTTCCTGCTCCAGCCACCCCCCAGTCTCCAGTTCTGTTCCGGAGCTCAACACTGTCTGTTAGATCATCCCGGCCATTTTCAGTTTTTCTTTTGTTTTTTGGGGTTTTTTTTTTTTTTGTTCCTCCCCCAAGTCCACCCCCAACCCCATGATCTTGATCATAAATATTGCATTATTCACACTTTCAAACTGTGTATTTTCTTACAATAAAAAGAGAAAAAAAAAAGGCTTTACTTCTTTTGCATGCACTTTAAAAAAAAAATCCAACAAAAAAAAAGGACAAAAAAACCAACAAAACAACAAAAACATTTTTCAGGTTCCAGGGAAGAGCATGAATAACTGTCAGAGCTTTTAATTATATTTGTAAATAAAAGTGTTCATCACAATGCCTGGCTGTGTCATTGTGGGAGGGGCGGCTCGTGGCCCAGCACAGGTGCAAGGTGGGGATGGGGAGGGGGACGCATTCCACAGGTGTCCCTCAGCCTCAGGGCGTGGTCCCAGACCTGGTTTCCTGACAGTGGAGGTTTTTAGGGTAATGGATTTTTTTTTTTTTTTTCTCATGTCCTCCTCCCAGCCCGGATCAGCCTTGTGTGCACTGCTCGGGCCTTGGTCTGGAGCAGCTGGGGATGCTTTCCTGGAAAACCATCGATCCTGCTGAAATGTTTCAATGGCTGGGCTGAAAAACTGCCCTGGGGCAGCACCGTCCACCTTTCTGAGTTACAGATCCCCAGTTTTCACAGGGCTGCTGCTGACTCCTGTTTGTCAGACCATGTCACTGCAGAGCTTTGATACAGCAGCTTGAAAAAAAGGGGGAACCCTCCTGATTCCATTTAAGTTGAATTGCATTGGCTTCACCTTTTCTACCCTTTTATAGCCATCAGGCTTGACCAAAGGCTCGTCTCTGCTCTAAGCACATAGGAGACACCCCCAGGCCTCACTGCAAAGCTGCTGGAGGAGCAGGAAGCACCTGGGCCCTGCAGCTGGGCTGGGAAGTGGCTTCAGGTCAGTAAAGCTGGTGGTGCCCAGGCTGACTGCAGGATGGCAGATCTGCTGTGGTGATGTGGGGGCTCCTGTGGAGGGAGGGAGGGAGCCTCCACAGGTCCAGCAGTGCGGGGAGATCCCTTGGGAAGGAACTAAAAGCTGGTAATGTTCTTAAGGTAGAAAGACACGATGGCTTTGAGCTGTGTCCCTTCAGCATCGGTGTGTCCCAGGAACAGGGAGCCCCGGGCACAGGGTCCAGCCTTGTCCCCACAGGACAGGAACCCTACACCACCACACTGCTGCCCGAGCATTGCCCTCGTCCCCCAAGAAGACAACCAAGCACACCAAGTTCCTTGGGAGGTTTTTAATTGCACTGTAAGCAAACAGGAGGTCAACACAGGACTGAACAAAACAAAGTGGTCTCAGATTTGAGTGGTAGCAGAGAACAGAAGTGCTCTAGGCCAGCTCTTGCCTCCCCCTCGAGCTGCACCTTCACTACTGTAGTGGTGACATGAAGGCATTGGTCAAATGTAGTGTAGGGGAAAGGAAAGAAAAAAAAAAAAGGGAGGAGCAGTCCTTTAGACTGTACTCTCCTTTCCTGGAAAAGGGAGTAGTCTCCACAGCCAGCACCCACCCCAAAGTGGTTCTGTACCCACACCCCTGCCAGCTAAAGCCATCCCAAGACAACAGAGACCCCCTGAATTGACGCTAATTCACAAAGGCTTTTGATTCTTTTAAGCAGGTCAGTTTTCCAGGGACACCCATCAGCAGCTCTCTAGCTAGGATACCATGGGCATCAGCACAGGCCTGGACACAGGGGCATGGAGCAGGGACAGCAACAGGGTGACACTTCCAGCAGCCAGAGCAGGACAGTTGGGTTCAACTCATTAATGAAACACAATTACAGCGCCGTGCCTGGCCCCACCCATGGGTGCTGCAGTGCCCCATGGGCCCTGGCCCTACTTCCCCGAGAGCTGCTCGTAGAGCTTGGGCACGTAGTCATCCCACTCGGCCTGGTAGCAGGTGCCCGCCACCGGCGCCCCTAGCCCGTACTTGCTGCGGAAGGCGGCCACCTTGAACTTGCCACGCTTGTCCCCAGAGCGGTTGGACAGGACAGGCTCATTGCAGGACAGCTGCTGGGGCTGCTCGTACACCAGCCACACGTAGCGGTGCAACCCTGCGGGGAGGGACAGAGTCAGGTGCTGAGGTGGCCCCCAGAGATGGCTAAGGATGATGGAGCTTAAGGCAGCTTAGGGAAGATGTACTAGATAGGCTTGATCCCTGCTCGTGCTGGCTGTGGCTATATGTGCAGCCCCCCAGCAACCCTGCACGGATTTCCCCCCTCACACCCTTCTGCACTGGGTGTGATCCATGTAGCAGCACGAGGGAACTGCTGCAGGTACCGACCTGTTCCCTTGGGAGGCCCAGAGCCAACATAATCTGACATCACGGTCCCGCTGCCCACATTGTTGCCTTTCATGTTGGTCACCAGGAAGTGATGCCACTCCCTGAAAGAAGAAGGCACAAAACAATCAGACTGGCAGAGCCCCAGATAAAACCCTCTGTCACTCCAAGCTGCTGCTTTTCCATGAGGCTGTTGGCAAAGGGTAAACAAACAGCAGCTGCCACCCCTGGTTTGCCAAAGAGCACCAGTCCCAGAGCAGGTACTGCTTTGTTAGGATGCACAGCCTGCCAAAACCAGCTCCATGTGCAGCTGCAGAAAACCCACAGCCTGACCTCTGAGAGTGGGTATACCACACACTGCTGAGGGGACTTGAGGAAGGTGAGCTGGTCCCAGATTTAAGATTCTGCTGCCAGCAAAGACCTAATTCCAACACACATACGTGCTAAATTAGAGCAAGTAGTAAATGCTGTGCCGCTCCAGCTACAACACACCTTTGAACACCCTTGGCAAAGGCAGCTGCTCCTCTTCAAGCTGTCCCTGGCTCAAGAAGAGATGCAAGGACACTGTTTCTATGCCAAGCCACAGCCCCACAGCTGCACATTAGTCCCACCTCTTCCTAAGCCTCTGCTCAGCCCGAGAAGGATGCTCCATTTTCCCCAGGCAAGACACGGAGCTGCCCAGCCCCATTACCTGAACTTTGGGTCCTTCCGACTGGGTGCATCAGGGTCTGTGAGAACCAGGGTGTAAAGCTTCTGGGGATCGCAGCCGTCCCACTCGATGCTGGTGGGGCGATGCTGGACCTGCCGGGATGACCGCGTTAGCACCGGCCCCGCTGCCAGAGCCAGCCACCTGCCCTGCACGCAGGGCCAGCATGACCTGCGCTGGCAGCGACACCCGAGGGGTTCAAGGCCGTTCGTGCCAGCTCCCCCTGGCTGTGAGAGCCACGGGCCTTCTCTCCTGCGGCACGGTCGCCCCCGTACCAAGGCCGCCCCCAAAGCTCAGCCCCTCTTCTCCCCCGGCACCCGCTGAAGCTCCGGCGGCAGCTGCCGGAGCGACAGCGCGAGGGGCCCGACCGCATCCCGCCATTCTGCCGCGCCAACCCCGCGCGCGGGGCCGGGCGCTGCTCACCTGAGTGGGCGTGAGCACCTTGCCCAGCTCGTCGATCTCCACGGAGCCATACTTGACCCGCAGCGGGTGCGCCGGTTTCTGCTCCACCTCGGCGAGGCTCAGCGGCCCGTCCCACTTTGCCAGGTCCACCGGCATAGCTGCGTTTGCGGCTGCGACAGCGGCTACGGCAGCTATGGCTGCGGCGGCGGCCGCGCGCTGCCCGCCCCCCGCGCCCATTGGCGGAGGCGCCGCCTCGCTCCTCTCCCATTGGTGGAGGCGCCGCCTCGCTCCTCTCCCATTGGTGGAGGCGCACCGCTGGCCGCCCTTGCGCCCCCTCTATGGCGCGCCCACAGGGGCCGAGCGGGCCCGGCCGAGCTCTGGTTACCTGGGGCAGCACTGTCACCCCTGCCGCTAATTAGGTTAATTAATAATTAATGTGCCAGGGCTCAGTGGGCCAGCCCTGTGGGTCTCAGCGCTCTGCTTCACGCACGCCTTGATGCTTCTAAGCTGCCATGTGTAAGGTGTCCTGGAGAANNNNAAGATGGCGGCTGCCCAAAATGGCGGCCCTGAGGCGGCGGGGGCCGATCGACGACCCCATCTCGGGCCCCTCACGGGCCCTGGCGGGCGGGTCCCCCCGGCCGGGCACGCCCGTCCTCCCCTGGCTTCTCGCCGGGGCGGCGGCCGGGCAGTACCGCCTCCGCGGGGCTCTGGCAGCAGCACACGGCCATGCAGCTCCCTGGTGGGATGCCGCCGGCCCGGNCACCGCTGGCCGCCCTTGCGCCCCCTCTATGGCGCGCCCACAGGGGCCGAGCGGGCCCGGCCGAGCTCTGGTTACCTGGGGCAGCACTGTCACCCCTGCCGCTAATTAGGTTAATTAATAATTAATGTGCCAGGGCTCAGTGGGCCAGCCCTGTGGGTCTCAGCGCTCTGCTTCACGCACGCCTTGATGCTTCTAAGCTGCCATGTGTAAGGTGTCCTGGAGAA
>VXBT01004407.1:274440-323480 GCA_013400235.1 Oriolus oriolus
GGGCGGAGAGGCGCGGGGAGGGCGCCGGGCCGGGCCGGGCCTCCCCAGCGCGGTGACAGCGCTGTGCCGGTGTCCCTCTCCGTGGGCAGGGACAGCGGCTGTGGATTGTCCCCGTGGCGCTGTCCTCGGCCTGCTTCATTTTCCTTCTCCATCACCTTTTAGAGAAATCCGTGACCTTGTGGCATCGCGCAGTTAAGAAAACCCCTCCGGGAATTTCATGTGTGCGGGCTGCAGGCGGCCTCCGGTGCTCCCGCGTTCGCCTCCCCAGCCGCGGTCCCGGCGCTTGGGCACGGCGGGGGACAGAGCCGTGCGTGACGGGGACACTTAGCGCCATGCTGGCCCGGGATGCGTCACGGCCGCTGCTCCTGGTGCCGAGGGTCAGGAGTTGGCCAGGGATCAGCTTCTCCTGCGTCCTTGCTGTCCTGCGTGCCGTGCGCCGGCTGGGATAGGCAGCCCCGGCCTCGCTCTGTGAACTGAGCTTTGGCATAAATCCATCGAGTCCGGTATCCTGCGCTGCTTTTGGGAAGCAAAGTAACTCGGTCCTTTCTGGAGCTGTGGTGTCCGGAGATGGGTGCGCGCAGTGCTGTGTCCCTGTGTCCAGCAGACAGCCCCGGGGGACGGCTTTCCACGGAGAGGTTCTGACAGACGCGTTTCCCCAGTGGAACTGCAAAAAGCGTTGTTTAAAGCTCCGTGAGCAGGAGCCTCAGAAGGGACGGCATGGCTGTGAGCATGGACGATGACGTTCCCCTCATCCTCACCCTGGACGACAGCGGGAGCAGCGCCTCAGCCCCTCTGGATGACCTGGATCGGGAGGAGCTGCCTAATGAAAGTAAGAGCACTTTGTCATTCCCTGTCCGGTGTTTGTCTCGTTGGGGTGGCTGCTCTTCCCGGTGAAACTCCCAGATCCGTCGCTCGGTGTCCCGGGGCTGCCTGATAAAACCGGCTCAGGAAGTCGCTTGTTGTGCTGCTTGTTGCTCACGGCTCCGTGTGACACCGCGGGGGCCGGACGGGTCCGACCCGTGCTGTTTCTAACGCACAATTTTGTGGTTTCCCTGTAGTAACCCGTGACCTTAAGCCCTTGCCTGCACGTCGTCCCAGAGTGTCTCCTTCCCTTGGCACTGTCCCACTGCAGTTATCTCATGTGGCATTTTCCTAGCACCATAACCATCTGCCCTTTGTGATTCTTGTTTTGTCTATTTCCAGTTTACATTCTGATTTTTGCAAGAAGGGAAGTGTTGATAAATCCCTTCCACATCTTTATTGTGTTCATATCAAAGAACCTGGAGTACTTTTAGACAACATATTCCTGTTGGCCCCAGCTGTTTAGTGAGGCAATAGCCAGCCTGTGAGCACTGGGAGGGGGAAAACAACAGCCACCATCCCTCAGAAGCTTGGACTTCTCCTCAGTGTGTCTTCATTAAAGCCCTCACCCTGCAGCAGGTTGGATGTGGCTGGCGATGTGTGTTCAGTGAGTTTCTGGTTGGTGGTACACCTCTCTGGATGTACCTGAGTGGCTTTGCCCAGCACATCCCTGTGACTTCTAGTTGACATTGCAGGTGCACACACACACACACACACACACACACACACACACACACACACAGATCTTGTGATCCTGTTCCAGCCCTTGCTGCCACAGGCTGATCATTTGGAACAAATGCATCATTTCCTGGCCAGGCATCCCTTTTTTCCACATTATACCTCTGTGCCATACTGCCTCTGAGATTTGATTCCTCTTGCAATGAGATGGGTTCCCTTAATTTTCTCATTCTTGACTTCCCAAGTCAGGAATTAGTTTCAGATAATCAAGATTCTTCCTCCCTCCTCCTCCTCTGCCACCCCACAATACAGATCCCTGACTAAATTGCCCAGTTGACTTTCTCTAAGCTCTCTTTTATCCTTGCTTCATCCCATCTGTTTGTCTTTTTAAGTTTAGCCCTCTATTTTTAAGTTAAATAGAAGAGAGATTTCTTCCTCCGTCCACGGGTGTATTTATAGGATTCCTTGTGACTAATTTTAATCACTCTTCCCTCTTTCATTCCCTCGCCTCCCATCCCTTCAAAGAAGAAGTTGGGTGAGGCTTGACAATTGCTTGAAGCCAGCACGACTGTGTTAAAGCACAGGCATGGAAATGAATGTATTAATAAATAAAATTCTCCACATTGAAATACAGGGAAGTCGTTTAGGGACCAGTTTTGTGCTTCTTAAAAGATCACTGTGTGGTTTTTGGGAACTCATTTCCTGGGATCCTTCAAATGAAGTGTCTCTTATTTTGCCGTATGTTTTAATCACTGTTAAAGTTGGATTTGCTGCAGAAATATAAAGCTTATACTGTGGAAGAGATAGGGAATGATATGTAGCCTTCTGAAGTCAGGGTGGGATGAAGGATTAGGAGGGGAAGGCTGGCATCAACAGCTTGAAAGGCACGTTTATCTCTGGGAAGCGGGAAGCTTAAATCAGGGAGAGAGCACGCTGACACCAGCACTGGCAAAAGTAAGCTTGTTTAAAAACCAGGATGTATAGTCCAGCTTTTCCTCTTTGCCTGCACAGAAAATCTGCTGTGAAATGCAGCAAAGTTGTGTCTCGTGGAGGCTGTGAGGAATCAAATGTGTCCCCTCTGCTCTGCCTGCCCTTGGCTGCTGAGGACTGAAATGGCATTAACAGAACGGTGTGATGTCACGTTTTCAGTCAGAGGCTTTTCTTTTCCGGGGAAAAAGAGTGTGTGAGAAGTCCTTGTCAGGGGAGAAAGAGCCTGCCAGGGTGATGATGAGGACATGGGGACAGGGAGGGTCAGGAGGCTGTTTTCTTCCGGCTTTGTCTTCCCTTTGCCTAAACTCTCATAATTGAATATTCAGCCAGAATTTGGAGGAACAGCTCCCTTGTTACCGTGCCTGACCATCATCAGCTCCAAGGGATTCAAAGGCAGGTTAAACACAAAACTTTTACTGAAGTGTATCCCTAGAACAGGCTGGGACTGTTGGCAGTGAAGGACCCACCATCCCCTTCCAGGTGACACTGAGGGAAGGACAAAGTGGCTGTAGCTGCTCCTTGTTCAGTCACACATTCGAGGCTGATAATAAAGAAGTCTCAGTCTTGCTTTGTGTTCCTGTGTGCACAAACTCCTCTAAATTTTAATCCATTCTCCAGCCTGTCACAACCATGTCACTAACTGCTGTGTAGCTGTGTGGTTCAGTGTATCAGCTTTCATGTTTTTTAAGGAACTTCTTGTGCTTTTAAATTAAAAAAAAAAAAAAAAACAAAAAAGCAACTATCCATGGTGTGGCTTTGTTCCAGACAGGTCTTTGGATAAACGAATTTGTAGTTTTGGATTCTTGGTGTTGATTTCCTGGAACTGGAGACAAGTTTCTGGGTTGAAATAAGTAGAAACAGGGTTTTCTGAAAGCCAGCCTGTAGCAGATGTGAAAAGAAAGGACTGAAGTGCAGGAGTGAATTCCTTTCCAAACCTTGCAGGAGAGTCCTCTCCTGGGTAAGTGGGTGTCTCGGGGTTAGAATAAAAGAGAGCTAAAGGAGAACATTGTGTGGAAAATTACATTCTTAAAGAAAATATCCAGCTGCAAAAATTAATCTCCCAAATCCTCCAGCTCTTAAGCGTTTAATGAGAGAAAATACTTGCATGGGGAGGAATATTAAACTCTGCCTTGCTTGGCTTGTGCTGGGATACCGGGCTTCCAGGGAGCTCCCATGTGCAGCCACCACAAAGGGTCAGAATCCTGCAAAGTTGACAGGAATTCAGACCACATCCAGAAAAATGTGGTCCCTGTGGTGCTGGTGGTTTTCTGACTGCGCCGTGTAGGGGCTGGGTAATTTTTCATTCCAGCTGCAGCAGCTGAAGGAGACAGGGAGAAGCTGTTGCATCACCTGAATCCTCAGTAATGACTGTGACGCTGCCCTTCCCTGCACACCTTATCTGAGCATCTCCATGCAAACTCCAGTTAAGCTCCCCAGCACCTGCCTGAGGGGAATGACTAACAGGAAACTGAATTTCTGTAGGAGGCAAGAAGGGAGATGAGAACCTGGCGTGGCCTGTCCCAAAATCCTGCACTGACAGCGATGAGAACCTGCCAGGGTTTAGTGATTTCCCATCCCTCCTGAACTCCTGGGAAATGTTTGAACAGAGTTCTCAAAATATCTCCCGAGTGCAGCATCTGTTTTCCATCTACAAAGGCAGTGTGGATAGCCTTGAAACTCTAGGACAGTGCCTCTCCTTGAGCTGATGGGAGCTACAAACAGTAAATGAGTGCACATTGATTTATCCTGTATTAGATCAGATACAAGACTCTCCTTTGCCTCCTGCATGGAAATTGCTGCAGCCTCAAGTAGAGTTTCAGTGTGTTCAGAGCAGAAAGTACAGCTCCGAGTGTTGTACAGGGAACAATGGGATATTGTCTGTTTTCCTACACAATGGGTGATGGCAGGGGAAAATAAGTCATCTTTCAACTCTGGGTTTTTACAAGAAAGCAGCTGCATCTGCTATTGAGATAAAAACTAATTATTAGGGAGGTGGGGGAGCAACTGTAACAGCCAAGAGGGATGTTTTCTAGAAGGATTGCTGGAAAATGGGAAGTTACAACTTTGAGTGAGGTGCCTTTGCAATCTCACTTTCTGCCGCCTGAGAAGTGAATTGTCAGGAAAACCAGAGCCAGCCTGGCCTTTTGGAAAGGTGAATTATTTACACACAAGTCCCCGTGCATGGCATTGCTGGGAAGGAGCAGGTGGCCCAAAGTGTGTGAAGAAAATGGGATTTCTCTGTTGGTGAGGTTGGAGGGGCTGCCCCAGGCGTGCTTGGTGAGGAATGTGGGTAGGGAAAGCCCAGAGACTGTTGGTTGTGCCTGTGGAACAGTGTGTGGGGTGTGCTGGGCTTCCCAGAGGGCTGGAAGGGGCCCTCTGCCCGTGACTGGGACAGTTCCCTGATGGAATGTGGGAAGGGGCTTTCAGCAAAGCTGTTCCTTTTGTAACTGGCTGGTGGAGACTCGTGGTGGTTCTGAACACAGAATGTAATTACAGCATTAATGGATGTTGTAGACACCTAACTTGTCTTTTATTTAAAAAAAAATCCTTCACTAAGCCCCGGGTGGACACCTGCATTTGGGAGTGGCGTGGGATTTGGGGCAGTTAATGTTCTTTTGAGGCATGTGAATCGCCTGGACTTTGATGTGTTTGGTAACCAACGCAACCTGAAGTGACAGAAATCTCTTCTCTGCTGGATGTGGTTCCAGAACAGGTTTGTATTGGCAGTGAGAGAGTTAAGTCTGTCCATGTACTCCACGGCTTCAGCACATCTGGTCATGGAATCATCTCAGAGAATCCCTGAAGGGTTTGTGTTGGAGGGGCCTTAAAACTCATCCTATTCCACCCTCCTGCCATGGGGGAGATTTCCAGGTGTAAAACAATTCCCAAAGGGCTGAGGGAGCAGAGAATAAGCACCTGAGCTTTGGGAAAATGCTGCGACCACACAAACTCTCAGGACCTGTGCTTCTTGTGGAACCACTTGAACTGCTGTGGAAGCATCCTGGCTTTGCTACCTTTGGAGGGAAAGAGGCATTTCAAATGTCAGCCACCTGGTAGAGTTAATAAATCCTTCAGGATCTGTAGGTTTTGATCCTTGTGTGGAAGCAAGGATTTCAGAGGTGGCTGTTTGGGCTGAGGCACTGGGTATGAAATGCTGTAGCTAATTAAGGTGAAGAAATGAAGGGGATGAGGGAACAAGAAACTGCTTGCAATGGACGTGGCAGATTCCAAGATTTCTGACAGCCAGACTCTTAAACAGCCTTTTGGATTATCTGGTGGCTTTCTTGGATGCTATGCAGGATATTTTCTCACGTCATGGCCCCTAGTTCTACCAATTTGCCTTTAATTAGTTCCGGCAGCAGCGCTTCTGCTGCTGCCTTTAGAGGTGAAGCATGGCCAGAGCGCAGGACTGGGATCTCATTTTGGGAAGCAGTCTGGTTCTGCTGCTGGAGCAGCTCCTCCTTGCACCTGGAGTAAGTCAGTTAATGCCGCTGTGGCATTAATGCCAATCTCACCTGGAAATGCTGATTACACTGGTGTGGGAGTGGACAGGTAGGCTTCATTCTTTTGTTATGAAGAGGTGCTGTTTTGCATTGCTGTGCATGATTCATTTTTCTTAATATGCACCTGCTTAAAATTTATAGAGAGAGGAATATTTTCCAAAGCATGAGTGGTGGTTTTGTGGTGGATTGCTGTTTATGCCTCTGAAAGTCTCATTTCTCTGACCTAACAGCCTTGCATTCTGCAACTTCTGCCAGGGCTCCTCTAATCCTTTCCTGGCCTAGATGACTTATAATGAATGTTTTAAGCAAGCAAAGCGAAGCAAAACTGCCTCCAAGATGAGTGAGGGGTGAAAATCTTGGAAAGGGAAACGAACACCCAAAACATAAGGAGATTATTGTTTTCTCCTTCAGTACAATTCGTTTCCCTGGGTGATGAGCTCTGTAAGCTCAGAGGAAGGAGGGAAATGCTGCTTTTTAGAAGATGTTGGGGATCTTTTGCTATGATGTTAGAAATAGTGAAAAATGTGTTTCTGCTCTGAACCATCCTCTGGAATCGCACTTGTCCTGAGAATTCAGGTTTTAAGGCAGGGCTGTGCTTAAATACTTGGGTAGAGCTGGTACCTTTCTTTCAGGAGAAGCAGCACTGTATTGTCCAAAATTCAAAAGCGTTTGTGTGGAGACATTCTCACCGTGGCTCTGTGAACGTGGTGCCTGTAGAGGAAGAACCACAAGCACAGTAAAGTACCAGGAGGTATTGAGGGCTGCAGTTATTGTGGGTATTTTTTCCAAGCCTTCCTTGTTTTCTGAGCTCTGCAGGAGAGCGGTTTGCACAATGCACACATTGTGTGTCTCACAGTAGGATGCTCTGTCAAACAGAATCTCTGCACTGTCGACTCTTTCATGCAGTGAAAAAAAAAAGTTCCCAGTGATTTTTGTCTTGAATGCCCCATGCTGTTCAAATCTGAGCTGGTAACCGTCTGCAAGGTGGAGAAGACTTAGGTTAGTGTTCCATGATCCTGGAGTCAAATGGTTCTTTCTCCTTTGTCATCTCCTGGATGGAGATCACCTTGCACTGTAGATCAGGGAGGATGCTGCAGAGTGGGGCGAGGAGTCTGGAAGCTCCTCACTCCCTTCCTGAAGATGGGAGTGATGGCCTTGGTGCTTTGAGGGAGGGAGCCCGTGCCCTTTGTGTGTCTCTTCTCCAGCACAACTCCCATCTTTTTGGGGTGAGAGCAGAAGAACAGGGTAGTCCTACATGTTTCCTCCCTGAGCTGATTGCTTTCACTGGAAAATGTGGGCTAAGGGCACGTGTCATGTCATCAGAGGGCTCTGCTTTTTTGAACAGGTGGTCCTGGAACTATAAAAGATGTTAAGGAGTTTGAAAGCGTTGGAACTGCAATTTTAAATCGACAACTTTCCAGCTCTAACCGGTCACTCCTCAGCCACTACAGCTGACTTGGAAACATTTGGCTCAGGAAGCGGAACAACAGTTGGAAACAAATAGTGATTAGTTTTTTCATAGCTTCCCAGGGAACGCATCAGTTTGTTCGTTTCCCCCCTCATTTGTGGTTCCTGTGGATTTTTAAGGCACTGTAGATGCAGGATGTTCAGTTTAGCCAAGCCTGCATACTGGCAGATTAAAATGAGCAAAGGCTGAGCACGCTGAGTTCACTCATCATAACCAATATGATGCTTCTCAGAACTTCCTTTGCCCTTGGTATCTTCACCGAGGAATCCTGCCTGCTGCCGTCAGCCCCCCTGCGTTGAAATCCCATTTTACCCATTTGAATGCTGTAAGAAGTGCTGTATAAACTAAACAGGAGCATCTGTGAAGTGGTTAGAGTTGTTGTTGATTGCCTTTTCCTTATTGCCTTCAGGGGATTTAGGCTTGAATTTGCTGGAAGTAGAATTTATGAGCCAGAACGCTCCATTTCTGATCCTTAAGCTGGGAAAAGTGCGGTGAATTTGATCGGTCTTTTCTCTTGCCTCCCATGTCTCTGGCTTTTGATCTGGACCTCGCAGGGCTCTCCCTGTGCCTTTAACATAATTGCTTTTTGCATGTGGAGAAGCCTGGTTTTCACATGGCTGCTCGCTTTATGGGGAGCTGTAGGAGCAGCGCTAGGATTTTGTCCATCTGCTCCCGGTGAGCAGCCCCGCAGGAAGCTCCTGCACCTGTGCTCCATCCGGGAGACACGGAGGCAGCACCATGGGCTGAAGGATCCTGAGGATGACAGGAGGAGACTGCTGTGGTTTGAATCATACCGTGGGGGTCTGGAGCATCCAGCGCTGCTTTTACAGTCACGATCTGGTGATGTCTGCTTGGAACAAAAGGCTTTTCTTTTCCTGCTGGTGAGTGGGGGAAGAAAATTTAGGATGTATCTCTGCACAGCCGTGTTAAACCCCCTGATTCTGTGGGGCTGGACATCTCAGCTACACTTCTGTTTCCTCCGTAACAGGTGTGTTTCTGCATTGCCGCCTGGGAATGCCTGTGTTTTGTTCCAACTATAACTGTTTTGCAGAGAACACTTTCACTATCCCACATGGATTTGGGAAAGTTTATGGCACAAAAGCAAAGTGAATTTCACTAGAATGCACAAATATGTTCCTGCTCTTCATTAACCAAATGAAGAAACGCCCGTAGAATTAAGACTGAGTGGTCAATCCTGCACGTGGGAGCACTGAGGAAAATTTTGACATTTGGGTCAATGGGGTGAAATGACCAAGTCAAAGCTCCTTCCTTTCGAATACAAGGCTGGTGGCAGGACCTTATCTCTAGTGGCTGCAAAGGAGAAATCATTGTAAGTTTTCTATACTTCGAGGCAGCACAAATGCATAGAAAACAAAAATGTCAATGGAAGCTTTAAAGCTGTTGGAGAGGCAGCAAAAAGTCACAGTACTGGCATGCCTGGGCTGGCTAACACAAAAGATAAACAGATATGTAGATAAATATCTATCAAACAAAGGAATAGCAACTGAGAGTGGAGGGAAATCATGATGAGGAATGTAGTCAGCAGAGTTAAAGGTGCTCTAAAGGACCTGAGAAATAAAAAAACGTATTAAATGAGTCCAGCCTGTCAGGAGTTCAGGGTTTAACACTCCAATAGTGTTACAGGGATGCTCAAGAAGTACTGAACATATTCTATATTTGCTGAAAAGCCAGATGACACAGTCATTGTATGACCTATTCTTCCATTCCCACAGTAAATAGAGATTAAGCGGCTGATTCTAAAGGTTGGCATTTAAAAATCAGCAGATGACTTTTGATTTCTAAGGCTGCAGCTGAGGCAGTCTGTACATTGCCATGAGAGTGACTTTCTTCCAGCCCCGGAAGGTGTTTTGCACCAGGCAGGAGATTGCAGGCCAGCCAGCCAAGATTTCCCGGCAAAGTAATGGGAAACCAGCAGTAGCTCTTCTGAAATCTGGATTCAAAGGACATTTTTTTGCGCGTGGAAGACTTTTGAAGTCAAAGCTGTCCCTTTTCTGAAGATGTGGTTCTGTGTGAGGGCTGTAGGACTTGAAGTAAGGAGCAGTTGAGGGAAAATCAGCTGTTTGCAGATGTCACGTTAATGGTTTAACTCCATCCTTCCTCTCCAGCCATTAAACGCAGCCTCCAGTTCCTGCCAGCAGTGGTTTCCACCAAATGTGCAGAAGCCTTTTTCCCTAATGGAGAGCAGCTCCACGGCACTTGAGGCTGAGGTTGTCCCTACTCCTTCACATGTGTCTTCCCCTGAAGTTGGCAGCTTCTCTTTCCTGGCTGAAGGACGAGGCAGAGGAGATGTGGCAGAGCTGTATTTCAGAGGAATCAGTGTGGTGGAGTCGTGTTCTAACACTACAGAACACAATTACCTCCTTATTATTGCTGCACCACAACAAATGACTTTAATTGGTCTCAGCCTGTCGTGGTAAGATGTTGAGAGTTTGTTATTTAACTTTTAAATTTATGTTGTTTTCCTGCTATCTCTCTCTCTTCAGGGAAAAAAGGTCTGTAAGGCACATACCTTATTATTGCCTTCTTCTTTCTAGTCCTGCTTTGGCCACGCTGGAGGTTTGTTACCCAAATTAATCCTGGTTTCTCCCATAAGGGAAGCGCTTCCTCTCTGCTTCCCATGCTAACTTGGTGACTTCCCTGGAGAGCCGCTGGTGGCTGGAGCTGGCAGTCAGTGCTGGCAGCACACTGCTCTCGTTAAAAAGGCCAGATTGCAGCTTAATCAAACATCTTTCCAAACTGCATCAGGGAAATCCAAAGGCTCTGCTTTGGAGAATTGAAATGAGGAACATGCTCTTAAACTGCTGACATTGTGCTGTTCCCAAAGCCAAAGCAGATCTTTAATGTGTTAAAAGCAGGAGGCACAGGTTTCCCTTTTTGGAACAAAAAGAGGAAATTCCTTCATGTAGCAGGATATGTTAAAGAAATGCTATAGCTGAGGGACTCTGATATTGTCTCTTTCCGTCACTTCCTCAAAAATTATGAATTAGAAATGTGTGTGTGTGTATTTCACATCTGGCCTCTCTGCCTTAGGCAGAGTTGTCTCTTTTATTTTTCCTTTTTGGTTCAGTTCAGCAAAAACTTAACTGTTTCCAATTGTTTTTTCCATTCATTAGTTGTTCTATAGAGCCCCTCAATGACTCAGATATTTAATTCCAGTTATGATATAATTTTATCTAAGTGTGTTTAAAGCCTTTGTTGCTGTGATACGATCGAACTGATGAGATTATGGAGCATATTGCCTGCTGAAAGGATGGATAATGTGAGTTGTAGGTGATCCTTCTGTTGTGGCTTTGGCTTCTCCTTTTTGTGGTGTTGTGGTTCATTTGTTAAGATAAGAAATAAAGGATATGAAACTGGCAGCAATTTGGCTTGACACAAGTGAGATTCTTAATTATGGCTTCCTAATGCAGCCTTTCCTTTTATGGGACTTTTACTGAATAAAAATGCTTTGGGTTTGACTTTGCAGCTCTCTTAAGAAGCAGGAACTCCTGTGTTACACAGTTTCATATTGAAGGAGTGCCTGGTTCCAGCTCTCCCTGTGGTATTTCATGGACTCTCAGATGCAGGAGGATTTAATCCCACATCTGTCAGGAAGCAGCTTCGTGGAGCAGGGCTTAGACAGGGGGTGATTTGCATCTGTCAGTTCATCTTCAGCTGCTGAAGTCTTGCTAACCTAACTGTGGATCCCAAACATCCCAAAAAGGAGGGATCTGCCCCTCTACCTCTTGCTGCTATGTATTCAGGAGTGAAAGTTGTCCCAGGATCAAACAGTTCCTGGCCAAAACTTCCCACATAATGTTTCAAGAGAAAAAAAAACCCCGTAGTGACTCAGGGATGAGATTAGAGCAGAGCAGGTGTCCTGGGGAGACGAGGCAGTGAGCTGCACCGATGAGGATCTCCAGCCAGCCGAGCTTGGCTGCTGTAGATGGGTAAAATTATCCTCGTCCTTATTATCCTGGAAGTCTTTAATTTTATTTTTTAAAAATTCTTCCTTAGGAGTGTCTCTGTCCCCAGCAGGGTGGTGCAGGAGGTGAATATCCAAGTGAATCATCGTGGCTCCTCTCCCGAGCTGCAGAGCCAAGGGTTAACTGGCTCTGCCTCACTCAGAGCAAGAGCTGGATGGAGCCGGGGCTTCTGCTGGGACTAAACCATTTCCTACCATGCTTTAGCTCTTGTGGCATCGTGTTCAGCTTGTGCACCAGGGGTTTTACATGTGTGCAGTGCAGATGTTAGCGAGGATACAGTGGTCTCCTAATTAAACAATGCTGGGCTTAAGCTGTCTTCCATATAAGAAACTCGGCAGCATGACTGAGAAGAGGCAATGATATATAAAATGTGACTTACCATGCTGAGGGACATCTGCTCCTCCTTCACGAGGATTCAGCTCCCTGTGGTGATGCAGGCATGATGTGAGCTCGTGTTGATGCTGTAGGAACTCGCTGGATCCTCGAGTCAAGGCGAGGACGGTCGGCTCGAGTCGCCTTTTACCACTAACAGGAAGTGGCAACGTTTGCATTTTCTTTAAAACTTTCCTGTGTTAAATAGGAAGCTGAAGTGACTTTATTTGTTGAGCTTCACAGCAAGTGAGTGCTGTGAGAATACAGTAAGACAAAGAGCCCCAGGCCTTTGCATATGTTTCTGCTGTGCCGTGGTCTCTAAGGAAGAGCATGACTCAGTTACGCTGGCTCAAAATATTCTGAAGTAGATTATTTCTCTTGCAGCAGAAGGGCTTGGCACTGCTCTCTGTTGGAGATGCCCTTTTTTCCTAGGCAGCAAACTGACAGCAAATTGTTTAGACTTCCCCATGGCTGATCTATTCCTTCCCACAACGTCCCCTGAAACAGGACAGGCACTAGGACATTTTGGGCCGCAAAGATCAGTCCTGCGATGGCACGGCGCTGAACTGGCAATCAGGCAGCAAAGGCACTGATTTCCCTGCCTGTCTCTCTCACCTCTGAGATGTGTGGCCAAGTGCCAGACCAGCTGTGCTTTCCAGGCAGCTTCCAGCTTTTTTTCTCCCGGGTAGGTGAGCCTGGCCTTGAAGAGACAAGCGCATATGTGTTCATGCCTCAGTGCTTGGAAGGAGCAGTTTCTTACCAGCCTCCCTGGAGGAGGGAGGGAAGATTAATCCTCTGGAGGTGAAGCTACATGGCATGTGAGCCCCTGGAAGGGAAAATGCCATCATTGGTGCTGGGACAACTCCAGTCCTTGACTAAAAGCTTGGCTTTGGGACTGTAGATGGCTGCGCAGCTTGTGTTGGGGAGGCATCTACCTTGTTTCCATGTTTTTCATGGATTTGCACCTTCTGTAGTGTGTGTTCCATGTGGTTCAGCTGATGAGGGCTTTCCAGGAGAGAGGAGTGCTTCTGGAGCGCTGTCCTTCTCCTTGTCCATCCTCACCACAGCCTCGGGGAGCAACGTCACTGAGAGAGGCGGAAACCTCAGTCAGCACAGGGATCCTGCACTGGGACAGCTCTTGGATGCGAGCTCAGGAGATCCAGGAACACCAAGAGAACCTTTGACCTGCTGGGATCTGCTTTCTTCCATGGGCTCATGCCCAGTGCTGTGGCATGCCTGGTTATGTTTGTGTTAAACTGAAAGCTTGGGCTCTGTGAGTGAGTTTGGGAGTTACAGATGCAGTGAAGATGGAGGGTGTAAGAAATGGAGGGGTTGTGGCGGTGAGGAATGCAAAGCCTGAAAGAAAAATGGCTCCAACTGAATGGTAGAACGGTAAAATCATAAAATGCTTTGGATGGGCAGGAGCAGACACATTCCACTAGAACACTCCAAGCCCCATCCAGCCTTGAACACTTGAACACACTGGTGACTGGAGCTGCCCAGACCATGTGCGCCAGACTGTTTGACCTTTCCCAAATGCAGGAGGTGATGCCTTCCTTCCTCTTCCCTCTTGCTGCTCTATTTGGTGAAGCAGGGACCTTGCAAGGCCACATGAATGAAGGTGTGTCCTGTCTCTGAAGCTGTGTGTCCTTGGCATTTCTTTTTTTGCCTGCAAGAGAAATATTACTCACACGTGGAGCTCAGTGGAGCAACTTCCATATTGCATCTTACATTGACTCCACATGTGATGTGTGAACAGTATGAGTGACAGAATAAGGACATTTTTGCTGATTTAAGTCACTTCTGCCTTCACATGTTCTGCAGTGTTCTGTCATCACAGGTGTACTTGCTAAAATAGCAGTATCTGGGCAGGATGGCAACTAGCATCCAAACCATCCTCAGCCATTCAGGAGAAAGCCCTGGTAAGTCCACTAAAGGCTTTGGAGTCAGTCAGTGAGCCAGTTAGGGAATCTCAGTCTGTTTCAGTGCGAGGCCATAAAAAGCGTGTGCTATCTGGAAAGCAGAACATCTGGCAAACAGGCTAATGAGAGCCAGGCTGGGTGAGCTCTGAGGCAAATGGAAGAGCTGCCCTGTAGAGCTGGTCTATAACTCTTTGAATTTGTAGGAGGTTACTAGTTTGTTGGAATTTTTTAAAAATTATTATTTATTTAAAGAAGTGCAGACACCAAAAGCCATGGAATTCCAGAGTGACTTTAGTTTGATATACAATAGCTGGCTGGGAAGGATGATTTATCCCAGGCTCCCGTGGATGTTTTCTGTCCCTTATTCCCCTCTCAGCTCTGCCCTGGAGATCCCCCCTGGCTGCATGAACTCCTCCGAATGAGAGGAGTTTGTTAGCTCTCAGCCCATGGAGAATTTTTCCTTCCCCTAAGCAGGGAATTTGTTTTGCAGAGGGAGAGGTTTGGGCTCTGGAAAGTTTATGCTCCTTCTCTTTCTTCCTTGTTTTTTTTGTTTTTTATTGTAATGATGACATATGGAAACTATTTACACAGGAGCATGCTCCGCTGCACTGAATGGAAATGCTGGAGTCCCGGCAGTCTCGTTCCGGATGCCTTGTGTAAGCAGCCAGCTGGTTTTGCTTTTCCTTCCCCCCCCTCCCTTTTCTTTTTTTCCCTCCCTGCCTCCCTCCCTCTCTTTTCAGGGAACGACTGGGATAAGTTGCACAAGTGTAAGGAAGGAAGCTTTGCCATCTGTGACCAGCTCGGTTCGCTTCCTTTGTCGTGCCCCTTGCGCTGCGAACTTCATGAAATATCTGTTTTCTTTTTGTGCTGGAGATTCCTTGCTGTGCCTGCTCAGCACTTTGACTCCTTTCCCGTTAGCCGATCGCGCTTGCTGGTGAGCAAGTTGCGCTAAATGCCAAAATCCGAGAGCGCAGCACGCGAATCCCCGCTTCGCCACCACGCTTGTGCCTGGCAGCTCTCGTCCCGCAGCCGAGCCCTCCGAAATCTCACCCTCGGAAACACCCAGGGAAAGATCTCACTGAGGTCCGAGCCACCTTCCTCAGAGGGAGGGGAGGAACCGTTCAGTTCTGCAGCCAGCAGAGCAGAGTCTTTTGTGCGGAGCTTTCCCTTGAGGAAGCTGCGAGATCGAGCATCAGCTTTCGGGAGGGAGGAAGGAGAGAAGGGAGGGAGGAACTTCAGCTGTGCCCGGCTGCGAGCACCAGCGGCTGCCATGCAGTGGAGAGAGCTGCCTGCCATCTACTTCGAGGATTCCGGGAGCCCTGTGGAGAGATCCTCCTATCTCATTGAGCTCCATACTGATGGTAAACGCCGTCGGGGATGTTGTGCAGCACGAGCGGAGCCGAGCTTGCATTAGTCTGTGTCATTGTTATCATGGGAGCAGCTGAGGAAATTAGCTCGCTGGAGGGCTGCCAAGCACACAGTCAGAGGGCTGCTCTTCAAATTTATTATTATTTTTTATTATTATTTATGGCCCAGATGATGCTGTTGCCTCAGGGATGCTAGATCAACCTTCTGGTACCTGATGGGGAAGGAGCTGATCCACAGAACGCAGCTCCCCGCCGGAACACTTCAGTGCATTTTCTGTTGTCTGTGCCTGGTTTAGACAGCAGGAAAGCATCTTGATTTCTAGACCTGTTTTTTGGTTCTGATTGGCATCTCTGAGTGCTGTTTTGTATTTGCAACCTTGGTCTCAGAGCTGGGACAACTCTTCTATTTCCAGCTTCTGTGGGAAGCACAGAGTGGGGTCCTGGTCCTGGGTTTTTGCTGGGGTGTGTCTTTTCCTAGTGTCGATCCTTTCCCGAGAGGTTAATTTTTGCAAAAGAGCTGCTTCAGGGTTAAAGGTGATTTTGGCATCTTTTGGCAAGGTCCAGTGTGTTGGTGTTTAGGTTAATGCTACGAACCTTTGCTGTTTTGGCCACAGTGTGTTTTGATGCTCTTAAATTTTGTATATTCTGTAACGTAAAGTCCCGGTCCTGATGAAGGTGTGCTCTTCCTATAACTGTTAAGCATTAAATGTGAAAAGGTTTTGCTCTCAGGCTGCAGTTTGAGGGAGTCTGTCTTTGTGAGACACATCCCCAGCAAAAGCTTTGTCAATAATAACATTTAAGAACTTTTTAGAGCTCGCAATGTAACGCTTCTGATTTTTGCATATGGCTGTCATCTCTTAGTTTAAAAGCAGACAAACCAGAAGGCTGCCATTCCAGCTCCGTGGATAAATAAAAACTCCATCATTCAGTTTTTTTCAAGAACTATGCTAAATCGAGGGGTGTGGGGGAGGAACTGGCCTCATTCAAACATTTGTCCAGATTTTGAGTGGTATTTTAAGGGTGTGGGGGAAGCAAGGAAGAGAAACAGGCTTCGTGCTGCAGAATGCTCAGCAACCTGAGCGTGCAATCTGGAAGGTCTTCACAAACCCCAGAGAAATGTTATCTTAATTTGATTTGGGGGTGGAAGAGCCAGCTGTGGCTGTGTACTGGTGAAGGGGTTCTTATTTCTTCCCACTCCCTGCCTCTGCCAGGAGCACATGGTGCCATTTCTCTTGGCGGGTGCAGAGTTTTTGGCATGGACTCTCTCTCCACTCCAGAGGGTGTTCTGGAGAGACTGAATCAGTATTCATCGAGGATTATTTTGTCACAGCAAATCTTCAGCAGGCTGTCATGAGAGGGGAAAAGAACCTCGTGGTGATTTTTGCCCACTCTCAGATAACAACTTCTAACACAGAGAGAACAAGCTGCCACACCACAGCTCCTTTGCTCATAAATAAAGGGGGAAATCAGCACTTCTGTGCTGGCAAGCTCGATTTTGCATGTACCCACTTTGGGAACATGAGGCACTGGAGGAGGGAAGTCTCTTCTGAGAGCAGGAACAGCCATGTGGTGTGGGAAATGTTTGAAACTCTGGAGAACTGAGAGTGTGGCTAGCTCCACCATAGGCCCGAAGCAGGCCTTGCTGCTGCGGGGTCTCTGCTGAGTATTCTTTGTCAAAGGTAAAATAAAACCCCCAGTCCCAGAAGAAGAAACCAAGTGACGTTCCCTTTTTGTACAGTAATTTTCTTCTTGCTTAGTTTTCATCTGTCTTTATAGCACTGAGGCTGCAGAATGCAAAAATGGCAATTATTTTCGAGTTTATATACATGCCCTGTGTAACTCTCCCATGGGAAGGGCACTGTGTGTGTAGCTCTGTTTGGGAGTTGCGTTTTGCAATTGAATTGTTTTGGGTTTTTTTGAAACAAAATCTTTATTTACAAAATCTGGTTCAAATGTGCAGTATGCCATTGTTCTATAGTTCTTTGCTGGTGAGAAGGACAGGCGCTCAGAAATTTCAGAATTAATCTGTGGAGTGTGAACAGAAAATTCATCTTGCAGTTTGTTTGCATCAGAGGGGTGTTGGTACTTCTCAGCACCTCGGCGTGTTGTGAGGGTGTGTTGTTTAATGGCTCTGAAGCGCTGTGAGAAATGGGGCTTTCTACTAAAAGTGCTGACAGCTTCTGTCCTCACGCTGGTGCCCCTTGGCAGGGGCAGTGCCCACCCTTGCATGGCCTCTGCTCCAAGGACACGTGCAAAAGCTTCTCGCTCCTTCCGCAAAGCCTCTTCTCTTTGGCGGGCTGGACATCCTCAGGGCCTGGTGGCTGTTACCTGCCTAGCTGTAGTTTGATGCTGATAGCAAGCTTCAGGCATGACAGCACACACCTCCTGAGCCAGGAGACCTGCGTGCTGGGTTGAATAGGAAGCTGTCTCTTCTGATGATCTTCCGGGAGCATTCCCGTGTGGAAGCGCTGGGTTTGAGTGTCTCTTTAAAGCTCCTGCCTGCGAAGAGTCAATTTGTCAGTGTACAAGCTGCCACTTTCCTGGCTACTCTGCCACCTCCTGATGCCTGTCCGTGATCCCAGGGCCTCCTGCTCCATCCCAGCTTCCCTAATTGTCAATCCCTGCTTCTCTGATGCAGATGGAGGCAGCTACGACGTTGTCAACGATGCCTCCAGCCCCGCGGCCGGGGAGTGCTGCGCCCAGCAGAGCTCTGCCCGGCACAACTGGGAAATGAACTACCAAGAGGCAGCCATCTACCTCCAGGTGAGCCCTGCTGGATCGTGGGGAAAATGGTCTGCAGGAACTACGGTGCTTCTTGGTTGTGGGAAACAAAGAGCTTCCGTTTTGAGGCTGACAATTCGGTGCTTTGCCAAGGATCCTGCTTCAGGAGTGGGCTGGTGCTGGAGGCACCTCCAGATGGGCTCTGGAAGTCATTTGGAGCAACTGACCAGCAAAATACCCACCCTCTCCCCTCTCTCCCAGTGTCAAGGACTGTAGTGGTTGGGGGATTCAGCACATGTTCAGCTCTGCCACCTTGGCATGCAGATGCTTGTAGCTGGTCATAGATGGTCATTTCACCTCTACAGTTGCTGCAGGGGGAATGGTCAGTGCGCTCCTGGGGGCGTCTCCTGTTCTGGAAGTGCTGGTCCCAGTCCTGCCTTGGCCACGGGGTGGGTGGGTGGCCCAGTTAGTGTCAGTCAAGTCCTGCAGGTCATGTGAGGTATGAGAGGAGGCAGAGGTCTTGATTTCTACAGGGAGAAAGGATGCTGGGATTAGGATCAGCCCAGGAGCAAAATTTATAATATTGGATACAACAAACAATCAAACCCCACCCATGCTCCAGTTACCAGAAACACCATCCTTACTGCAGCAAAGGGTTCGTGTTTTTAAGGTTGCTGTACTTCTGGTGTGAGGAATTAGCCACCAAAACTGAGCTTCTCCCAGAGCTGTCCAGTCTGAAAGGGTTGCTGCTTCCATTACTGTCTGTCCTTCCTTCTCTTCGTTCCCTTTCAAAGCTCTGAGGTGCTTTGGACCCAATTTGGGTTTTTTTTTTGTTTAAGCCACTGCAAGGTGACAGAAACCATTTGTTCCTCTCTGCTCTGACCCCACAGGACTGAGAAATCTCACTTCTCCGATATTTTAAAACAGTGTAGGCTGGACTTTGGCAGCACTTGAGCTCCATGGTGTGCTGGAGCAGCCCTGACAATGGCAGGGTGGCTCCAGCCTCCCTCCCAGGCTTTTGTTTAAACTCCTGATTATTGGAGCAGCTCTCTGCAAAGGGTCATTGAGCTGCTGCAGCTCTGATGGTAATGGGCACAGCAGGCCTGGCCCTTGCCTGGGGATGATTGCTGCTGCCGCCTTGACCAATGGCCACGGTGACACTGTCCTTGACATGAGGAAGAATCACTTAAAGAGTGTCCTGTGAGCAGTAGCTGCAGGCAAGTGTCGGCTCTGGGTGAGAGGGCTTTGCTGTCCAGCCACGTTTGGAATTGCTGGGCTCCCCAGAGGCAGGATTTGGGCTGTTTGTCTTTCTGGAAGTGTGTCCTGCCAGGCATGGATGGGAGTGACCCTGCTGATCTCAGCCTGGGCTCTTTGCAGGGCTGGCTCTCTGACCCAGCAGAGTTTGTTCTGAATCTCAGTGTGAGCTGGAGCAAATGAGAAATATTGGAAACCCTCTCCTGAGCAAGTCTGGAAAATGCTTCACTTCCTAAAGGAGAGTCCCCTGACCTTGTTATCCATTTGCAAGCACAGTTATTCTGCTTTGATAGTAATAGCTTGGCTGTCCTTACAGTATTGCCTGCCTGGAAAGATGTTAATTTAAATAAAACCTCACCACTGCTTGTGCATCCATGTGGCCCTACTGGGGAAAAGATCTCTTATGACAGTTCCCAAGAGGCAGCAAGTTTCCTGTGAGTGACAAAAGCTCCCTTGCCAAAACTGTTGACTCAAGAAAGAGAAGAAGCTGTTGGGTGCTTCTGCATGAAAACCCTCTAAAATCTCCCCAAACTAAGTTTCATCTGAGGGGTAAAAATAGACACGATGTAGCTGTTTGAAAATCAGTTGTAGGCAAAGTGTTAAGATGGAGTATCTGACCTTTTAATGTTAATTAAGCTTCCTAGTTCAGAGGGAATGACAGATCAGCATAGAGACTTGTTAATTTTTCATGGAGTCTGTCTTATGTTCCTGAAGCAGAAAACGCTGTGTGTGCTCCAGTGTTTTCTCCCAGACATTTTGCAAGGCCAAGATAAGGAGGAACAACTGTCAGCCAGGTGCCCTGGAGCTTATCTGGGTGTTTCGTGTTCTGTCCTGGAGAAGTTGAATCAAATAAGTCTGTAAACATGTGGAAGTAGTTGCAAGTAAATGAGGTGCTGTGTTTATGTTGAGATGTTGGCTGAAGTTCTTTGCCTGCCTTTATAAACTCTCCCAGCTCTCTGCCTCATTGTGAAGAGGCGCAGGGGTTTCTGAAGCAGGAGTTTGTGGATATTAAAAAGTTTCATTACTGAAATGTGCTTATGAACAGAAGGGGATGTCCCGTGTGTGTAGAGTCCATTCCTCAATAAACACGTCAACAACAGGCTGTAAAGGGGAATAGTCTATTGGGAATTGTATCTAATCCCTATAAAAGTGTGTGTATTCTTCACTCTTCTGTAGTACTGAGAGCTGTACTAACGCTGTTCTCCTCTTTATTCCTGCTGCCCTAGGAAGGAGAAAATAACGACAAGTTCTTCACTCACCCCAAAAATGCCAAAGCACTCGCTGCCTACCTCTTTGCACACAACCACCTTTTCTACCTGATGGAGCTGAGCACGGCCCTGCTGCTCCTGCTGCTGTCCCTCTGCGAGGCTCCAGCGGTCCCCATGCTCCGTCTGGGCATCTTTGTAAGTACCTGGGGGCTAAACGAGGAAGTCTGCTTCCTCTGCAGTGTGGGTAAGAGGAAATTGATGGCCAAACAGAGAGGAAGGAGGAGGCAGTAAGAGGAAAAAACCCACCTGGCTTGTTCTGTAAATGGCTGACAGCAGACAGGCTAGACAGCAAAACTTCCTTTTTCCATCTGATCTAGGCAGACCACAGTGAAAGTAATTCCGTGTTATCAATTTGTGCAGTTCTTCATTTTGTAACAGAAATGGGTGTTTTTTTCCTTTTTCGTGAGATAACTCAGCAATCTGTGTGCTTTGATGGGGTGGTTTCAAAGTTGTTGTCAGGGCTGGTGCCATTACCCCTGCACCACCACTGGTTCCTAGAACACAGATCAGGACCCTCCCTTTGGTTGTCCAGAATGTCTGATTCAAGAGAAAACCCTTCTCTGTGTAAAATCTCTCTGCCCAGCAGCTCTCCTTCCTGTGTTTCACTAAAAAAATTACCGTCTCCATCTTTTTTCAAAGAGTTTCTGCTCAAGTTGTTGATGTCTTGGCCTGTTGTTTCAAATGTATCAGTAAGTTTTTTTATGTGTTGCTCGAGCCCAGAAGGGACATGGAATTCCGGAAATTCTGGCCTGGTACTGCTTAGAGGGAAATTGCACAGGCTTTAATAAAAGCACAAAACAATAAATATTGAAATTTTGAAAAACAGTGCTTGGTTAGCCATAGAAGAGTGGCTTGCAGTTTTCCTGCATGTTACAGGGCAGTGCTCAGACTGTTTCCAAACCCAGCTGCTCCTTGAAAAAGGAGGGGCAGAAGTGTGGCCTCTGCTGTGCTGCTGTTCTCACCGGAGCTGTGTTGTGGCAGGTCCACGCGACCCTGGAGCTGTTTGCGCTAATCGTGGTCGTCTTTGAACTCTCAATGAAGATGAGGTGGCTGGGCTTCCAAACCTTTATCAGGCACAAAAGGACTATGGTCAAGGTGAGTTGCCTGCTTGATTGTCAGGGTCTCTCCTTCAGCACCTCCGAGAGCAAAGAGCCAGGTTAAACACTGGCCCGCACTGCGGCAGGGATGGCGCAGCCGTCGTGTCCCAGCCACCGCGTGATCCATGTGAGATCCCTGAACTCTCAGGGACACCTCCCATCCTTCGAGTGTCCACATAAACAGGCGGTCAGGCAGAGCTCTGCCTTTCCCCGAGCAGGCTGCAGCTGTGCCTGTGATGCCCCCCTTTCTTGCAGACCTGCGTGCTGTTTGTGCAGTTCATCGAGGCCATCGTGGTGCTGGTGCGCCAGACCTCGCACGTGCGCATCACCCGCGCCCTGCGCTGCATCTTCCTCGTGGACTGCCGCTACTGCGGGGCTGTCAGAAGGTGACACTGGGCTGCCTGGGGGTTCTGCTGTCGTTCCTGGGGCTGGGCTGGAGGGAAAGCACTGGGATCCTGCAGGCATCCCGGGAACATCGGTGTCTTTCAGTGGTGTTTATGTTGGAGATGGTTCCGTGGTGACCTAAGTGTGGATGTGCTGATGGTGCACAGGGCTGGGGTGTATAAACCACCTCAGAGAGACCAGCACAGGGGTGTGGCTGCACTGGCTCTGCTCCTTGGCTTGCTGGAAACTGCACAAGGAATCAGGGCTGCTCTTCAGTCTGGAGAAGGAGAGCTGAGAGCGTGACAGTATTGTTGTTTGCAGTACCTGAGAGCTGACTGCAAAGGACAGATGGGTAGCTTGGAAACGATCTTAGTTTAGCAAGCTTTCTACTTTTAATCCTTGGAGGGAGTGGGAAGAAAGCCCTCAAGTGTTGGGGTGGTGGTGGTGGGTTTTTTTCTTTCCCCTGACAACCTGGAGGAGTAAACGTGCAAATTTTAGTTTATTAATGTTTTCTTGTTTTTCAGAAATCTGCGACAGATCTTCCAGTCCCTCCCACCATTTATTGACATCCTTCTCCTCCTGCTTTTCTTCATGGTGATTTTTGCTATTCTGGGTGAGTTGTATTTATGGAAGGAGAAGTGATGCTCTTAACCAGTGATTGTCCAAAAGCAACATGAACAGCCTGGATGAATATAAACTGATCACATTCAAAGTGTTGCCAGGATCTTCCATTTATCCCATTTCGTCTGCAGTCATTTGGAAGGCAGAGTTAGATCATCCAAAAAATCTGAAAGCTGGGTATCTGATTTTGAGGCAAAAGTCCTTCTGACCTCTTCCAGAGCACAGTCAGTGGCCTGTGTTTTCACGCTCTGCTTCCACCCACTGTTCCTCAGTCTTGGCAGTTTAATCTACATCCCCACAAATACACGTGTCTGTGGTGTACCTGCTGCAGTCCAAAACATGCCCAGAAAGTTTATTTTCCAAAAAGATCAGTGAAATGCCAATGACATCGATCGGAAGATCTCTGTGGAGAAAGTCTTCCAGATACTCCCATCTTCAGGGTGTCAGAGAGGATTTGCTGTTGGTGGGACCTTCCCTTTGGGAACTGCGCCACTCTCGACATTGAACTGACTTTGTTTTTGTTTGTTCTTTCTCCTTTCTCTCCTCCTGTGTTTTCTCTGCTGCCTCTTCAGGTTTTTACTTGTTTTCTCCTAACCACTCGGATCCAGTGAGTATCTTGATTCTTTCATTAAGAACCCAACATTGCAGTGCAGTCTCAGTTTATTCCATGTGAGACCAATTGCTGGCTGGCCCAAGGCCGCCTGGCAGTGTCACCCTGCTTTACCCTCTGCTGGGAAGGAGGACCGTGGAGGGAACTTCCTCCAAGACAGGATGTCCCAAAGGGAACATTCTCAGAGTTGTTCCTTGTTCTTGATGCCTTCATTCAGCCAGGAGAGCCACCTGCCACTGTCCCCAGGGGAGGAGGTGTCTGGGGGAAAGCTTGGCCACTTCCACTGCTATGGTCAGAGTCCAGCAGCCACTGGTTCCTGCTGCTGCCCAGGCTGTGGCTGGCTGGGAGAAGCTACTTATAAAAATGTGCTTTTTGGTTTAACCCTTCACACACCGTTTCTCAGGGAACTTTAAAAAGGACCGGTGCTGAAGTACTTTTCCCTAGGGAAGGCATCAGGGAATTGTGGGAGTGCCTGTATCCAAAGGGGTGGGGGGACTGGTTGTTTTTTTGAACAAAATGTCCCTGTGAAATCCTGCTTGCATTTTGTCATGGGAACTTTTTCTTTCAGTACTTCAATACCTTAGAGAACAGCCTGGTGAATCTCTTCGTGCTTTTGACCACTTCAAAGTAAGTTCATCTTCTTCCATCTCAGTCTTTCCCTTTGTCCCAGAGGAGTCTGGCAGAGCCAAGAGCTTATCTGCAGAAATGCTCTGTCTCTGAATGTGTGACCCCTTTCGTCTGCCTGAGAGAGAGATGTGCAGGGTCAGCCTGCAGGGGAAGAGCTGGTGTTTCATTTTGCTGGAGGACACTGTGGCCTCAGCCGCAGCTTTATCTCTGAGGACTCAGACCTCTTCATCACTATGAGGGCAATAAGGGGGAAACGGCTTTGTTAGGCCTTGGTCCAAGAAGGGAAAGTTTGTGTTTGTTCTCCTTTGTCAGCCAGCAGCTCGCTGCTGAGAAGTAACTTCCTATTCCTGTGCTGCAGTTCACCTATCAGCCAGGAAATTGGGATAACAGCAGTGGGTAAATATTGATCTGCTGTCAGGGAGAGCCCTGAGGATTAGGAAATTAGCAAAGGATGGAATAAATCTGAGGCTGTAACACTTACACCGAGGCTGTAGTGCTGTTGTTAAGTATCAAAGCACAGCCCTTAACCTCGTCACAAATCCCGTTTGGTGCTTGGGACGTGCAAGGAATGTGCTTGCCGTGTTTATTTTTCTTCACGAGTTTGGTACAGATGTGCAGGTCTCTAGATGTGAGTTCACACACACTCACCCCGTGCCCTGTGCCTCTGGCCCGTGCAGGGGGGATGTGTGACATGGGTTATTTGGTGCTTACGCTGGTGTCCTTTGGGATGCAGTTTCCCTGACGTGATGATGCCATCCTATGCCCGGAACCCCTGGTCCTGTGTCTTCTTCATCGTGTATCTCTCCATTGAGCTCTACTTCATCATGAACTTGGTGAGTGCCCAGGGGAGCACTTGACCTCCCTCTGCCTGGCTTTGGAGCTCATTGCTCAGCAGAGTCTTCCCCGTTCCCAGAACTGCTCTGCAATCATCTCAGACCCTTTGGCAGAATCCTTCTGGAAATGGCAGCTTGGCTACAGATAGAACTCCTTTAATGGCTAACCATGAGGAATTGAACTAAATCACAGAAAACCAAATTATACGAGCATCTTTCAACTTCTCTCACATTAATATCGTGCTTGGAGTGACATACTCGGTTGCATGAAATTTATTGTCCTTCTCTGTCTTAATTATTTATCATAAAATGGCATTTTATGATCTGGACTTGCCCGAAATACTTTGTAAATCAGTTTGAAGGGGATGGAATCACTCGGTGTGGCAGGACTGCAGTGCTGATCACTGCAGAGTGAGAGCACGGCTGCTCAGGGGAGACTGTGAGTGGTGGGGAAGGGTTCGCCAAAGGAGTTGAGGAATTCTGCAGCCCCAGGTGAGGGATTTGATGCTTGTGGTTGGATTTCACTGCTTGTGTCCCAGATGGAGGGTTAGCTTTGATATGTGTTAGCCAAAGCTCCCAGAAAGGGTGGATCCAGAGAGCAGCCCTCAAACCCTGCTGTCCAGGAACAGATCAGGGCATTTTAATAAATCTGATGTGGTTTTCTCTTGCCATTTGTGTGCTTTAGCCTTAGCTCTTAAAACCCACTAGCAAGTGCTGAGAGGCCAGAAACATCTGGACCTCCTCCAAGAAGTGGATCAGTGCCGTGAGCTGGAGATCCCTTTGTGGGGTCCCTCACGCCAGTGGGACCTCGCCGACTCCGTCCCACCTCCATCAGTGTTTCTGCTGCAGGCAGCGCCTCTCCTGGCTTCCCTGGAGCCCTGCAGAGCATAAGGGTCAAAACACCGCTTTTTCTCCTGTCTTCTCAGCTTCTGGCTGTTGTGTTTGACACTTTCAATGACATTGAGAAGAGGAAGTTCAAGTCCCTGCTGCTGCACAAGCGCACGGCCATCCAGCACGCGTACAGGCTGCTGGTCACCAAACAGGTACAGCTGTGTTACAGCACCCCTGGGCTGGGCTGCTGAAACTGCACCTCCAAAAAAAGGCAATTTATCTCTCTTGGTTGTGATCACACTCACCCACCACGGGCTGGTGGTTTTTTCATTTCGTTTGCCTCTGTTTCTGGAGAAAAAGCAGAGTACTCTGAATTTCAGCCCTGTGTGAGGTTATGGCTTGATAAAATGAGGGAAATTTGTTCTGGAGTGCATGTGATCATTGATTTCTCCCTGATTCAGTCTGGGTCACTTGAGGATTTGTTTGGCTTACCAAGCGCCACTGCTGGGAGGAGGGATGGGTCACACAATTGAAGATATAATCCATTTTCTAGATCCTGCACCAGTGAACAGTGCAGAAACAGAAGGAATTCACCTACAAACAACTTTTTACGGGGACAAGCACTTGGGCGAGAAGGTTGATTTCTTGCTTAACTTGTTGGAGCAGCAAGAGAAATAAGACCCAAAAATTACTAACCCACTTTTAGTAGATTAGTTCATGTTTAGTGCACATAGCTGATGGTCTTAAAAAAGTGCCGTGGTGGGATCTGTTGGGCTGCCTGCTAATTTCCCAGGAAGAGGGGTTGAACTCTGCTTGGGGTGTCTGGTTGGACAGTTTTCAGGTGATGGGGCAACAGGGAACAGTTCTGCATTTGCTGGAGGGACCGATTGCCAGGAGGGCTTTCTGATCTCTGTGCCCTGGGATTGGCTTGGTATGTTAAAATAATAGCTCAGGGTACTTAGGGGGCTCAGTTATAATGTATGAAATCCTGCTTAAAACAAATCCAAAGTGAGAATTAAAAGCCTCTGTGTGTTCCTGCCTGATGCTGCTGCTTCTGACAGCATTCCTTTGTTGCCAGAGGCCGTCTGGAATTTCCTTCAAGCACTTCGAAGGGCTGCTGCGGTTCTACAAGCCTCGGATGTGTGCCAGGGAGAGATATCTCACCTTCAAAGCACTGAACCAGAGCAATACCCCTTTAGTCAGGTAGGATGGTCCTACTGCTGCACCCTGAGCAGGGAGGTTGCTCCACTCCCTGCAGCTGGGCTGTGCTTTGGAAGGGGTGGCTGGGTTTATGGAGTGAGCGTTGTCTGGGATGTGGGAATAGCATTCTGTGACGGGAAGGGTTTTCTGGGGAAGCAGGGAGCTGGGCTGGGTGGGTACCCTGAGAGCTGAGGCTTTCCTTGGGAGGCGATGGAGTTCCTGCGTGCCCTCTTGTGGATGCAGCGCTGTGCTGGCACTCACAGGCAGGATCTGCTTCCCACTCCCCTGCCAGAGCAGAGCCAGGAGCTGGGGAGCAGCGCTGGAGCCTGCGAGGAGCGTTTCCTCACACGGCGCAGCCTCGCTGCTTAACAAGTTCTTGCTTTTCTCCAGCAGCTGGCTGTCCCCCCCAGGGTTTTGTTAATTAAAATCTGGTTCTGCTGGTGCTCTCAGGGCTGCCATCCTCTGTGTTATGAGGCAGAGAATTGCCATTCTGGTGGGTGGGTGCAGCTAACTCCAGCCAGCAAGGAAGCAGAGGGAATTTGCGCAGGAGACCTTCTCTTCCTTTCCCTTTGTTCTGGCCACAGGCAGGTTCCAAGTGACTCTCCTGTGAAACTGGTGCTGATGCTTCTCCTTGAAGTCGAGTGCCGCAGAGAAGTATTGAAAATGGCATAGGGAGAAAAAGACTGAGTTGAGAAATTAAGGCACCAATGTCACCAGTAAGAGTCTGAGAAGTTCAGCATCCTCACTTTCAGACATGTAAAAGCTGTTACAGGCCTGACCTCGATCACCTAGACAGGCACTCATGTTCTATGAGTTTCTTTGCTTTCATGTCCTTCTTCAAACTTCGTTTTTACCTTGAAAAGAAAATGTGCAAAGATGTTAGAAAAGGACTGTATGAGTAATTAAGACAGTCCAAGACTTCTTGAAGAGCAGTGCAATCTCCATCCCTTGGAGTTGGCATCTAAGCCTCAGGTCTTTCCTCTCAGTGGTAAAATTCTGGAGTTCAGTAGAGTCAGAGTTCCCCTTAAGGGCTGAAGCATTACAGAAAGGAGATTCTGGCTATTGTCAGTCGGGAACCTTTGGCCAGGCTGGGAAGAGGTCACTGCTGAGTTCTGTCAGCTGTGGCTGCAGCTCTGATAAGGAGTTAATAACTTCCAGGGACTCTCTGCTGGTGATGTCTGACAAGGACAATTAATGATCTAGTCACCCTCAAGGCTCTGATCAGATCTTTCTTTCTGTTTTGCAGTCTAAAGGATTTTTACAATTTCTATGAAGTTGTTGGCTTAAAATGGAAGGTAAGAGTTTGTTGAGGGGAGAAGAGGGGAACTGTGTGTGGGAGGGAGAGAAAAGGAGTGCTTAGAGAGGAGCTGGGTGAGAAACAAAGGCAGTCTGGGAGAAGCAGATGATGGGGTAAGGTGGGTCTCCATCCCTGCCCTTTCCTTTGCATGGGTGTAGCTGTGGCTGCTGCTGACCGTGGCTGTTCTGCTTCCAGGCGAAACGAAACCGCGAGCACTGGTTTGATGACCTTCCACGGACTGCATTCCTTATTTTTAAAGGTAACACACTGTTTTCATGGCAGCACGTGTCCAGCTGACAGGGAGAGTATTTCCTTACAAAAACAGGACACTCTGAAGGGACTTTCTCTTAGGTCCCTGGCAAACACCTGAGGGAAAGCCTCCTAACCAACTCCCTGGGTATCCAGAGCCTCCGAGGCCAGAGCCTTGTATTCAGAGTCTCCAGGGAAGATTTCTGTCCTGTAAACATTCCTGCAGTGACTGTGGAGTGGGATTTGGGTTGTCACCAAAGCTCTTAGGCTGCCTGGTCCCATGCTGTGGTTGCAGCTCCTGTTCAGGTCAAGGACAGCAGTTTGGGAAGGGAAGAGAGGCCTCAGACACCTTTGAGTGCAATCAGTTGTGCCAGTGGGATTTACCTCCTGTGTCCCAAGTTTCCTGACTGGGTGGAGCCATTCAGAATTAAGAACCCGCAGCTCTTCTGAGGTGTTGTGTGCTCCCAGGGAACAGATGATGCCCTCTGATCCAGATACAGCTGCCCCAGGAGCCCTCAGAGCTCTGCTGATGCTCCCAGCCCTCCTTGTTGTTCCAAACATGGACAGTGCTTCAGCAGCTGCATTTACCTCTGTCCACAGCCCAGAATTAGGACATAGAGACCAAACAGGGCATCTTGGGGGCTGAGGATAATGACTTCATTGCTGCTAAAATTCTGAAGGATATTTCAACTTGTTCCCAAGAAGTGAAGGTTAATAATCCGCTGATCTGTTTAGCTTCTGTGCTGAGGATTGGTATGAAAAGTGTCTCTCAGGAGAAGATAGAGGGATCTGTGGTATGGAGGATGGTGTAAACATTTGTTTTGTCGTCCTTCCCTTCACACAGGCATCAACATCCTTGTGAAGTCCCGTGTGTTCCAGTACACCATGTGTGAGTAGAAGAGATGAGCTGTCTCTGCTTGGCTCCCTTGCTCACGTGGGGCTGGTGTGCTGTGTCTGCCAGCCCTCCAAGGGCGTGGTGTGGTCTGAGCCATGGTTCATGGACAAATCTTGGAGTTTTGGTGGAGAGGGAGGGAACTGCTTAATTGTACCATCAGCTGGGCTCTCAGCTCTGGTTCTGGAGAGGCTCCCTGGCTCACTGCACAACACCCCCATGGGGCTGTGCTGTGGGACTCAGCTTCCTGCATTTAGGTGGGTTGGTGATGAGCTTTCCCTAACCTTGGGGGGTTTATCTTGCAGCTGAAGGATGCTGGATAAGGATCTGCCTTGCCAGTCAAGCACATGCTGCTTGCTCTCGAGGAGGCGTGAGCATCCTCACTGCTGGAGGGAGCGCTTGGCGACCGAGCTGCCTGTGAGGAGGAGTCTGTGCCTCTCTCCTCTAGGGGAGAAAGAGTGCTTCCTCCTGGTGCTGCCTGCTGGCTTCTAAATGATCTGTTCCTACTCAGTAATTTGGGGTTTGGGTTGGGTTTTTTTTAGTTTTGTTTCCTTTTGAACATGAAGGTATTGCATTTGTTAAAGGCCTGGGAAAAGACGTGGTGGAAGGCTCCCAGTTCATGAGTTCAGTTTGTTCACTGAGTTGTAACCAGTTACCAGTTGTAACCTGCCACTTGTCCAGTACTGTTCTCTTCTTGTTAACCTAGGAAATGGATATGCAGGAGTGGTTTTGCTATGGGTTTTTCCTTTGTTTTCCAGACACTGTGGTGGCTGTGAATGGAATTTGGATTCTTGTTGAAACCTTCATGTTGCAAGGTAGGAAACATCACAGCTTGTTCCTTGACTGTGGTGCTGGGGCATTGAAAAAGGGGAAGGCTTGAGAAAGCTGTTCTGGTGTCTTGCAGGAGGGAATTTCTTCTCCAGGAACGTCCCGTGGAGCTACATAGTCTTCCTCACAAGTAAGCTGGTGCCTCCCAACAGAGCTCTGTCATTTCCTGAGGAGCTGGGAAGGGAATTGAAGTTACAACTTAACCATGGGTGCAGAGCCTGCACCCAGAACAATGCTGTGCCTGGCAGGGATTGTTTTGTAGACTTCTCCAGAGAGAAATCTCCGTGAACACAGGAAAACGTGTTGATTTGGAGGGGAAGAGTCTCACTGAAAATGAGGAGGATGGGTGGGGTCTGTTAAACCCCTGTTCAGAAATCCTGTACCAAACCCACCGCACATCCGCGCGGGCAAACCTCCCCGTGAGCCTCTCCCGTGGTGCTGCTCGCTCCTGATTCCTCTTGTTTTGCAGTCTATGGCGTGGAGCTGCTCCTCAAGACCACTGGGCTGGGGCCTGTCGAGTACCTGTCCTCAGGCTGGAATCTGTAAGTGCACATTCACCTTTTTGGGCTGGAAACACCAACTTGTGACAGGAGTTTCAAGCCTGTAGAGAAGGCCATCAGCCAGCTCTTAAAATTCTGCACCTGGCCTCGTGCATCTTGTTAAGCTGGAGCAGCACCAATCCCTCTTCTCTGCTGAAGGACTACTGATAAATTGTTGCTCTTTTTAAAATTAAATTTTATTTTATTTTATTTTATTTTATTTTATTTTATTTTATTTTTCTTTCCAGCTTTGACTTCTCAGTCACCCTGTTTGCATTTTTGGGGCTCATGGCACTGGCATTTAACATGGAGCCGTTTTACTTCATCGTGGTCCTGCGACCCCTCCAGCTGCTGAGGTGAGGTGGGAAGGGCTGGGAAGGGGGAATTCCAGAGAGCAGGTGGGAGAAAACAGGCTTGTTTTCCATCTTTGGGCACCGAGCTCCTTAGCAGGAGAGGGCAAGGATTGCTCTGTGGGAATGTGACCATGGCCAACAGGAATTGCGTGGGGTAATGAGATTAGCGCGAGTTATCAAAATGAACGATAACAAAAACTTGGGATGGGATATGAAAACCCCGTGCTCTGGAGCTTAAGCTGATCTCTAATAGAGATCAAGGGATTTACTGGGGGCAGATTATCCTGTGTCTGCCTTCATGGGGTTCTTACACCTCCTCTAAATTGTGTGATGCTGTTCAGAGAAAAGCTCTTCTGTCAGGGTGAGATGGTCTGAGCCAGTTTAATAATTTCCATTGAATTACCAGAAATTACAGTTTTCAAAGGATGCTGCTTGCTAGGGTGAAGCACTGCCCTGCTCTAACTGCATCCCACACTTGGAGCAAGACCATGGCCTGTAACCTCTCTGCAGTTCAGGGAGTTGGGGCTGATTAACCCTCTCATGTCGAGGTACACTCACCTTCAAAACGCCTCCAGAGCCACAGGGGGAAGGGATTTGAGGCAAAATGTTTTGTTAAAAACAAGCTAATGTAATTTAGCTCTTCAGTGAGGATTTTAAGAACACTTCATGACACTCAAGAGGGGGAAAAATTAATGTTTTCTCTGTTCCTCCCCTGCCAAAGCCTGTTTGGCAGCTGTGTTTCTCTGTAAAAGCTGATGGGGTTGCCAAATCTTAAATTAGCAGGCACAGTGTAGTTTTCTTTCATCAGTTTTTATTGGGTCACGGGGGAAACACAGAAAAGCTTGTGTCTGAGGGAAGCAGGAATGAATCCTGACCCTGTACACGGACTAGTGTAAGTTCCTACAATTTTTAGGGGTTTTAAATAGCTATTTATAGAAAGACAGCCTTTTTTTCCCTGAGATCCTCAGTCCTGTAAGCAGTTGGATGTGTCATAAACACTGAGATGGGACAGCAGGACACTGGCAGGTGAGCACAGAGCACTTGAGCAAGAGCAGTTAGGTCTCAGGAAACCTCCCTGTCACTGACCTGTGAGGTAGAGAGAGCTGGGATTGTCCCTTTAACTGTTTCCCCCAGCACCAGGAAAGCTGCAGGGTGTGGGTGACTCCTGGCCTCTCCTTTCAGGCTGTTTAAGCTGAAGAAACGCTACAGGAACGTCCTGGACACCATGTTTGAGTTGTTCCCTCGGATGGCCAGGTACCAACTTCTGCTCTTTGGGTGATGGCAGGGAGAGGGGAGTGAAGGTTTGGGGTCAGGATAGGGACTTGTCAAACCTGCTGAAGGGATTTATGCTCTGATCTGTCGGTGGGTCGTTACTGACTCTTCACTGTGCAGGGCAGCATTAATCTTCCGATTTCTTGGAGCAGCAGCACTCCAGCACCCTGGGCCTCCTCCTGCTTTTGTGTTAGGAGGAGAACTCAGAGTCCCTGCTTGTTTTAATTTCTCTCCCCCATCCCAGCTCTTGCTGAGGAGGAAGCCCATGTGGGAAGAACATTGGCACACGAACACCCTCGGCCCCAGCTGTTCCCCTGTGCTTGGCAGAGCCCCTGCGACCATTCTTGTGCAGTGGTGGGGCAGGGGGAGCCTGGTGCTTGAGCGGGGCAGCCTCAGCCCTGCTTCCCCCACAGGAGGCCTGAGCAGAGCGAGTTGGCTGGAGAGCCCTGCTCCTGGCACAGTCCCTGCATCCAAGGATGTGGAGAGGGCAGAAACAGTGTGGTGTTCTTTATTAAACGAACTGTGGAGAGACCTTTATTTAAGAGAAAAGGACAGACTGGGAGGGAATCCAGGCTGCTCTTTGGTTTCTCTCTTCAGCGAGTGGCAAACTCCTTGTCCAAGGGCTCCCTGAATGAGAGCAGGCCAGGAACTGCAGAGCCACAGCAGCAGGGAGGGTGGTCTGGGGTTTCCAGTGCTGCTTCCCAGCACTTGGAAATTCCTCCCAGAGCAACCAGCCTGGTATTTTGTGTTTCCCTGCCTTAGCAACTCTTCAGCAGCACAGTACTCTTTCTGTTTCTGCCTCCAGCCTGGGTTTAACCCTGCTGATCTTCTACTACTGCTTTGCCATTGTTGGCATGGAGTTCTTCGCTGGCGTGGTCTACCCGAACTGCTGCAAGTGAGTACCTCAAATCCAGCCCCCTCAACAGTGCTTTTGGTGCTCAGCCAGCAGCAGGGAGCTCTGGCAGCTCCATTTCCCTGTGGAAAAGTGGCCAGAGGATGGGGCTGAATGGGGTTTTGCAGCTAAGGCAACACACGGCAAAAATCTGGGAGATACTTCATTTCTCTTGCCCCATCCCTGGAAGTGTCCTAGGCCAGGCTGGAGGGGGCTTCGAGCAGCCTGGGATGGTGGAAGGTGTCCCTGCCCATGGCAGGGGGTGGCACTGGATGAGCTTTAAGGTCCTTTCCTACCCAAACCATTCTGTTTCTGTGATGCCAGAGTTGCTTGTCCAGGGGCAGTAGATAATTAGACCTCCCTTTGTACCAGCATAAATTCACCTGGTCCTGGAATCTAAGCTGTCCTGTGCCCTCTCCACCTTAAATGGTGGCAGACCGCTTGGAAATGCCAACCTCTAAGGGTGTGAGCCAAAGAACTCACACTCTCAGTTTCTCTGGTGTAATATTTGCTGAGTGATGAGAAAGACTCCATGTGCTCCCTGGGCTTGTGCTGAGCTGTGAAGCAGAGAGGGTTCCTTCCAGAGGAAAAGACAAGTGTTGGCCAAGAGGTAGAAATTGCTACTCTGCTTGCCACCTTCTAGAGGGGCTGGTATTTATAACTCCTTAGATTTTCCTTGCTTTTCCAGTCTCTGCTGATTCTTTGTCCTGGTTTCTCCAACCAGCACAAGCACGGTCGCAGATTCCTACCGCTGGGTGAACCACACAGTTGGCAACAAAACAGTTGTGGAAGAAGGTTATTACTATCTCAACAACTTTGACAACATTCTGAACAGCTTTGGTAAGGGCACTTTTGTCCCCGGCAGAGATTATCCTGTGTTCCTGCAGAGCTGGCTGGCTCTGTGATGCTGTAATGTTCATGTGAGCCTGGGACTCTCCCAGGGAGTCCTGCTAATGCACCTCACTCAGCATCCTGCTCTTTCTGCCTGGAGAACTCCAGCTGACTGATTGTGCCAGGACTGCTTTGCAGAGGTCTCTCAAAGCCAACTGGAAGCCAGCAGATCTGTTCTGGCTGGTGATCAGACCTGAGGTGTTTAAGGAGGGCATTAAGTCACTGCCCTTCTAAAGAGCCAACAGCGATGCCTCTCTTTAAACCCTCTGATGAAGAATAATTTGAATGTGTTGATTACTCCCCATGATTTTTCCTAATGTGTGAGCAGAATGCTTATCTCCTGGGATTTCAGAGGTCTCTATGCCCTCTGGTGAAGAGTCAGGTCTGATTTCTTTAAAAAAACAGGTGAAGCCATGCTGCAGCATCTGTGGGTCTGAGCCCCTTTGCCTGAAGTAATTCCAGTGGGGAGGGTCCGCATTCTCTCTGGACTTGCTGTCTTTACTCAAACTTTGCTGTCTTGTGTCAGTCTTCCCTGCCAAATAATTTACCTAAAAATCACTGTAAAACAGGTCAGGATGGATAAAACAATTGTCTGTGTGTGTTTTCTCCCTCTTCTGTGCAGTGACGCTGTTTGAGCTGACGGTCGTCAATGACTGGTACATCATCATGGTGAGTGAGCCCTGCCGGCAGCGCAGCCTCTGTCAGCTCAGGCACCCCTGCCTTCTTCCCCCGGGGACTGGAACGGGCTCAGGGCTGTCACTTGTTGACAGATATCTTTTGCTCCTGACTGTTGGGAGGCATTTGGCCCCTGCCATGCTGCTGGGCACGTGTTCAGCCTTCACAGTCTGGACAAACGAAGTCTCCTCGTGCTCCCGTTTGTCACCCTGCTGTGACACCCAGGCTGTGTTCTCATGGCACAGGGGCTCTCACAGCCACAAGCTTTGGATGTTCTGTGTATTTGCCTGTAGGAGCCTCTCTTTTTAGCTGCAAGGACCTGTTGGGGCATTGAGCATTGCACAAGCAGTCCTTGGGGCCAGCTGTGGAGCCAGGAATGAGAGACAGAGAGTTTATTATTATTATTGTTATTATTATTGTTAACTAGCAGTTAACAGTGCCTCTCCCTTCTTTTGTGCACTACTGACTTCTTCCCTCTCCTCTTCAGGAAGGGGTGACATCCCAAACCACTCACTGGAGCCGCCTGTACTTCATGATCTTCTACATTGTGACCATGGTGGTGATGACAATCATCGTGGCGTTCATCCTGGACGCTTTTGTCTTCCGCATGAACTACACTCGGAAGAACCAGGATTCAGAAGGTCAGAACTGAGGCCTGGCTCACCTACAACATTGTGTCTTCTCTGCCTGGTGCTTTATGTCTCTAGGAGAGAATGGGATTGGCCAGGAAAAAACAGATTTTTTTTTTTCAGCCTGACATCCTGAGCTAATTCTTTTGCTTCTGTGTGATATTTCTGTCTGGTCTTCCTGCTCTGCCCCTCATCTCTCCCCTAGAGTTCCCCAAAAACTGTGTGTGGGTGTATTTATGTGGGTTTTAGATATGCCTGTATGTTTGTGTGCACACACACATACAAACTTCAACTATTTGAGCCATTTCAACCAAATTCTTCGAAAACAGGAAGTCCTGTGCATTTCGTGAAAGATTTCTAGGAAATATTGCAGCAGGGATGTAGCAAAGCTCAACAAGAGATCTTACAGGAAGGGAAGACGAATAATTTTTTTAAACCAATTTCCCTGCCTCACTGATACACTCAGTGGTGGCAGGACGTGTCTCCAAGGTGATTTGCCAGCACTTTTTGCCACAAGCTGGAGGACAACAGACACTGCCTGCCCAGTTCTTTCCACAGTTTCTGGTTGTACTTAGGCTGCTGACTCCGTGCTGGTTTTGGGCATGCCTTTCCCTCTAGGAGCTGGCAGTGGCTGGGCTCTCCATCCCCTCATCCCTCTTGAGTCATCACTCACTCACTGTCCTTCTTCTCCTGAGCTGGGGGTCTGGAACTGCAGGTACCTTCCTGACCTGCTAATTCAGGTGCCAAAGCCACACTAATCTCTTACAGCCCTGCTCCTGATATTCCTGCAGGTGAAGGCCCCAGCCCCCCGTTTTTTCAGGTGCCAGAAGATCAAATTTGTGTGGCCCAGGAGCTGTTAATTAGGGAAACACTTGTGATCCTTCCTGCACCCAGGCTGAAGGGAGCAGTGAAGGACATTGGTTAGTCCTGGATTCCCAAGCTCTCTTAGGCAAGTGAAGGTCAAAAGGCAGTAACTCTTGTGTGATTATTTGATTTCTTGATTTACAGGCAAGCAGAAAAGATACAAGATTTTTTTTTTAATGACAAGGAGCCTGATGAGAATAATTTGGGTCAGAAAGTTTGCTGGTCCTACTCACTAGTTAACCTTTTCCCTGCCTTTTTGGGGGTCAAGCATATCCGTTTCCAGTCACAAAAGCAGGTACAGACTGCACCTGACCTCTGGCTTGGTCCTGTGTGCTTTAGGCTTTGCCTTCCAGGGTTATCGTGGTGGCTGTTGAATCAATGCTCATCTTGGAGAGTTTTTTTTCCCTCTTTCTGTTTCTTGCCTCTCCAGAAGATAATGGCATTGTGCTGGAGAAGGAGATCTCCAAGGAGGAGGTGATTGGCATAATTGAGCTGTACAAGAGGACTTCAGCCACCACTGAAACAGCCCAGCTGCAGAACATCGTGCTGCAGATGGACAAATACGGGGTAAGGAAACACTGCAGGTTCTCACCTTCAGGAGAGGGAGGTGTGCCAGGGCCCCTCTGTCTGTCTGAAGAGAGAAGATCCACTTGCCTCTGTAGTGTTGAGGGCTGAGCTGCTGGAGGGACTCTGCAGCATCACAAGATTTGCTGCTCTAGGAAAGTAGCAGCTGCTCCTTGCACAGCCTTGGCAAAGGCTCATCCCTGTCGCCTGCAAAATTCCCTTAGACCTGTCCTGGCCCCATGCTGACTAGAAAAAAGGCACATGTATTTTTCTTTAAGGAAGCCACTGTCTCATATTCTCCTGCCTGTCTCTCTGTGCCATCACACACTGAGGCTAGGACAGTCCTGGGAGCGTGATGCAGCAGCATGATGGCATTGATTCCAGGTCCTTCTGCTCTCCGTGGCACTGCTTATTCTTCCATTCTAAAACATTTTAAATTGGGAAAATGAGCTCTTGTCTCAGAACTGTTGTCTCATGCATCTGGGAAGAGCTGAAGTGGTTGTTTTAATAACGGCCATTATACAGGGCAGGTGCTGCAGTCCCTCAGGGGACACCAGGAGGAGCCTGGGACAGCCTGAGCTCATCAGTGGATGATGGGTGTGCACAGGAAGGATGCCTGAAGTTCCAGGGCAGATCCAGCTGCTCAGTGACTGATCAATGTCTCTTTTGGTGTTTCCTCCTCCTTCCCCCAACTCTTTAGCAAATGTCAGCGGTGTTTTTGGGGCGCAGATCGAGGACCAAGAGTGATCTGAGCATGAAGATGTATGAGGAGGAGATACAGGTATGTGGGCCTGAGCTGGGGCTGCCACCAAGTCTGTGGGGAGAACATTCCCTGGAGTAACAACCCATCCTTTCAAACCCTGGGGACTGCTTTCCTCTGAGACCTGGGATTTGTTACACCACAGAGCGCATCAGAGCTCCTCAGTGGGTGCGGGTGTGTCAGGCCAGGCTCAGTAACCCACGGGGGTGTGCACAGGCACTGCTGCTTGGCTGGGCTCCCCTGGGCTCCCCGGGTGTCTGCTGGGGCTGTGAGCACAGCTTGGTGCTGCTGGGGCTTGGCTGCTGAGCACAGAGCTCTTAAACCTCTGGAATGTGGTTGTGTTTGAGCTTAGGCGTGTCTGTCTGACACACAAACCCGGGGCTGTCTCAGGCAGGGCTGCCTGGTTTGCAGGCTGAGCAAGGTGAGAAACACGGAAACGAGCAGATTCCCTGGATTTTTAGCACCTTCCTGCCAGCACCCTCCGTGCTCAGGAGCTTTCTGCCACGGGTTTGGTCACGGTCCTGCCAAAGGCAGCTGAAGGTCGTGGGCTGATGTCATGATTAGTGCTGGAAGAATTAATCCTGTAACCATTTGAATCTGCCCTTTGTCCCTGGGGCAGACAGACTGGGGACGAGTCTTGAGTCCCCCTAAGGAAAATGCACATGTTATTTACCGTGGGGCTGGGCCATCTGCAGAGAAGCTCCCTGCCTGTTCTGCTTGGTCTGTGACTCGGGGATGTGACATCCTGGAACACCCTGGGTGCTCCCCAGCATCAGGAGCAGCTCTGCAAATCCCAGACATCATGGGAACGGCCGTACTTGAGCCCTGGGTGCTCAGGAGGGACGTCCTGAGGGAGGGATGTTTCCTTGCCCAAGTTTGCTTGGTCACAGCGCATCCACCACAACCATGCTGCAGTGAGCTGGGTTGTTCAGGAGTTTGGCTGTATCCAGGGCTTTGGAAAGAGCCCTCTGTGCCTGAAAAAAAGGTGCCCTCACATGGCAGAGTGACAGAAGGCTCTGCCCTTTTGGGGTGTGTGGGGCACAGCCCGATCCCTGCTGTGTTTGCTCTCCCATTGCAGGAATGGTATGAGGAGCATTCCAGGAAAGAGGAATCCCAGACACCACTGCAAGAGCCAGCATCTGCTTCCAGCAGCTCTCTGAAGCCCCTGAGCCTCCGACAACGCTCCCAGACTGTCATTTAGGCCTAGCTAACGCGAGCCACCTTCTATGCAATAACCTAGAGTATTCCTCCACAGCCTGTATTTTGGGAGGGTGTATATAGATCTGTCATGTACCCGTGTAGGGATCCGGTCTCTCCCCCAGCAGTGGTTGCTGGAAAGCCCAGGGGACTCTGGGGAAGGCTGCTGCACACAGACTGAGCATGGTGCCCATGCTCAGCACATCGGGGCAGAGCAGAGCCCTTGTCCCTCTGAGCCCCTTCCCAGGCTCCAGTTCCTGCTGCTTCTCACCACTAACAGACCTTGGGGAAAGGGATGTGTAATCCATTAACAGCAGGGAATTCGCTGAAGTCACCTGCTTAATAGTAAAACTTCGGCCGTTTTTGCAGATCCCTTTTGCTTGAAGGATACCATTAACCTAGAGATAAAAGATCAGGGAGTGAGTTTTTGTTTCTTCTCCACCTTCCTTATGCAAAGGAAGGGGAGGTGGTGTGAAATCTCAGCACTTTTGGAAGGGCAGACTGCCCTCCCCCTCCTTTTTGGCACACCTAGATGCACTCCTTGTGGTAGCTCTAGCTCTGATTATTGAATTTAGCTGTCCCCGAGCAGTTCTGAGGCAGAACTGAGGGCCAGCACCTCATCACGTTACGACCATAGGTGGGACAGGGCTTTGGAGACTCTGTCTCTGCTGTACCTGCATCGCTGCTGGTCAGTCCTGCCCGTGGCACTGCCTGGGCCTGGGGTCACCTCTGCAAACCCCAAAGCTCCTGTCTCCGTTCGGGGGGGGATTCTGCAGGGTGACGTGGCTGTTGGGCTCTGCCACCTGGCCACCTGCTCTGTAAAACCTCTCTGGCTGGTCCTTGGCTCACAGAAATGACTGGCAGGAAGAGTGGAAGGTTTTGCAGCTCCAAGTCCAGCTGTTTTCTGCCTGGCTCTGGGTTAAGGAGAGCTCCTGGGCGTCACACAGTCCTGCTGGTCACTCCTCAGTCCTGGCTCTGGACAGCTGAGCAAGTCCCAGCACAGAGTCGGGCTCCTCCTTTGCAGGAATGTTTCTTAGGCTGGAAAACATCAGCTCAGTCAGATCTTGGGAGAATCCACTGAAGATCTCCACTGTTCCCCTGGATTTTGGACACAGGGATTCTTTGGATTCTTCTCATCCGTCTCCTTTTCTGAAGCTGCCACACCTGGGAGCTGAGGGATGAGGAGGAAGGGGGAAAGGGGATCCCTTCCCAGCGCTGCCACGTTTGTGGGATTGTGGCAGCTGTGTCATCATTTGAACCTGTCTCTCCAAGCCCCTCTTTTCCCTGGCAGCACAGGAAGTCCCTGGCAGCTGGGAGGTTCCCTCACCTCTGCTGTTTGATCTCTCCTCAGGTTCAGACTGAGTGGAGCTTCCTGGGGAGGCTTCCCCCTTCCTCCAGGGGCATCAGGCAGTGGGAGATGTGTGTCCCCATTCCTTTTGTCTCCCATCCCTGTCTTTTCGTTGGTGGCCTCACCCCGTGGCACGAGGACAGCAGGAGAGGGCTGGTCCTACCCGGGCAGCTCAGGAGCATTTCCTGGGTGGGTGAGGCTTTCAGAAGGAGGCAAGACAGAGCTGCTTCTGGAAACCTCTCCCTCCATGGCATGGTGGGAGCACTTGGAAGGAGTGGGTGAGCACTTTCCAGGCAGCACACACACTCCAGTGGCTGCTCCCAGCCCTTGCCACATTCCGTGGGTGCCTCACGGCAACTCTTTGTTTCCTTTCTGGATACTTGCAGGTATGAAACTACTTCTGAGCTGATCCGTGAAGGACCTTAAAGGGCTGTTCTCCAAACCCTAAATTCACAAATTAAGGAGCAGGGCAGTTGTCGCTCTTGCAGTTGCTGTGCATGGAGTCACAGCCCAGGAGGTTTATCCAGATTAGTCCTGGGGCTGCAGGAGATGGTGTTTATTGTGCTTTAAGTTGTGGGCAGGATAAATGAGCATTATGGTTAGTGGGGAAAAAAATGTGGTTGTGTTTAATCTCCACATTCCCCTACAGCCTATTTCTCCTGGCAGGGCTGTCAGTGACTTATTTTTGGGGGTGTTTTCTGGGTGTGAAAGGAGCTGTGGCTTTGAGCTGTGCTGGGGCGGGCACTGGCTGCTGATGGTGCAGTAAAGGGCTCCCTAGAGGGCTGGGGCTGGGGTCAGGGTGCTGCCTCCAAGGTGTTGATCCTCCCCACATCCCCCTGTGTTCATTATTTTTGTAAAACCAAGGAGGGTGGCAGGAGTTTGCTTCTTCCATATGACTGTGGAAGGAAACGAAGTTTGAGTACGGGGCATCCCCTTCTATTTATCCTCCTCTCCCTCCCCCGACACACAGACTGACGACGGAGACAATCATTTTGTAGGGAGCACGGGAGGAAGCACTGCAGGATTTTGTATGCTGGCGTTTTGTTTATAAAAAAAAACGATTTTATGGACATGTCTGTCAGATGTTCTCTAGATTTTTTTCAGGCGCGCTAATAAAGAGCATCCTCGGCTTTGTAAAGGCAGCGGTTTCCTTTCCTCCTTCCCGTGTTATTCCAGAGGTGGGGTTTGGCCACGCTGGAGCATTTCCAGTGTTTGAAGAGGAGCCTCCCTCTCCGGTGGCAGGTGCTTGTGCTGGGAATATTTTCCAGTATGTGCCCTGCCGAGCTGCTCCACATTCCTGTTCCAGGACGTTGCAAAGCCCGGCTTCCCTTCTGCTACCCCCCTGCCAGGTTTTTCCCTAAACATCAAGATAACGCTTTCAAAGTTGGGTTTTTTGAAGCTGCCCCAGCGCAGCGTTGAGGCCAGAAGGGGCGTTGGACCCTGCACCTCTGTCCTGGGACGTTGGCCGCGGTTTGGTTGCTTTAGCCCTGCTTGCGGCAGGAAGCGGGGTTGTGTCCCCGGTCATTCCGGCAGCTGCCGGAGCAGGGCCGGGCCAATGGCTGCAGGCACAGACAGCGTTATTTGCTGTGCAAGCGGCTCGCTTTTTCTGTTAGAAAAAGGAGAAATGCTCCAGGGCCAGGAGAAACGGAGGGGGAACCGGGTCTGACAGTTGTGGTGCTTGCACAACACCCCCCTGGCCCGTGGGGCAGGGATGTGGGTGTCCCTCTGGAATGACAATTCGCTTTCCAGCCTGTGTCCTGCGGACCGTCCAGCTGGGAGCAGAACCACCAGCCCCCCAATTCCCTTCTCCTGGGACCATGAGCCTTCCCGTGGCACGGTGGGCAGCCCCGCAGGTGTCCATGTCCCCGGGGACTGAGCCGTGCTGACTGTGGCGACCCATGTGACTGCTCTTGGCACATCATCACTTCCCCACTCCCACGGGAAAACCACTCTGGGCATCCCAGGGTCCTCGGCTCTGGCTGTTCGCTCTCCCCTGCAAAGGCTCCGTGCTGAGTAAGGGCTATGTCACACCAGCACAGAGCAGGAGAAATGGCCCTCGAAGCAGGCAAAAGTCAAGGTTGGGTTTGTGTTTGGTTTTTTTTGTTTTTTATTGCATTTTTTTTACAGTGCCTAAATCTAGTCCTGCCAGAGGTCAAAACTGTGTGTGGAAACCTCCAAGTCCTTTCCTACAGCTCTGCCCACCCCAGGAGGAGGAGAAAAGTAGGATCTGAAACTCAGATTGAAAAACATCACTAAAAAAAGCAGGGGAAACCCGCCTCCCTCGGTTTGGTGTTTGTTTTCCCTCAGGCTTTGCTTCACTAAACCCAGTGTGTCCCTGGAGCATTGTGTCCCCTTAACCCTGTCTGCCTCTGCCCTGTCTGCTGTTCCAGCCCACGGTGCCAACGGGGAGAGTCCTTCCCAAGGACAAACAAGTGCCTGGGCCCTGGCAGAGTCACCCTGTGCAGCACAGCTGCCCCAGCTCTGTCCCGGAGCAGCCGGAGGGAGCTGAGGAGGGGAAGGTGGAGCGGCTGAGGAGGCAAAACCTCTCAGGCTGTGCTCCTGGGCTGGAGCTTCCCCATCCTCTGGTCCTGCCACTGTGAGCAGACACAGCCGAGGTCTGGATGTTGCTCCTGCCCCGAGTTCCTTAAATTACACAGATTAAAGAGTGAGGAGAGGATGTGGGCACTGACAGCTCCTTCCCCAAAGGACAGCCACCCCCTCTCCAAACAGCAGGGGCCGAGGGCTGGGCTGGCACCTCCAGCAGCACGGTGAGGTCGAGGTGCCCTTGTCCCCCTGCCAGGGACAGGGGAGGGGAGAGTGAGACCCCGACGTGGTGGGGAGGCAGAGCGAGATCCAGGACTGGATCTCCTGGGGCTGTTCACGGGGTGGAGAAATGGATCACCCTGAACTCGGTGAGCAGGGCCACGCACAGGAACGCCAGGTAGTAGGCAATGAGGCAGATGCCATAGGCCTTTCCCAGCTGGAAGCACTGCGCTGGCACCGTCACGAAGGAGAACACCAGGCTCAGCCCCAGCGCCCCGGCCAGCACCCACACCAGGGGGCTGTCAGGCTCCAGCTGCGGGGAGAGGGGAGTGATGTGGGGTGACACCGGCGTCCTGCTGCCAGCCTGACCCGTGTCACCTTGTCACCACAGCCTTACCTTCACCAGCGGCTGGCTGCTGGTCATCTGCAGCAGGCAGCCAAGCCCCACGCCCACCAGGATGTCTGGAGCATGTTCAGGATGGACGCACAGCACAGGAGGGCTCGAGGGAGCAACAGCACTGACCACATCCCTCTGCCCCACATCCTCCTCCTTCCTGCACCTCATGGCTAAAACATTCTCTGTCTGTGGGGAATACAACCTCGAGGACTTGAGGAGAGGCTTCAGCCTGGTATGAGGACCACCCAAAACCCACCGGAGGGAGGCACAGCCCCCTCCCCTCCTTCTCTTTGGCAGATCTCAAATCTGCCACACTCCAGCCCGAATTCCTGGCCACCTGGGGCTGGGACAGCTGTGGGGACAAGGGCAGTGCTGCTGGCTCTGTCCCTGCACCTCCCGAACCCCTCACTGTCCCCTTGCACTGTGGGAACGCTGTGGGGTTTGCCAGCGTTGGAGGGACTCTGGGATGGATCCTGCCCCACTCCTCTCCAGGGGTCCTGCAGCACCAAGGGCTCTCCCTGGGCTGTAGGCAGGGAAGCTGAGGCAGCTCCTGCCCCCCAAGCCACCACCCTGGCCCTGGCACCCAAAGGATACTGAAGATGATGCCCCCGAAGCAGGCGGAGAAGGCCATGCGGGGATAGCCCTGCCGGGCCATGGTGAGGTCGGAGAACGTGTCTGTGGAGGGACAAAGGAAGACCTTGGGGATGGCAGGGTGACCCCAGGGTGTGCCAGGGGGGCACTGGGGACCAGCAGAGCCCTCACCACCAATGCTGTTGCCCCAGGCCAGCAGTGTCAGGCCCAGCACGGTGTTGCTGAGCTGGAAGATGATGCCCAGCGTCCGCAGGATGTTCACCAGCTCTGTGGCTGCGACGTTGATCCACATGGCACTGGCCAAAAACCCAAGGAAGGCAAACACCTGACAGGAAGAGGAGCAAGCTGGTCCCTGTGTGCATCCCACAGGACCCTGCACACCTCCTGGGGACACTGGAAGCTGGGAGAGAGGTCCAGCTTCCTGCTCTGCCCCCAGGGACCCTCAGCCCCATCGGGAGCAGGCTGGGCTGGTCCCCAGTGGGTGTTCAGGGCTGGGGGACACCTTACACAGTGATACTTGGGTGGCTCCTCATTGCTGGTGGTGATGAAGATGATGAGGGCCAGGGCAGACGCAACCAGTATGACCAGTCCCCAGACTGGGAAGACGCCCTGGATCTGGTACAGCCCATCTGCACATGGTAGGGAGAGGGGGCATCAGAGAGGCTGGGGCAGGAGGTAGAGCCTTGTCAGCTAAAGCCACCTCTACCCTACACCCTCACAGAGCTGCCCCGCTCTGTGCCTCAGTTTCCCCTGGCAGGCCAGGCCTGCTCCATTTACCCCCCAGGACCTGGATGCTGGGGGCCCATGCCCCTGACCCGTGTAGGGTGCAAATCAAGCCCCCAGCTTGGCTCTTCCCTGCCCACAGTGAGGAGCCAGCTCTGAAAGGCTCCTGCTGTCCCCAGGGCTTCAGTGGCCATCTCAGTCCTGTCCCCTTCTGGAAGCTGGGACTGCCCCAGGCTCTTACAGGTGCCCGACTTGAGGGTGAGGACACAGAGCAGAGGGCTGGTGAGGATGTGCAGGCAGTTGAGGGGTCTCTTCCAGTTCAGGTCATCCTTGTCGGGGTCCACAACGGGAACAGTGAGCAGCAGCACCAGCTCCACGGGCACCTGGGGTGGGGGACACCTACCTGGGACACCCTGCGAGGTGCCCCATGGCCTGCTCCCAACCCAACTGCCCTGTCCCACCACCCCCGCTGCAAAGCCCTGGGGGACAGAGCCCCAAGGGCCAGCAGGGACGGGGCTGCCTCCTCCTGCCTCATGTCCCCCCTTGGGGGGCTCCTCCTGCCTCGTGTCCCCCCTGCTCACCTTGAAGGCCTTGAAGAGCCGCCAGTACCAGGGCTTCCTCCTCCACTTGCGGTAGTCCAAGGGGCTGAGGGCCGTGGTGAGGATGCGCAGGGAGGTCTCCCGGGAGGGCAGCAGGGGCCGGTACTCCTCCCCTGTGAGGGGCCACGGGGGCTCAGTGGGGCAGGGGCTCCCCGTCCTCCCCAGCCCTTCCAGCGTGGGGCTGCGGTTCCCTGTGTGTCCCCAGGGAGCTCCCCCTGCCCCATGGGCTCAGTCACACCTGCAGCAGCCTGGGGGTCTCTGGGACCCCTGAGGATGGAGCAGGGAACAACGTACCATAGTCCCCACTGTTTGTGCCCGAGGACTCCGGCTCTTCCATGTCTGTCGGCATCTCTGGGGGCAAGAGGAGTGGACGGGGCAGTGGAAGGGGACCCCAACACGCCGGGGGTCCCATCCCAGCTGGGCAGCCCTTACCTGGCTCCCAGGGCCCGGGAGGGGCCAGCCCGTCCCCCCGCTGTCGCCGGTGAATCCAGGTGCAGAGCACCACGGTGAGCACGTAGAACACATAGAGCCCCAGGTAACCTGAGAGGGGGGAGTGATGGGGGGCTCATGGCACCTCCAGGCTGCTCCCACCATCCCCAGCTCCCACAGCGCTCACCCAGAGCCTCTCCCAGCCTGATCCTGCACAAGTAGAGCACCACGAAGGTGAGGAACACGGCCACCATGTAGAAGATGACATCCCTGAGGAAGGGCCTGGAGGCGGCTGTGAAGGGCTTGACCAGGGCAATGCCCCCGGCCACCACCGTGGTCACGAACACACCGGCACCTGCCAACACAACGGGACTCTCTCGGGACACGGGAACATCCCACACCTCCAAAACACCGCCCCGTGAGGAGCTGGCAGTGGGGTCCCCTTACCAAAGATGGCCCCGATGGCCAGCCCCGCTGTCCGGGGGTCGGAGAAGGCCACCACAGCACTGAAGACATCAGGTGCCCCATTTCCAAAGGCCAAGAAGGTGACACCATGGAGAGGGGACGTCAAGGAAAAGACCTGGTGTCCTTGCCATGGGGGCATGGGTGCTGTGTACTCCTGTCCAGTGCCAGCACATGGCCACTTGTCCCGCTGTCACCTCCAGCTCACACTCCAAATTGGTTTCCCCTGGCACGGTGCCGAGGGGACGCAAAGTGACCATGTCACAGCCACCTCCCCTGCCCTGTCCCCACATCCCTCCGGGCTGAGGTCCCCTGTGATTTGCCAAGGATACTGCCACGTTGTGGGACAGCTTCAGGTTGGTGGAGATGGCTGATAAATTGGGGCAGAAGCTGGAAGGGCAGAGAAGGAGACAGAGAGAGGTGATGGGGCTACATGGGGACCACAGGGCTCCTGGTCACTCTGGGGACAGTCCCCTCCTCTGCAGGGCCACTCACAACTTCTCCGCTGTCACACTGAGGATGATGAACAGGTACAGGAGCCAGAGAGCCTGTGGGGTCAGGGGTGCACAGAGAGGGGTCAGCGGGGTTCCCACCCAACGCTCCCACAGCAGAGCATCCCCAGCACTGCTTGTTCCGGTCCTTACATAGAGGGTGACAGCCAGGGGCAGCAGCCGGGGCGGGAAGACACAGAAGACCCCACTGAGGTAGTCGAGGAAGCCCCCGTCCAGCCGGCAGTCAGGGCTGCTCTGGATGAAGTGGCACCACTCGGAGCTGTTGTGCTTCCGAACCTCCCAGCACTGCAGGGCAGAGAGGAGGGTGCTTGGCCGGGCCCCCCCGAGCACCCGCTGCCCTCCCTGAGGGCTGCCATGGGCACCCTGAGGGGACACTGCCCTCCCTGAGGCTGTCATGGGCACCCTGAGGGGACACTGCCCACCCCAGCACCCACTGCCCTCCCTGAGGCTGTCATGGGCACCCTGAGGGGACACTGCCCACCCGAGCACCCACTGCCCTCCCTGAGGGCTGCCACGGGCACCCTGCCCCTCTGCGCGGCTGCTTTTGGCAGTCACTGTCATCTCTTGCCTCGGTTTCCCCATCCGTGCTCTGTGTGCCTGGGTCACGGGCTGTGCCAGGCTCAGCAGGTGTGGAAACCCGTGTCCCCACCCCATCCCTGTCCCCACACAGCCCTCACCCACCCCGGGCCGCGGGAAGGCGCCGGCCTGGCAAGCAGCGAGGATTTCGGAGGAGAAAACCAGCAGCGGAGGAAATCCTGGTGAGATCCCTGCTGCGATGGCGGGGACGGGGGAAGCAGGGACGGGACGGGACCCCACCACCCCGGCAGCACCCAGATCCCTCCCGGCGGCCCCCCCAAACCCCACCGCAGCCCCCAGACTTACATCCAGGCCCTGTCCGTGGCTCAGGGCATCCCCCGCGGGAGGGACCGTGTCCAGCAGCAGCGGGGTCCCGGCTGGCAGTGCCCCGGCCAGGCTGAGCGCCCCGACCAGCCCCGTGGCCCCCGGCCCCATGGTGCCCTGCCCTGGCGGGGTCAGCCCCAGGGGGCACCTACCGCCGGCAGCGGCCCCCGGGGGCAGAGAGCGGGGGCTGCCCCCGGACCCCCATCCCGCGCTCCCCGAGGGGTTAAAAATTAATAATAAAAAATGGAAATTAAAATTAATGCTAAAAATAATAAACCGGATAAAAAGCAGAGCTCCCCGCGGGCACGTTGAGCCCCTGCCGCCGCGCCACGGCCCCGCCGGCGGGGCTCAGCCCGGGGCCACCCCGAGCGGAGGGAGGGGGAATGGCACCNACCGGGACCCCTCCCGCGGCGCGGCCCCTCCGTGTGGCGCGGCCCCGCTGCCGTGCGCGGGCAGCTGATCCCCCCCGGCCCCCCCGCCTTAAAGGGGCCGCCACCTTCCGTCCTTAAAGCGACAGCGACAGTTTCCCACGCGGCTGGCGGGGTGGCTGCGGGGAGGGGACACACGCGGCTCTCTGCTCCGTCCCGTCCCTCTCAGGCCGGGCCAGCCCCCCTTTGGGGTGACCCTCTGAGAACGGGCGAGCTCATCGCAGGCATGGGTGGGGATGGTGTCCCATGGTGGGGCAGCCTCGGCACCGGGGCTGCACAGCCCCCCGTGCCGGTGACCTGAGACCCCACGGAGGGGCCGAGGCTGCTGCTGGTGTCCCTCTCCACACCGGTGTCCCCAGCTCCAGGACACCCCAGCCTCACCCGTGCCCCGTGCAAGCCCCATGCCCTGTTTGTGGGGTGCAGGTTGGTCCCCATGGCCGGAGCCCCAAGATCCTAAGTGGATTCAAAGATCTATTTCCCACCCTGGTCAGTTTCTCCCCGAAGTTGCATTCTGCCCTTCTCCCTGGGGAGAGGCGAAAGGAAGGAAAGTAAAAAATAAAGGCCGTGCCCAGCTGGGAGGGTCTCCCCCAGGATCTCGGGTCCCCCCGACCCGAAGGGTGCAGGCCTGGCCCTGCCAGGCGTTGGCACGGGGCATGGCCCCCAGACCCCGCTGGTTTCTTGCTGCTTTCTTAACCGGTTTTTCTGGTTTTAGGCCAAATTTGGGTGTTTGCCACATGGCGTGGGTCCCTGTGCACCTCCCTTGCCTTCTGCACCCACGAGTGGTCGGGTCCGGGTGCCCGGGGTGCTCTCACGCGGCACCGAGCGCGGGGGCGGGGTGGGACAGTGCTGGTAAATTGACCAGAAGCAGCTGGGAGCTGGGGGGACGGGTGCCTTTGGGATGCTGCCCTGCCCAGAACGGCACAGGGCGTGTGGCACCTTCTCCAGCTGCACTGGGGAGTCTCCAGGGTGACTGCGTGCACCCCGCCGTGACTGTGCCCCGCGGGTGGGGGGTCCAAGCCCTCAGTCACTGCCCCCTCCCCGCGACACCCGCGCCGGACGGGGACTTTGCCCGCCAGCTGAGGAGGAGGAGGAGGAGGAGCAGGAGGCAATAAACAGGCGCCGGCCGGGATTGCGCAAGGCCGGGGTTGCCGCGGGGCTGGGGCCATCAGCGGGTCCTGTGTTCCCCCGAACACGGGGACACGCCGGGGGCCGGGGTGCCCACCCGAGAGGGTCCGCGCGTGTTCCCCAAGGGCGGAGACGGCTGGGATGGGGAGAGGGAGAACCTGTGCACATCGCCCGTGGGCGTGGCGCTGGGAGAGGCGAGATGGGAGCGTGGATATGAGCGTGGGGCCGTGGGGTAGCATGGAGGGGCAGGGGGACAGGGGGTGTTGTG